>CM062820.1:463204151-463565111 GCA_031772625.1 Pinus tabuliformis | reverse complement strand
ACACTACAACAAAACCAGCGATTAGCGTCCCTTTTTACTTCTTTTTTTGCATCTAGAGCCCATTTTTGGTGCTATTTGCATCCATTTATCAAATATGGTGCAAAACTTGACACAAAATTTGCATCAAGTTTTGCACCAAATCTTACACCAAGTTTAGCACCAGGTATTGCAATAGGTTTTGCACCACGTTTTGCACCAAATTTTATGCCAAGTTTTGTGTCATCCTTACACCAGTTTTGTTCCAGGTTTTGCATCAAGTTTGGCACCTAATTTTGTTTGACATACTTTTGCATCCTCATTTGCATCCACTTTTTGCACCTACACTTGCATCAACTTTTGCATCGACTTTTGCATCCTTTTTTGCATCCTTTTTTAAATCATTTTTTGCATCCATTTTTTCATCCATTTGTGCATCCCTTTTGCGCCAAGTTTTACATCGAGTTTTGTGTCTAGTTTTGCATAAAATTTTGCATCTACTTTTGTTGCATCCACTTTTCCCTCTTGTTTGGCATCCATATTTACATCCTCTTTTGCATCTATTATTGTACCCACTATTGCATCTAATATTTTTGTGCCACAATTAGCGCCTAGTTTGGCACCTCCTTTTGCACCCACTTTTGATTATAATTTTGCATCCACGTTTGCATCCTCATTTGCGTCTAGGTTTTCATCAACTACTACATCTATTTTTGCATCCCTTTTTGTATCCAATTTTGGACTGGGATTTGCATTGGGTTTTGTGTCTCGTTTTGCATCTACTTTTGCATCGACTTCTATTGCACACAATTTTACATCCACTGTTGCACCCATTTTAAATTTCACTTTTTGCATCCCTTTTTACATCTTCATTTGCATCATACTTTGATTCTTTTTTTGCATCTATCATTACATCCACTTTTGTTATGCCACAATTTGCACCATGTTTTGCACTCACTGTTGTATCCACGTTTGCTTCCAATTTTGCATCCATGTTCACATCCTCTTTTGCATCAAATATTGCATCTATTTTTGCATCCACTTTTATATCAGGTTTATGCATTGGGTTTTGCATCTCATTTTGTATCTACTTTTGCATCTACTTACATTATATCCATTTTTTGCATCCAATTTTGTTTTGCCTGTTGCATCAATGTCTGCTTCCACTTTTACATCCATTTTTGCATCTTATTTTGCATATTTTTTGTCTATTGTTACATCCACTTTTGTTTCACCATATCTTACGCCTACCATTGCAACCACATTTGCTTCCACGTTTGCATCCACTTTTGTTTCATCCATTTTTGCATATACTTTTGTTTCCGTTGTTGCATCCACATTTGTTTCACCACAATTTGTGCCAAGTTTTACACCTACCATTGGACCCATGTTCACTTCCACTTTTGCCTTCATGGTTGCATCCAAGTTTGCATTGACAACTGCATCTACTTTTGCATCCACTTTTGTGTCAGGTTTTTCATGTTGTTGTGCATCTACTTATGTTGTATCCACTTTTCATCCAATTTTACTTCTATTGTTGCCCCCATTTCTATGTTCGCTTTTGCATCCCTTTTCCAACACTCATCATATTTTCTGCATTGATGATATTCCTTATGGCATTGACAATTATGAACAATTGATGACAATGTCAATAATATTGACAATGATGAAAATGAAGATGATGGCGATGACATGAATTGTGATTATGATGATAAAGACGATAGTGGTTACAATGACAATGATGATGATGGCAATGATTATGATGATGACGATGCTAATGACGTTGGCGAATCTTCCCAATTTTAGATGTTGTCATTGTCATAATCATAAGCATTATCTTTGGTGTCATGATCATCATTTTCATCTAGGTCATCATCAAAAACAATAATGGCATGAATGATGATGATGCATGATTACAACAATGTCGATAGAAATTACATTAATGATGATGATGGGGATGATAAAAATGACAATGACAATGATAATGGTGGTGATGATGATGATCATCATCGATCATCTGTCAAAAATAGAGTTGTTATTTCTCTTACGTATATCAATGTGTCCTAAACAACCCTTTTCTAGCACTGATCACATTTTTTGGGTTGATGATATTTCTTACAACATCTACAATTATGAACAATTGCAAACAATGTCCATAATGATGATGATGATGGCATGAATGGTGATTATGATGATAATGTAATGATGGCAATAACAATGACAAGGATGATGGTGATGATGATGACAATGATTATGATAATGAGAATGACCTTACAATCTTATGGATTCGTGAACAATTACTAGTTTGAATACCATCTTCTGGATACGTATTACTATCATTCTTCATGCATTACACTTCCATCGACATCTCTACTCTGAGTAGTGGATGGCATGTCATCAATGTATGCTAATTTCATCAATTCCTCAAATTTTTCACGTGGTAGTGCTCTCTTCAATGCTTCTCTTCTTCTCCTAGTATGGTTTAAAGGATGAATTGGATCATCTCGTTGAATTCTTAATGGTCTAGTTGGATCTTGATCATTAATAGGTGTATCATCAAATGCAACCATTATTTAATGTTAGATAGCAATTACTGTATAGAACATGGATCCATTTCAAAGATATACACAATAAATTACTCAACAAAACAACATTATACATGTATACAATAAATTAAAAATATTATTTTTGAACACATTATTTAAAAAACAAGCCACATTAATTTCATATTCTTAGATTTTCTACCTTAGGAACATCCAAAAACAACAATTGTCTCAAATTATTCATCTATGCATGTAGTATCATCATGACCAACCTCTTGTTCATTGTGTTGATTTTCTATTTCATTTACAAACTCCATTGTCATATCCTCTTCCACCCATTTCTTTTTGCGTGATTTAATTGTACGGCATAGGCCACGTCCATATGCAGGTATTTGTATTGGTCTATCAAAATGATTAAACTCCTCATTTGTTCTGATTCCATTGCCAACCTAAAATAATTGATACATGCATTATTTTTTCCAAGGTTAGAGATTAGACTATATGATGTACTTATATCGTCCATTAATTTATAACTGAACTTATTTATAACACCCACAAAGTATAACAATTGTATCAAAGTATTCATTCCATGTATTATCATCATGACTAACCTCTTGTTCATTCCCAACTTTGGTTGAAGATTAAGATGTCATCTAAATACACCACCACAAATGCATTGGTGAAGGGTCACAAGATGTCATCCATCAACTTCATGAAGGTTGCAGTAACATTCGTCAACTTGAAAGGCATGACCAACCATTCGAAAAGTCCCTCCTTGGATTTGAAGGCAGTCTTCCACACATCAGAATTAACCAAACTTCAATTTAATATTGCTGGAATATTTGGCCCCCTTGAGCTGGTCCAGAAGGTCATCAATCCATGGGATTGGGTACCTATTATAGACAATGATTTTGTTTGGCACCCGATAGTCAATATAGAGTCTCCAGGTCCCATCCTTCTTATGTACCAATACAATCAGACTCCCACAGGGTGATGAGCTTTTCCTAATGTGCCCTTTCTGCAACAACTCCTGAATTTGCCTCTTGATCTCATTCTTCTCCAGAACACAACGTCGATATATTGATCCATTGGGAATGACGCGCTTGGGGTCAGATCGATGGAGTGCTTGACCTGACAATGGAGAGGTACCCCCGCAGGTGAGGTGAAAATGTCCTTGTACTCCTCCATGACCTTGTCCATCTGCTACTACTGTGCGGAGGAGCCATGTTTGGAATTTGTGGCCACAATCTTCTTCTTGTCCTGAGGGTGAATCATAAGGAAAACAAATTTCCTAGTCTGTGAAATGATCTTACTACATTTCTTTGCAGAGATCAAATAGATGGTGGTAGGCGGGCTACTCGAGCTAAAGGAGTTGGAGACTTTTGGCTAGTCTAGAGAATATCACAAAACAACTCCTAAACTTCAATGCACTCGCTTTCCAACACATACTAAGAAAGGGCAACAAGTTGGTAAACATGCTTGCCAATGAAGGGCTCAACTTCACTTTAGAGGTCATGGAATCTCTATGGGAACAAATTTTTGTTGCTCAATGGAAGCATGAATGTCAGGACATTGTTGAACAAGACAAAGTTCCCTAAGGTGGGTGCACAACATTAATTTTCCTGATTGACCATGATCTATAGTAATCATATGAGAGGGAGGCAAGATGCCCACACCTAGCGACCTGCATGGCATATCTGCCACCACCATCACAATTCTCAGTAGAGGATGATATTTATGGTATTAGAGGCATTTGTACGAAAGGAGGTGGGCTACTATCATTTCGTAGATCTCACACTCTTCGAATCGAGCACACATTCATGGTTTTGTGTAGGTGAGTACACCACTGTCATTTAAAGAAGCAAAGCATATCATGTTGGATCATTAAGAGAAAAATACAGCCAATTCTCGAAGCCTTTAAAATAGGGCATATGGTCATGGGGTCCTGCAACACTCTATCAATGACTCTAGCTTGCAAGCGCCATGTAATCCCCGACGTTTGCACTTGCAATCAACCCCTTAGGATCTCCACTTTCGGTTATCATCCATGCCTCTCCTTTACAAGGATCTCTATCAATCAAGTTTGGTCTTCTCCTTTACTCCCCTTGCAACTCACTTCAAGATTGGTTCTTTTCCACAACCTCTCTTCTTGCTCCGATTTGGAATTTCGGATCTTGTCTCTCTGTCCCCATGCTTGGATTTATTTTTGTTGCAGGTTTCCTCACCTGAGCCTCCTCACAATTTTAACCCCCCCCCCCCCACTTTCAGTTAGAAAGGTTAACCTCTATCTAGTTTAGTTTTACCCACCATCGACTTGTTCCTCCTTTCAATCGACTTTCTGCCGCCCCTACCTCTCACTCAGTCATGGTTCGATGTTGCACCACCATCTCCACAGAGGCAGAACATAGGGGCAGATCGAGTCAACTCCCCTCTCCTACTCCTCCCTCCCTGCATGCCTCCCATGCTCAGGATTCCACCGGAGCCATCGTGGACCATTATCAACGTCTCGTTCTTGAGGTCATGTAGTGAGCTATCGCTTACATCAAAGGGCAAGTTCGCTAGGCTAGAAGATACGTGCCAAATCATCACGTGGAGCGAGAAACACAAGATTATATTCATGATAACAGAAACTCCACCAGGGCGAGGGCCTCTGCTTAAGAATATTAACCTGTAATGGCATACTGAGACACTCATGGGCCGGGTACTTACTGACAGGGTTGACACCTAACAAGAGCTCCTTATTTGATGTTAGAACTCCTGGACAGAATGAACAACATGGAGAACATGCTGAATGACATGGATGACAACCTCAACCAAATTCTATCTACTACCCAGCCTCCATCAACCACAGGAGATGACTCTCACCCTCGAGCTCATACTTAACACCCTGTAGAATGACAACTCAAGTGCAACTCTAGGAAAAATGATAACTCTCTCTATACCGTCTCTATTCTTCTACTTGTTTCAGAATGTATTTTGGTCTCTTAGTTTATGTAATTTTGTCTATGTATATCCTTGTTTTTGGTTTAAATTCCCAGACTCTCAGGTCAGAAAGAATGCGAGCAATATGAAAATTTTGTTTATGTGCTATTGCTTTGACCTCCCTAACGATAGACCAAACCAATCCATCTATGTTATAATCACGTTTTTTCTCGCAGTAATATAATCTAAATCCTCTAATCTTACAGAAATATGTCATTATTAGCTCAAGGCTGAACTCTTATGGGATTAATACCCTTACTTACCGGATTTTATTTTAAAATACTCGTTTATCTAACTTACTTGCTACATTAACCCAACTACCTTGTTATTTACTGCGCTAAGCGCATGAAATAACTCCATTCTTTCAAACAATTCTATCTCTTTATTTATCCTGTAAACTATTTATAACAACATTCTTTAACCCTACCTTATACCTTTATAAAAAGATTTAATTATCATTATAAATCTCCATCAACAATTATATTTTTATAATATCTTTCCTCAATGATCTTATTACCTTGAAATAAAAATTAAAAACTATCCTAATCCCTAAATATAAACCTTTCCCTTTCCCTAGAATGGAAAATGGTCCTTCGCACTCTTATAACCCCTAAAAACATATTCTTTTAAAATATATAGCTATCTCAATTATCACTCCCTTTTAAAAAACACCCTAACATCATATTCACCACTTTTAAAGATTCTCTGCAAAGATTCACCACTTTCGAGGATTCCTTGGGATTGGACTATTCGACATACATAACAAACAACTAAAATGGTCCAATATCAATCAAAATATCCACAATATGACATATTCCATAAATAACTAACACCCCTGAAAAAAAAAAAAAAACACTTTCCTTTTAAACACACCGAGATTTGCAATGTTTAAATACATTGTAAACTAGTCTGACCCCTAACCAGAGTTTGATAAAAATCTCCTAATATTATTAAATTTATTTAAAAAAATAAAATAAAAAATATCTCTATTTTATAATAACTTAATTAACATTTGACCAACTGAAAATTTCGATCACATGATGTTCCATTCCCGAACCTCGTCCCCCCAAAAGAGGGATTTCTATCACGAGCTGTCTGATTGTCAATAACTAGCATTTGCACCACATGTTGCAAAGGAAACGCCGTAAGGCAATGGCATAATAAATAATTGCGTAGAAGAAAAAGTCAAAATTTTATGCAATTTTGTTTCTTTATTAGTTTTTATTTTTATGTTATGTTTTAAGGGGACCTGGGATTTAAGGTTTGATTCATGAGCCTATTTAATGTAGAACTTCATTTCTCTGTATGTATGTATATATGTATATGCTAATACTCTTCTGATAAGGTAAAAGGTGAAGCAAATATATCATACATTTTCTCCATTTATTATAGAGCTCTTGAGCTTATATTTGGAGCCACTGAGTATACTTCTGCTATTGATATTTGGTCCATGGGTTGAGTTGTGTCTTGGTTGAGCTACTTCTTGGTCAGGTAAGTGGGTTTTCAGCTTCAGAGTACAGTCTTACCTCTGCATATCATGCATGAATACCGAATTTGCAGTTTGTAATATTCTCAATGACATCATTCTTACATATATTTGAAGAAATTTTACCAAATTTGTACCAAAAGACGGTGTAGCATGCTGATCATTCTCACCACGCAGAAAACTTGCAATCGTGTTTGTGTGTTATATCAAGTAAGGTATTATAGGCACACACAGATTTCTGATTTTCCTTTTCCCTTTACAGGCTCTCTTAAGCTCCCACCACGATCAGATTTCATCCTTAGCTATCACTACCCAGTCTGTGGGGTGGCCCAAAAGGTCTTTTGATCATTAGTGTGAAAGCTACATACAGTTTGACAAAGATACGTAAATTACTGTTATCAAACTCTGGGAATTTAGGATTTTATTTTTTATGCAGTTGGAAAGGTTTCTTTGTGAATGTTCAGTAATATGGTTAAACTATTAATAGTCATACTTCAAAAAATCACTTCTGAACGGTCCAAGTAGTGACCTACTAAATCAGGAATAAAAGGCCCAATTCAACTTCAATTCAACATCAATGCATGAATAACTAAACTGTTGCAGTAAGTTATGTAAGCCCAAATCTAAACCAATTATTTTCTCTGTATGTGTTATGCATAGAGCAATGCTTATTTCTCAGAAATGTCCAACGTTGTTGCAGTAAGTTATGTAAGCCCAATTGTAAATGAATTATTTTCCTTGTATGCGTTATGCATAGAGAAATGCTTATTTCTCATGTCCAGTGAAAGTTTTGGTAGCATTAAAATCTCAATATTTTTGACCTATAATTAGATGAAAAAGTTCATATTAAGTGTCACCATCAATTAAAAAAAAAATATAACTGATTTATGTCTGCCCCTTCATATTTAATTAAGAAATTATAAAAGCAACATTTATTTCTCTACCCTACTTCATTTCCCTTTCATGCCTTTCATTGAAGAAAAGCTAATAGAAAAAAAATTGTGAATTACATAAAAGTTCAGTCAAGTTTGCAATCTTGATTTCCTTTTCATACATTTAGATTGAACAAAAGCTGGATAAAATAATTGATAAAACTTTAGCCATATATGTGATCCTGCACTAAAGTTCAGTGAATAATGCAATCCAGAACAGAGTTATCACCATTTGGTTCCTTTTGTGACACCAGTGGAAGTGTCTCTACTTCATGCCAAAACTTCATGACAACAGCTGTTTTTTCTTTGCTTCTAGTACAGGTCCTTTGTCCAAAAAGTTTCCATGACCTGTCCCTTAAGCTACCAACGACTTAATTCAAAAGCTACAGCGGTATTCCAAAGCCTTTCCTGCATAGAACAAAGGCAGACATATAAAGTAATATAACACAAACATAAATAATGTTGTTATTTGCACAACACTGTGAAGGTATTTACATTTGGCTATAAACAAAGTCAAAAAATCAATAGAGAAAGCACAAAATCATTGCCATTGCATGAACCTGCATGAAATCATTAGCCATCCAAGACGTTTCCTCAAGAATAAAATCCCAATGAGATTTCCTTCGTGGAGGCTCCAGAAAAGGTTTTGAATTAGCAGATTCTGTGTTCTTTCTCAGTCTATAGCCTGCATGTCAGGCAAATTTGGCATTAAAACAATATTTCACGGCATAGCTAACAATGCTGAGATAGAGTAGTCTCCTATAGAACGAATATATTAAATATCTATTAAAAATTTTGAAAGCATTTAACCATAAACCTCTATAATACTTTGATCAATTTGGCCTCTTCCAAAATGATATCTTCATGTGCTCTTTTTGCTGCAGCCGATAAGTTTGAATTCTTCTCCATTTCCAAAGGAAGAGCAACTCCTGGGTATTTACTATTTACTACTCATAATACCAGATAAGATGGTAACTTTTGATTGTGGAAGCATAGACATTTTTTGGAAACTAGATATGCCACCCGCTTGACTCTCAACCTCCTTTTCTAGTACAAAAGAGGAATTTTCATTCCTTTTACATCCTGAATATTTGTGATCTTCGGTGCTAGCGGGTAATCCTTCTTCAGTCTTTATCTTAACAGCAGTGACCCCTAAAAGTTTATCTTCATACATAGAATTGGCTCTGCTCCTCGTATGCAAATCCTTATAATGTGATGAAGATGTTTCCTTTGTATTGTCCAAACTTGTACTTTCTAGTAACCTCTCAGACATTGAATGTTTCTTACAGGCACATTCATTAAAGTCAGGTTTCTCATGTGTATGAGATGAATTAGTTCCTGATATGTTCAGTTTGCCAACATCAACTGCAGTTGTGGATGAACGATGTTGACTATTTTCCTGTTCAACATGTACATTCTCCTCATCTTCAATCAACCATCATACCTCCTATTCAGACTTGGTTCCAATACAATAGCATTCTGGACAAATTTATCTATACCCACTTTATCATTTTCTTGGCATGAAGTTTGATATGTCTCTTCACTAACCACCATCGATGCTGCAGCATTTCTTGGAACTGCGTCTTGAGCCACATTGACCTCTTTAGGATGCTGATGGCTTTGGATATTGTCAAAACTTATATCAACCTTAATGCCAATATGATTTCCTTCATTGTGGATACATGGTAGCATCCCTATGAGTGTCCTGCCTCTGTAGCCCACCTAAATCAGTTCCCAAATGGTTTTCATGCATAAGTGCTTCTCGCATTCCATTCTTATTGAAGGGCGTGGACTTTGAAATATTGGTTGATGAAATATTACAATTTTTGTCTGCATGTATCTCAACCTCTGTATCTTTGAATTCTCCAAGGCCTTTTAAACCAGTGGGAAAATTTAGAGATCTATCACTAATAATGACTTTAACATTATCCTTTATTGAGGAGTGTCCAGTATAACGATTTGATTTATGCCTATTTCTTCTTGCATATAGCCTTTAGCTCCCATGCGTACACCCCCCCCCTAAGTATTTTGATTCTTTTAAATGTGTTTGAATCCGACTTCCATCCAGCTGTGATGTCTGCTTTCCTGTGCAACATGTCCTTTCCCATCACAACATGATGTGATTCTTTCATCATCCACGACTTCTGTATCACCAACAAAATTGCCTGCTGCGTTTAATTAGTTGCCAAGAAAAGTCCCAGGTCTTCTATTGCTTTCGGCAAAATCTCCAATTGGTAAGGCATTCAAAGAAAAGCTACCTTTTGATTCACTGCAAAGTATCATTGAATGATTTATTGGCTACCATAAGAGTTTATGTAAGTAAGTATTGGTTGTGCTCCATCACAAAAGCAGAGATTTTGCAAATTCGTAGAGACAATAAAAACAAAGCTAAGCAGGTGATAAGCCTGAAGAAAACCTTGTTAGGTACTACTCAGCCAGTGGATCCATCGGTGATGGAGACAGAAAACCAATAGAGTTTGTCTCTCCAAATTTGAAATCCGAAACCAATAGAGTTTGTCTCTCCAAATTTGAAATCCGAAAATTTTCCTCTTGAAAAGAATAAAACAAGATGTAAGCTACAGCAAAGCAAATAACCCTCACTAAGCATGGACTGTAAATTCAAGGGAAATGAATAAGAGATGAGACCTTCTCTAGTGATTCCATCTCCCGCCTCCGTTCTTCACGAACAAAAAACTCCTACCTGATTTCATGGTAATCATTTCTCTAGTGGATCAGTGAATAGAACAACACCGTTAAAAGAAAGCTTTGGGACCATAAAAATGGTATACAAGCAAAATTACTGCTCACGAAGGGAAACCGAAGCTGTGGCGCTTGTATGAACAGTGGCGGGAGATGTGGTTATAACATTTCAGAACCAACTAAAACGTTTATTTGCTATTGTCCCGATGGCACCTCGCATACAGAGATATGCCCACCCATAGCATTGCTACTTTTCCTGAACCCCTTCTCCCAATTCGATTACGAGACCCAATGCTTAAATTATCACAATCTATAAAAATGTTTTAAATGTTCCCTCCATTCTGCACTCTTGAACCCATGGACATATGTGTATGTGTTTCCCTATATTGTCAAGTATTTCCCCTCTTTGCAAAAACTATCGATTTTGCTTTTACTCATAATAGTTGTTATGACCGCGTTGCAGGTCATAAAAACCGGCCCGCCATTGTAATAGGTAAATATAATTCTTCCTAGTATTCGGTATCTCCACGGTGATTTAGTACTGAATTTGTATCTTTCTTTTCATTATTTTATTCGGCATCACATTCATATCTATCTGCTCGTGTCACCACAGGTTGCTCCACTGGAGGAATTGCTTTGGTAGCAATAGCGGTACTGTTATTAGGGTATTGTCTGAAAAAAAGAAAAAGTTCTAGGAATTTCTGCAAATATGAGAGAAAGGACATGGAAGCGTGTGTGCTTGGGCGCGAGACAGGCGATTTGCCAATATTCTCTTACGAAGCACTTCGCCAGTCAACAAATTGCTTCCACGAGGAGAACGAAATTGGTGTTGGAGGGCTCGGGTCGGTCTATCTGGGTAAGCTTAGCGACGGAAGAACTGTGGCGGTAAAGAGACTTTCTCATGATAACTCCAAGAGGGTCGATCAGTTCGATCAGTTCATCAATGAGGTTAAGATTTTTTCGACTTTGAATCATCCACACATTGTCCGGCTTTATGGCTGCACCCCTGCACACAGCCCACAGCTGCTGCTCGTATACGAATTTTCCCCAAACAGAACCCTAGCTGATCATCTTCATGGCGATCGCAAAGACCCCAAGGGATTACCATGGAATACTCGCTTTAATATTGCTGTTCAAACTGCGCAGGCCTTGGCTTTTCTTCACAGTGTTCATCCGCCTATATTGCACAGAGATGTGAAATCCTCAAACATTCTCTTGGGAGAAAATTTTATTGCCAAAGTGGCTGATTTTGGGCTTTGCAGACTTGTGCCTGTAGATGCCTCACATGTCACCACTTCTCCACAGGGCACACCAGGCTACCTTGATCCAGTGTATTATCAGTGCTATCAGCTGACAGAGAAATCCGATATGTACAGCTTCGGGGTCGTTTTGGTGGAGATCATTTCTGCCAGATTAGCAGTGGACACCAATCGGAAGACCAGGGAAATCAACCTTGCTACCATGGCAATAGCTAAGATTCAAGAAGGGGCTTTGCATGAGCTTGTGGATCCGCAGCTCAATATCGAAAAGAACCATGAGGCGAAGGCCATGGTATGTGCCGTTTCCGAATTAGCGTTCAGATGCCTGGCGTCAGAAAGAGATGACAGACCACACATGGAGCAAGTTGTTACTGAGCTTGAGGAAATCAGACATTTGTGTGTTGGCAGTTCAAATGGTCCAGGTGAATTAGAGGAAGGATACCTTTCCAACATCAAACAGCTGAGCACAGCGCCAATATCTCCCACCTCTGTTGAAGACACGTGGCGCACGAAGCTTCACTCCCAGGCAGTGCATAATTTCTCCCTTGGAACTTCGTATGCATAGTGTTTAATTTGCAGTTTTCAGATTTGGCGCACCAGAAGCTTCACTCCCAAGCAGTGCATAATTTCTTCCTTGGAACTTTGTATGCATAGTGTTTAATTTGCAGTTTTCAGATTTGCTCCAGAATCTGGCTTTCTGACCTTAACCCAGGATGTAAAAAGACCACAGGTAATTAACATTCCCGTCTAGCTGGACTGTATAATGGCCGGGAGGCATAACCGCATGCTATTAAGGTAGGGCAGAGAATAATGAGACTGGGTATATTAGAAATTGAACCAAACCTGTTTCATATTACATGCTGTTGGAGGAAATTTTTGTAGGATAGAAATATGGAGCCTCCCAATGTTATAATATAAACAACATTTGTTTGTATTTACATAAAAGTTTGGTCAAGTTTGCAATCACTGCTACCTGAGCTCTGCTTGAGTCATGTATCTCAACCTCTGTATCTTTGACTTCTCCAAGGCCCTTTAAACCAGTGGGCAAAGACCATTTACGTTGGTGTCACCATCAATTAAAAAAATTATAACTGATTTATGTCGCCCCTTTCATATTTAATTCATATTTAATTAAGAAATTATAAAAGAAACATTTATCACCATTTGGTTCCTTTTGTGACACCAGTGGACTACTACCCTGCTGCAAAGGAGACATCACCCCTGCATGAGAGTGTCTCTACTTCATGCCAAAACTTCATGAATTTTATTGAAGACAAATGAGGAGATACTGTGGCAGAAACAGAGAGGAAGGTTTTGAATATTTTATCAGATTAATGGGTGATGTAGTGCGCTGAAGGGTCATACTTGTTCTTGAATTAAAAAGGAAATTTAAGCTTCATAAACTACAATAATATCTGCACCTATTCAGAGAATACAGGACAAGCTATATATGCTAAGATTCAAGATGGGCATGGGGGCTGTGAAATTTCTTATGTGGAATTAGGCAAAATCACTTTAGCAGAACATAAAATTGCTATTGGAGAAATTAGGAGGGCTTCAATTATAGCCAAGGTTCCTACAATACCATGCTAGAAATCCTCGGAAGAGCCCGCATGGTGAAGAAGATGGCACGCGTTTTAGATTTGATGCAAAAGCAACGCTGTAGGCTTAATTCCCAGACCTATTTAATAATTCTCCGCAACCTCGGAATAGCAGGTGGTTTGGAGCAAATTCCTTCAGCCCTGGAAAAGATGAAGAAATCTGGGCTTATGCTTAGTGACTTTGCTTACAATGGTCTTATAGGATTACTAATCAAATCAGGATTTCGGAAAGAAGCCGTGGTGGTGTACAGGAAGATGATTTCGGAAGGATTGTTGCCAAGCCTAAAATGTTATTCTGTACTAATGGGTGCCTGCGGAGAAATGGGAGATACAGGACAAGTGATGGGACTTCTGGCTGAAATGCGAAAATTTGGCTTGAGACCCAATGTGTACACCTTCACACTCTGCATAAAGATACACGGGAGAGCTGGCAAGGTCGATGAAGCATGGGGCCTGTGGAGACAAATGAAGGAGGAGGGCTGCAAACCGGATGTTGTGTTGTTCACCACATTAATGGATGCTCTCTGTAATGCAGGTAGATTGGATGAGGCGACAGCATTACTGAAAGAGATGAGAAGCAACAAATGTAGTCCTGATTCTATCACATACAATACTTTGATAGATAAATATGGGGATTGTGGCCTTGTCGATGCTGCATGGGAGCTTTGGAAGGAGATGATAGCTGATGGATGTGCTCCAACTGTAGTTACCTTTACTACTATTATCAACGCCCTATGCACAGGTGGAAATACTGATGAGGCACTTGCAGTGTTGGATGAAATGGTGGAGAGAGGGAGTTCTCCCAATCTGTATACTTACAATTCGTTGATTGGAGGTCTTCTTAAGAATAACAGGTTGGAGGATGCACAGAAGTTTTTTCAGGTTATGCACAATAAAGGGTGTGATCCAACATCTTTAACCTACAGCTTATTCATCGATTATCATGGAAAGAATGGTGAGGCTGATGAAGCATATGACATGTTTCTGCAGATGAAGAAAAAAGGAATTTCTCCAAATGTTGTTTCCTTCAATGTTTGTATAGATAGCCTCGGGAGGGTAGGAAGGATTAAAGAAGTGAATGAACTTTTTGAAGAAATGAAACGGACAGGTCTGTCCCCTGATGTAATCACGTATAATATCATGATATGCTGCTATGCCAAGGCAGGAAAAGTGGATGAAGCTATTGGGATGACCTTGAAGATGATAGAAAGTGGGTGTGAACCAGACACTGTCACTAACAATACTTTGATTGATATTCTTTACAAGGAAGACAGAACAGATGAGGCATGGGAGATGTTTCACAAAATGCAGCAGGTGAATCTTCCCCCCACTGTTATAACATATAATATTCTGGTAGATGGGCTTGGCAAAGATGGCAAGGTTAAGGAAGCAATAGAGCTATTTCAACGAATGAGGGAAAAGGGATGCCCACCAAATGTTATTACACACAATTCAATGTTGAATGGTCTCTGTAAGAATAAAGAGGTAGATATGGCTTTCAAGATAATGCAAGAGATGACAGAAAATGGGTGTTACCCTGATGAGATAACTTACAACATACTAATTGATGGTTTCATAAAAACAAATAGAATTGATGAAGCTTGCCAGCTCTTTGAAGATATGAAAAACAAATTTTCTCCAAACCTTGTAACTATGGGTACTGTTTTGCCAGGGCTTGCAAAAGCTGGGCAAATGGATTATGCTTTGAGAGTGTTCAAGGAGTTCTATGATGTGATGGGACTGCTTCCCGATGATGTTGCTTGTGCAGCCCTAATTGATGGCCTGGGCAGAGTGGGCAGGTTGGATGAGGCAATCTTGACCTATGAAGAAATGTTGGCTAAGGGTGGTAGTCAATACATATATGTGGTACGCTCTCTCATCAAATCCCTATGCAAAGCAGGAAGAGTGTTTGACGCTCACAGAGTATTTGAAGAATCAAAAGATCGAGGCGTTGCTCTTGACACTATTGCTTACAATACTCTTATTGATTGGTTATGTAAAGCCGACCATATGCATATTGCCTGGGATCTTTTCAAACAGATGAAGAAGTCAGGTTGTAATCCAAATGTTTACACTTACAACGCCTTCTTTGATGCTCTTGGAAAGGCTGGAAAGATGGATGATGCTTTCAAGCTTCTTGATGAGATGCGTGCTAGAGGATGCAAGATGAATACAGTAAACTACAACACCCTCATATCAGGTCTTGTGATGGCCGGTAGAGTGGATGAAGCCATAGATTTGTATGGTCATATGGTGAAGAGGGGATATCTTCTCTCCCCATCTACTTATGGTCCTCTTATTGATGGACTTGGTAAGGCAGGAAGAGTATTCTGAGGCCAATCACTTCTTTCAAGAAATGATTGAAAACGGGTGCAGGCCTAATTGTGCAGTTTACAATATTCTCATGAACGCCTTTGGGAAGGTAGGGGATGTAGATGAAGCTTGTCAGCTTTTCGAGAGAATGGTAGCAGAGGGCATAAAACCTGATGTAAAATCATACACTATTCTCATAGGCAGTCTTTGTATGGTTGATAGGGTAGATGAGGCTTTTCATTTCTTTGTAGAACTGAAGTCTAGTGGCTTGAAGCCTGATACAATTGTGTATAATATCATCATTGATGGACTGGGCACAGCTGAAAAGTTGGAGGAAGCATTTAAAGTTTTTGAGGAAATGAAGAACAGTGGTTCTATCCCAAACTTGTTTGCTTACAATTCCTTGATAGGTCACCTTGGAAAGGTTGGTATGATGGAGGAAGCAGGTGAGGTATATGCAGAACTCCTTTCTAGGGGTTATGAACCAAATGTTGCTACCTACAATGCACTAATTCGCACGTTTAGCATAGCAGGCAGAGTGGATCGTGCATATGCAATCTTTGAAGAGATGATGGCCAGTGGTTGTGAGCCAAATCCATTAACATATTCCAATCTACCAAATGAGTTTTGAAAGGTGACGAGGATGTTTTTATTTTTTCTCACTTTGATGCATTCTGGGTTTCCATCTATAGAGAACAATATATGATTATCCTTAAGATTATTGGTCTTTTCTTCTACTGTGAAACAATTACATACCAAAATTGATTCTCAAAAGACTGGATCCTTTTATTTCTGGATCTCTCTGCTGTTTGTTGTTTTAACAGTTTCTTTCCTTGTTATCAAATTTCAGTGTTGGTGATGGTTTAACAGGATTATCAGTATGACTATCGTAAAAATGTTGGCAAATAGAGAAGGTTAAATCCTTTCAAATAGTGTGGTGATGCAGCATGTATACTCCCTTGAAGAAGGGTAAGTGTATGCTTGATCAATGTATTCGTTCAGATGGGCTGGTAATCATTTTCCTCAAATCTAGACCAAGAGGCATTCCTTCCCATACTGTTTACTATTTCTAAACTCTCATTGCCATTAGAGATTATATAGACACTACTGTTAATGTGACAGAAAATTGACCTCCAGATTTTTTTGTTGTTGGAGAATTGCTTCACATATTATTGCACAGAACAAAGAGTTACAGCATGCAAATATGGTTTATCTTTTTTCAGGTAATATGGACGGTAATAAACAAAAGGCTCTACCTTTTGAGATTGAATTTAATATAAATTTTGACTGGTAAATGTTATAATTTTGGCCTAGATTTACTTTTCTGACAGTGTAAAACTTGAAACATCACAAAGGGAAGTTAACAGTTCCATGTTCTCATAGTTGGAAACGCTGCATTAGGTGGTTGGAACTTTGCCATATTAAGTCATGTCAAGAATGTTGTCACAGTCCTATGTAAACCTGCAGGAAGCTTATTTCCATGAAGCCATCTAGTACAGTTGCTAACCTCATTGAAGAGCGGAGGACTCTGGGGCATGTGATATGTTGGAAAGGGTGTAGATAGAGGGCTCTTCATAATTTGCTAGTGTGACGACTTGTACAGAACAGCCAGTAGATGATGAAAGTACCATGATGACACACAATAAGCACTGAAATAATTGAAATTCTGAACAAACCAAAGAGTAGAGGTGGAAGCCATGGCTGCCAAAGAATAAAGCTAGGGAGATGGTAAAATGTTTTGTTATAAGAATGTCCATTCTTTTGACGATGAAATCATGAAAGGCATTGATCTCTAATTGATCACCATATGGCTGACTAGATTCATCAACAGGGATACTGTCATAAATTATTTGTTCTTTCTACCTGTGCCTTGTTTCTGCTGTGAATTAGCTTATGTTTTTACATTTTTATCTTCCTGCCACTTTGTATTCAAAACAAAGACTTATTGAAACGTGGGTTGGTATAGGTCTTCAATCTCCTACGAGCATAATCATTGCTTTTGGTGCTCTATCTCCTCGGTAAAAGCCAAAAGGTGGATTTTACTATAGAATACAAATAATCCTATTCTTGTTCACTATGAGGAGGACATACCATTGCTTGGGTCATGGAACAAGGATAACAAGTTTTACTTCTTTTGGAACTTTGCGATAATAATTTCTTTTCTTATTTTTTGGTCTACATATTTATCATTTAATTTGGTACTGCCATATTGATTTTATCATGCTTGTGTCACGACCTTGTCAGTAATTCACAGCAGTGTGACCTGGGTGCAAGTTGCAGGATATATGGGAGAGGAACAACTTGGCACGGCATTGGAGAATGCAGATGTTGTGATCATTCCTACTGGTGTGCCTCGAAAACCTGGCATGACCCGTGATGATCTCTTCAACATCAATGCAGGGATTGTTAAATCTCTTTGCTCTGCAATTGCAAAATACTGCCCAGAGGTAAGTTGTCATGATTTATGATCTTCTTTGAAGTTTTTGTTTTCATGCGATTTTCTTATTGACTATTTCATAGGAATAAGCATGACGTTCATTGTAAGTTGCTTTGTCGAAGGCTTTGTATGTTTGAGATCTATAGAGATGGCAATATATACAAATACATATTTGCAAGAATCTTTAAGCAAGTTGTTGATCTAGATTTACATACTGTTCTTGTATATAATCAATTCCACTGGAGAGGTTAACGAAGCTTGAAGACTTCTTTGAGTCAAACGAATAGGTGATTGACTCATTATTGACTCTTTATTTAGACAAATTGCAGCTAACTTTTGCCCATAAGAAGGAAATACTAATTGAAATGAACTTAAGAGTAATTAGCTGTGTAGTCCAATGCAAGTTTGCAGCCACTGTTAAAGCCCTGTTATTCTTGTTTCTCCTCTTGTAGTTAGTAACTTAGCTTTTGGACTTTTGAGAAAATTGGCATATGAATATCAATGTAAAAAATATCCTTGGTCTTCTATTTAACCGTGCACAAATCCACTTGATCACGAGGTATCCTCTATAACATTATATAGTACATACAATCAGTATGTACTACCATTAGTGTGGCAAGTTAATAGATAAAGAAGTATGTTTCACAATTATTTGTTTTGTTCATGTACTGGTGTGTGTGTACAGTATGTATAGTATATTGTTACATATTATATAGATAGAGATATGGAGAGGGGGGAGAGTGTACTGGATAGTGTTTTCCTTCTATCAGGAATGGTATATTTGGATTCAAGAAATCATCTAGAATTGGTTTTTATGGCATTGCTGAGGACTTGATATCCATGGCAGGCAATTGTAAATATGATCAGCAATCCTGTAAATTCTACTGTACTAATAGCTGCTGAGGTTTTTAAGAAGGCAGGGACCTATAATGAAAAGAAACTCTTTGGTGTTACTACTCTTGATGTTGTCCGCGCAAAGACATTCTATGCTTCAAAAGCAGGAGTTCCTGTTGAAGGTATTTAAAATTCTGGCTTGTTATGCTTAGCTACTCTCAAATATTTAGTATTCTGTAAAATATTTTTATTTTTTATAATTTAATCATGAAATATGCATCCTGGGCAAACATGCCAGGCACTTCTCCTCATTTCAAGGATGGTATCATAGGGCTCAAGGCCATCAGAAATATATTCAGCTCAAGATGTCACTTGAGGGAATTGAACCCGGGTGGGAAGGATAACAGTCTTTGCACACAACCATCTGGGCTAGACCCAATACATGATATGCTGCAGGATCTTACCAACATCATGCTTTTATTAACATTAGATACAATTCTCAGTTTTATCTTTGTTGTTGATGTCATCCTATGATGTCTGCAGAAGTTGATGTTCCTGTTGTAGGTGGACATGCGGGTGTTACAATTCTTCCACTTTTTTTACATGTATATGACTTTGTTGGATCCTCATCTCGAGTTTGTTCTTTACTCTTGGATATTAGAAGATTAATTTATCAAAGATAAAATGAGATCATAATTACCTACCCTTCAATACAGTTAAAAAGGGAACTAACACTTTTTTGTTTTGATAAAAATTTTTAGGCAACACCAAAGCCAAACTCTGTATTGTCTGAGGAGGACATTAAAGCCTTGACAAAGCGCACACAGGATGGAGGAACTGAAGTTGTTGAAGCAAAAGCAGGGAAAGGTTCAGCCACACTGTCTATGGCGTAAGTTTATGTTTTGGTCCTCTATAGTGGCTAATATGCATTCATATCTTTTGAATGTTTTTTTATTCTTATGTGACTGTCTAGAGTGCTGAATTTTTCATCTTGATGCAGTAGTTGGAGTCAGATAATCTTATCATGGTGTGTGCTTCATGATTTCATGCTTGGCATGCAACATGATTTCATGCTTGATAAGTACCTAATCTGAGATTCACTGTCAGTGAGAATATGGCATGAAGGAGCTTCTTTCTCTTTATCTGAATCTTGTACTTCATACATTTGCATGTCTCAAATCTTTTGCCTTAAGCTTAGGTACTTATCCTACATGAAATCATGTAGCATGCATGTCTCAAATCTTTTCCCTTAGGCTTTCTCATTTGTGTGAAACTCAGCGGGTGCTTTTAACCTGTGAGGTTTGACCGATGGATTGTTGCCTTTCATTTACCTTAGTTTGATTGAAATGTTCAGAGTTAATCTAGATTCTGCATGCAAAGATCCTTCCCTAAGAAAAGCCATGAGTCTCTTCAAGGATGTTATTCCTTCTTAAACATAAGATATGTCAAATGGATCCCGCAAAAGTTGTGTGCTTGATGATGGGTAAATCTAGGTATGAGATTTACAAATTTGCACTTACATGTATGCCTGTGGTTGCAATTCACAGATAGGCGCATAGCATCCATTCATTACCTCATCTTGAGCATTTGAGCATGGTTCATGCAAAAAACATTGCTGGTCAGTTAAATCCATTAGTTGAAAACATGGAAGTGAAGAGTAGTGTTGTAGTCTTCTCTATGTTGATGAATGCTTTTTGAGACTTCAAAATGTTTAGACATGCAATTCCTTTTTCATCTTGCTCCTGTGTTCTCAAATTATTTTTTTTCTACTACTTTTTAAGGCCAAATATAAACCATGGGATATATATTTTTCCTACCGCGTTTTTTTCGTTCTCTGTATGCTGGATATGTTCTCTCTGTGAACGATAGAGATGTTTTGATCTTAGTTTCGAGGGATATCCATTGGGATCGATCGTACGATGACCCACTTGGTAGGATCTACTTTTCGTTAGTGTTTTACCTGTTATTAGTTCTTTGATTTTACGTTTCTGATATTGTCCATGGTCAGAAAATTTATTTGTTTTGGTAAGCGCCTATTTTTTTAAAGGAACCAGGCCTTATACCAGGCTTAGACTCCACTGCTATAACCTGTCAAGGTCTCTGGGATTCTTCGAATGTGGAATTTATTCTTTTGGCCACATTTTTGCAGGAAATATGCCTTCCGGGGCTTTTGAACGTGGGTTTGAGCCCTGAAAGCGCAATGATTTAATTTCTTAAACACAACCCAATTCACGTTAATGGTCAACTCAATTCACTTTCATGGTCAGTTTGTAAATGTGTTTGTGCATATTTTGATTGATGAAAAAAAGCACCTAGATATTTATTTCGTGGAAATCCATGGCTGCATCATGTGCACCTACTCGATTAGGGTTTTTAATTTTATGGATCTAGGTGACATTTGGCCCACAATCCATTGAAGCAATGCCCATCGCATTGTCATTCTAAAACGATTGTATTGTACACCGTGAATATTGGATTTGACTATACCTGACATTCTTTGGGCCATTTCAAAAGAGGCAGATATTGAGGGCTACATTATTATTATTTTTGATTGTTTTCTTGTTGGCAAATGTCTTTCTGTTAACATAGTGGGTTTTGCCCTTATTGTAGATGATACAAACATAGAATCTCTATTCCACCAATTTCATGCAGGATTTGCACCTGATCTTGTCTGTTGAATCTCAATATGGTAGTTAACTCCGATGGTGAGATAATGCCGCAACATACTTCTAAGAGGGCACTGAAAGTGCTATGATTTAACTACTTGACAATAATCTGCCTGACATTTATGGCTAGATTGAAATTTGGGCTGTGCTTATTATTATTATTAGCAATAGTAGTATTTGCTATTGATAGGAGAAGGTTGAAATTGAGGTTGGGCTCACTATTATTGTTTTTGTTTGGTCAAGGCCTTTTGACTGGCATGTGTGAAACACCTTAATTGCATCTATTCATCAAAGTCACGCATGACTTGCAGATGGGCTCATTTGTGCAAACCTCAATAGCACAGGGGTCATCATTAACAGCACCTCTGCATTATCATTGAACTGGTGTTTATCACGTTAACCCGACTTCATATTTTGGAATGACATGGGCAGCCGCATTATCATGGGAATATGCCTCCTGGGTTTTGAACCTGGGTCATCCTCATGACAAGCACCCTACAACTTGCCACTAAACCACAGCCCAATGGACGAGGTAGTTCATATTTTTTTGATGAAAAGTGCATCTATATTTTTAGCAGAATCCACGGCTGGATCATATGCCTCTGCTTAATAGGACTTTTTGATTTGATGGGTCTAAGTCATACTTGGCCTAATGACTACTTAGAAGTTAGAATAGTCTCATTGCATTGTCAATTTGTTATTTTGTGAGGATTGAATTGATGACCCTCTGCATATTGGATTTGCCTCTATATCCAACCTTTTTGGGGTCGTTTAGATTTTCCTCTTTATCCATGAGTAGATTAAATCAAAATAGTATTCGCAGCGTAAATTAAACTAAGGTTGAATAAACTCCCTAAAGTGGCTTGTGAAATGCTAATTATTTATCACAGCATCACTTTTATACCTGGATTGGATAAGACTATACCCTGATTGAAATGTCGTATACCTGCATTGGACAAGATTATACCCTGATTGAAACGTGGGTTGGTATAGGTCTTCAATCTCCTACGAGCATAATCATTGCTTTTGGTGCTCTATCTCCTCGGTAAAAGCCAAAAGGTGGATTTTACTATAGAATACAAATAATCCTATTCTTGTTCACTATGAGGAGGACATACCATTGCTTGGGTCATGGAACAAGGATAACAAGTTTTACTTCTTTTGGAACTTTGCGATAATAATTTCTTTTCTTATTTTTTGGTCTACATATTTATCATTTAATTTGGTACTGCCATATTGATTTTATCATGCTTGTGTCACGACCTTGTCAGTAATTCATAGCAGTGTGACCTGGGTGCAGGTTGCAGGATATATGGGAGAGGAACAACTTGGCACGGCATTGGAGAATGCAGATGTTGTGATCATTCCTGCTGGTGTGCCTCGAAAACCTGGCATGACCCGTGATGATCTCTTCAACATCAATGCAGGGATTGTTAAATCTCTTTGCTCTGCAATTGCAAAATACTGCCCAGAGGTAAGTTGTCATGATTTATGATCTTCTTTGAAGTTTTTGTTTTCATGCGATTTTCTTATTGACTATTTCATAGGAATAAGCATGACATTCATTGTAAGTTGCTTTGTCGAAGGCTTTGTATGTTTGAGATCTATAGAGATGGAAATATATACAAATACATATTTGCAAGAATCTTTAAGCAAGTTGTTGATCTAGATTTACATACTGTTCTTGTATATAATCAATTCTACTGGAGAGGTTAACGAAGCTTGAAGACTTCTTTGAGTCAAACGAATAGGTGATTGACTCATTATTGACTCTTTATTTAGACAAATTGCAGCTAACTTTTGCCCATAAGAAGGAAATACTAATTGAAATGAACTTAAGAGTAATTAGCTGTGTAGTCCAATGCAAGTTTGCAGCCACTGTTAAAGCCCTGTTATTCTTGTTTCTCCTCTTGTAGTTAGTAACTTAGCTTTTGGACTTTTGAGAAAATTGGCATATGAATATCAATATAAAAAATATCCTTGGTCTTCTATTTAACCATGCACAAATCCACTTGATCACGAGGTATCCTCTATAACATTATATAGTACATACAATCAGTATGTACTACCATTAGTGTGGCAAGTTAATAGATAAAGAAGTATGTTTCACAATTATTTGTTTTGTTCATGTACTAGTGTGTGTGTATAGTATGTATAGTATATTGTTACATATTATATAGATAGAGATATGGAGAGGGGGGAGAGTGTACTGGATAGTGTTTTCCTTCTATCAGGAATGGTATATTTGGATTCAAGAAATCATCTAGAATTGGTTTTTATGGCATTGCTGAGGACTTGATATCCATGGTAGGCAATTGTAAATATGATCAGCAATCCTGTAAATTCTACTGTACTAATAGCTGCTGAGGTTTTTAAGAAGGCAGGGACCTATAATGAAAAGAAACTCTTTGGTGTTACTACTCTTGATGTTGTCCGCGCAAAGACATTCTATGCTTCAAAAGCAGGAGTTCCTGTTGAAGGTATTTAAAATTCTGGCTTGTTATGCTTAGCTACTCTCAAATATTTAGTATTCTGTAAAATATTTTTATTTTTTATAATTTAATCATGAAATATTCATCCTGGGCAAACATGCCAGGCACTTCTCCTCATTTCAAGGATGGTATCATAGGGCTCAAGGCCATCAGAAATATAGTCAGCTCAAGATGTCACTTGAGGGAATTGAACCCGGGTGGGAAGGATAACAGTCTTTGCACACAACCATCTGGGCTAGACCCAATACATGATATGCTGCAAGATCTTACCAACATCATGCTTTTTTTAACATTAGATACAATTCTCAGTTTTATGTTTGTTGTTGATGTCATCCTATGCTGTTTGCAGAAGTTGATGTTCCTGTTGTAGGTGGACATGTGGGTGTTACAATTCTTCCACTTTTTTCACATGTATATGACTTTGTTGGATCCTCATCTTGAGTTTGTTCTTTACTCTTGGATATTAGAAGATTAATTTATCAAAGATAAAATGAGATCATAATTACCTACCCTTCAATACAGTTAAAAAGGGAACATACACTTTTTTGTTTTGATAAATTTTTTTAGGCAACACCAAAGCCAAACTCTGTATTGTCTGAGGAGGACATTAAAGCCTTGACAAAGCGCACACAGGATGGAGGGACTGAAGTTGTTGAAGCAAAATCAGGGAAAGGTTCAGCCACACTGTCTATGGCGTAAGTTTATGTTTTGGTCCTCTATAGTGGCTAATATGCATTCATATCTTTTGAATGTTTTTTTATTCTTATGTGACTGTCTAGAGTGCTGAATTTTTCATCTTGATGCAGTAGTTGGAGTCAGATAATCTTATCATGGTGTGTGCTTCATGATTTCATGCTTGGCATGCAACATGATTTCATGCTTGATAAGTACCTAATCTGAGATTCACTGTCAGTGAGAATATGGCATGAAGGAGCTTCTTTCTCTTTATCTGAATCTTGTACTTCATACATTTGCATGTCTCAAATCTTTTGCCTTAAGCTTAGGTACTTATCCTACATGAAATCATGTAGCATGCATGTCTCAAATCTTTTCCCTTAGGCTTTCTCATATGTGTGAAACTCAGCGGGTGCTTTTAACCTGTGAGGTTTGACCGATGGATTGTTGCCTTTCATTTACCTTAGTTTGATTGAAATGTTCAGAGTTAATCTAGATTCTGGATGCAAAGATCCTTCCCTAAGAAAAGCCATGAGTCTCTTCAAGGATGTTATTCTTTCTTAAACATAAGATATGTCAAATGGATCCCGCAAAAGTTGTGTGCTTGATGATGGGTAAATCTGGGTATGAGATTTACAAATTTGCACTTACATGTATGCCTGTGGTTGCAATTCACAGATAGGCGCATAACATCCATTCATTACCTCATCTTGAGCATTTGAGCATGGTTCATGCAAAAAACATTGCTGGTCAGTTAAATCCATTAGTTGAAAACTTGGATGTGAAGAGTAGTGTTGTAGTCTTCTCTATGCTGATGAATGCTTTTTGAGACTTCAAAATGTTTAGACATGCAATTCCTTTTTCATCTTGCTCCTGTGTTCTCAATTTTTTTTTCTACTGTTTTTTAAGGCCAAATATAAACCATGGGATATATATTTTTACCCTGAAGACCTCCAAATCATTTGGAAAAGGAGGTGCTGCAGCAAAAGAGATGGGTTGAATTTGTTGTTTGGATGGACTCTGTGGTATGTAATCTTAGTTGGATTTCCAATATACTTTTAAACCATATTTTCATTTTATTTTTTAGTACTATTAGATATTATATCTTACCTAATTTTATGGTTAACATTGTATAAAAAAAACATGCGTTGTGTTATGTAATTAATACTAACATGTAATATTGATTTTTTTTGTCAGAATGCTATAGGTAATGATTGCCAAGACGATGATCCAAATTATGTTCAACATATATCAGGAGATGATGAAGATGAGGATGAGGATGATGGTGGTGAAGGAGGAGATGATGATGATAGTTGCGGTGTTGGTGATGATGTGGATCAGAGTAATGAGGATGGTCAAGATGATCATGAGGATGATCTTGGTGGTGGTAGCTAGGCATGCACATGCATTGTTTTTTATGAAGAAATTATTGTGTAGAATGACATTGTTATGTTTAGATGGGTGTTGTGAATTTACCCTATATCAATGAGACATTTTGATTTTGTAATCATACGATGAGTTTGATTTATGTATGTTGTTAATTTATCGTAACGATATTCATGAAATATTTTGATTTGTTAATCATATTTGAATTTTAGTTGTTTTGATTAAAAATAATACTGATTTTATTAGTATTATGTTGCTATTTTATACATGTTTTGAAAATTGTTAATGACACATTGTTATTTTTTTGGATGGATGTTGTCAATTTCTCTTAAATTTCTTTACAAATGATTTTGAATTGTGATATCTGCTTTAATGATATTTAGAAACTATCATATATTTCACTATGAATCTATAAAGGGGGTCATATATGTAAAGAAAAATATACTCTATATAAGAAGTCAAATGCGGATGTAACCATGGATGCAAAATTGAAAGTAAAATTGGATGTTAAACTAGGAATTAATACAAAATGCAAACAATTGACATACAAAGTGTTTTAAATTAGAAGTGAAAAATTGTGCAATAGTTGACACAAAGAAGGGAACAAAACATGGCATACAAAAGGATATCAAATAGGGCAAAAACAAGGACACATAAATGGGCACCAAATTAGATGCAAAAAAAGACAACAACTAGATGTAAAATAAGATGCAAAGTTGAGCGTTAAAAAGAAACAAAAAACGTTACAAATTAATATGCCAAATGATGATGCAAATAATGGTGTAAATTTTGGATGCAAACTTGGGTGCAAAAAAGGAAAAAAAAAGATGTAAGAAAAGACATAAAACAAGATGCAAAATGGGGCTGAAAAAAGGTGAAACCAAGGATGCCATATTGGATGTAAAAAATGATTCCTAATCACATGCAAATTTAGGCTCGAACTCAGACACAAAATTATATGCAAATGTGGACACAAAATGAGGCAAAAAAAGATGCAAATTTGGATGGTGAAAACGATGTAAAACTAGACACCAAAAAAATGCAAAATTGGATGAAAAAGTCGGTGTAAATAATGGTGCAACATTGGACACAAGTAGACACAAAAAAATGGTGCAAAAAGGGGCATAAAATAGCTTAAAATTGGATGCAAAACTTGGTGCAAAAACAAATACAAAAGTAGACGTAAAAAATGGCTCTAAATTGAATGTACCATTAGACACAAAATAAGATGCAAAGGTGGACACAACACATGACTCAACATAAGATGCAAATATAAATGCAAATTTCGATGCTCAAAATGATGTAACATTAGATGCAAGAGATGGTGTTAAAAATGATGCAAAATTGTATGAAACAAATGACGCAAAATATGGTGCAAAATGAGATGGGAAAAATGGAGACAAATCAAACGTAAATGTGGATGTAAAAAATGGTCCAAAAAAAGATGCAAAAATGGGCACAAAAATGGATGCAAAATTTGGTGCTAAATCAAATTCAACACATGGTGCAAAGATAGGCACCAAAGCTAGTGCAAAAATAGAAGCAAAAACTAGTTTAAGACTAGATACAAAACCTGGCGTACGACTAGATGCAAAAACTGACACAAAATGGATGCATAAAAAGACGTTAAATTGGATTCAAAATACAGTGTAAACTTGATGCAAATGATGGTGCAAAAATGGAAGCAAAGAATGACACAAAATAGGAAGCAAAAGAGAATGAAAAATAGATGCAAAAAATGACACAAAACTAGAAGCAAAACCTGTCATAAAATAAGATGCAAATCTTGGTTCAAAATTTGACGCAAAAAATGATGCATAGTTTGGTGTAAAAAATGATGCAAAATATAGCGTGAAAAGGGATGCAAAATCAGGTGCAAAAAAGGACGCTTTAAAAATTGTACAATAGAGCCAGATTTAGCGCCAGGTTGCTCATCACAATTACAAAAAAAATGCACTAAAATCTGGCGCTAAATCTGGCGCAAATCGCTGGTTTTGTTGTAGTGATAGAACTCTCCCTTTTAGCCTAAATAAAAAGATAAACAAACCGATTTCAATAAAAAAGGGGTAAATGTCACATATCCTTTACATAATCCAAATGCATATTCCATACATATTCAATATTGATAATGTCAAATGAGATACCTTATCAAAATGATGCTCCAATTCTAAAGTTGAAATATTTATAGCACATTCAACTTCTAGCAATAACAAATGCCATATATTATACAAGGACATATGTAGAGAAGTAATTTGTGTTGAAGTCTTCTTCACATATATTTTTAAGTCACCAATTACAACACCTGCATTGCAAAAACATAATGTTGTTGTATTGTTTCATAAAGTGAATAATAAAAGTTGTACAAAGTTAACAAGAGGAAATACATTTTATGTCATAAACTTGATCTTTGTTCTATCTCCCTTTTTGTGTCTTTCCATGGATGCCCAAAACTTTCACTTGCAAAAATCCAAACTCCTTGATGAATTTATTCTAATCTAATTTAGTCTTCAATAGACAAAAATACTTGAGCATGAGTTAACGATAATCACTTTTCACAAAATCAAACTATTTATGATTATTCAACAAAGGGAAATGACCATTTCCAAGATAGAAGCAAATGAAACCTTGACATTCAAAAGTTCTTTCTCAATCATGTGTTCACTTCTAATTTGTTGTAATAACATCCCAATCCGTGATCAATCATCACATGTATATTTGAAATGTTAAGTTTTGGAGAGAAGCACTCAAACAACCTTACCACCAGTTCAAGAATGACAACAAGATAGGGTGCATGAGTAGACTCTAACTAAAATAAATCAGTTATACCTGAGTGAACGATTTGATGCTTCAGGAATCTAGGTTCGAATATGTAATGAAAGAGTGTTTTTTCGACCATGTTATTCATGGAACACAAAATTAGGGAACAACCACTATTTCTCTTTGAGTTAAGGTAATTTCATGAATGAAGACCTTTGTGAGGGAGAAAAATATTGGATTTTGGTGTCCAATACCCTAAATTACATAGTACATGACTCCTTACTAGAATAAAAAACCATAAAGATACCCAAGTTAGCCCTTTTTTATTTAAAGTAAGTTTTGGAATCAATGCATCAAGGTTTCTCTTTGCTTTGGAAACCTCAGATAGGTTTAAAATGCTCATAATAGAAACAAAAAGAACAAATAAATCCAGTCAAAAAAAATATAGTTAAGACCCATTGTACAAAGAACATAGTGTAATAATCCATGGAGTAAAACGAGTTAAATAAACTTATTGTTGTTAGATGGGTTACATGGGGGAAAACATTGGACTAGGCAAGCTCCTAAAATTTCGAACAATAATAGCCTCAATTGGATGATGTCCTTGCAGAAGTGGTTAACATCATCTTACTCGTAAGGAAAATTTGGGAGACTCTTGTAATAAAGCTATGAATAACCATAAGAGTAAACATTAGTTGTAAGCAATAAGTAGGGTTCACAATCATATGAAATTTAAATACCATAAAAGGAAAAATAAATTAGGGGATCATGCTGTGTCTCTCAGCCATGACTAGGGAATGTTGAACAACATCCCATTTCTCTACTAAGACAAACACCCTCATCCATTGTGAGACTAACCCTAGTTGAAATATGCAAAATTTATGGACTCTTGAGGAAGTATAGATCAAAATTACAGCTCTTAAGGGTAGTCATTCCCTGGAAGGATATAGGATCCCACAATTCTTAGTTGTTCAATGTGAACAATGCCAATATTGTAGGTGAAATACTATATTTTTAGGGTGATGGGACAATAGTGGAGTTATAGAATCTATGACTAGCATAAATTAATGAGTTAGTTAATTAATGTTGCATAAATGAAGGAGTCAAGTAATAATTCACAAGTGGTGTATCCAATGGTGGAAGAAATTTCAATTGTCTAACATCAGATAAAAAGGGCATAAGGAAGACAACTAAGACAAGAGCAGAGTTTATTCCAAAGGAATGCCTTATGGCATAATTATAAACCCTTGCAATTAATATTATAAATGTAGTGGATTAATAAACCAAATGGACTATTACTATTAAAACCCAAGGGATTAATATTATAGCCCTAAGGGATAAATGTGTTTGACTATGTTAGGGTTTATAATATTTATAGATTAATACATGTTAATTATTGTTTACTATTGTTGACATGGTCAACTATTGTCAACATGGGCATCATAGCCAACAATAGTCAGCATGAATACCATGGTGAACCATAATTACCTCGGGAATGATGATTTATCTATAAGTGGCCTATAATGAACCATATTGGATGGCCATGGTTGACCATGGAGGCTTATTGTGGAGGGTTAATAATATTAATCTTGGGGTTTATAATATTAATCCTAGGGTTTATAATCTTAGGATTTAATATATTAAACTTATGGTTTATAATCTTAGTGTTTATATTAATAATCTTAGGGTTTATTATACTGGGTTTTATAATGTTAAGGTTTTGTATTAGTGTTTAATATTGTGACATAGGAATGGTACAAAAATCTATCCAACATCACATTATGACAAACATTGTCTCAATACGACAATCATTCTAACAATCATTGTAGCATTGTTACATTACATTGTAGTTTATTAAACATTGCATTGTGACATTACAAAATTGGGGTTTAATATTATGATTTATAATGTTCAACCCTAAACCCTAAACACTGAGATTTAATATTAGGGTTTATAATATTAATCTTAAGGTTTATTATATTAGGTTTATATGCCTATGGTTTAATATTAATCCTAGGGTTTATTAATCCCTTAGGTATATAATATTAACATTGGGGTTTATAATCTAAAGGTTTATAATATTAATCCTAGGGTTTATAGTATTAATCCTAGGGTTTATAATCCTTGGGTTTTATAATGTTAGGGTTTTTTATTAGGGTTTAATATTGTGAAATTGGAATGTAAAAGTATATATCCAACACTGCATTGAGACAATCATTGTCTCAATGCCACAATAATTCTAACAATCATTGTCGCAATGTTACATTACATTGCAATTTATTCAATGTCGTATTGCAACATTACAAAATTTGGGTTTAATAATAAAGTTTATAATATTAATGTTTTTTAAAATGGGTTTATAATATTAGGATTTAATATTGGGTTTATAATTTATAATAACGATGTTTAATAATATGATTTATAATATTAATAATAAGGTTTATTATATTGTGTTTATATTCCTAGGGTTTAATATTAATCCTAGGCTTGACAATGTTATTATGATGGTTTAATATTATTATGATGGTGTTAAAAATAGTTCTGAGGCTCGGTGAAAGAGTTAAACACTTACTTTATATATACACTTCCTCGCATTCTTCGCATATATTCTTTGGTGAAAGAGTTCTGAGGCTCGGTGAAAGAGTTAAACACATACTTTATACATACATTTCCTCACATTCTTCGCATATATTCTTTGGTGAAAGATTTCTAAGGCTTGATGAAAGAGTTAAACACGTACTTTATATATACACTTCCTCGCATTCTTCGCATATATTCTTCGGTGAAAGAGTTCTGAGGCTTGGTGAAAGAGTTAAACACGTACTTTATATATACACTTCCTCGCATTATTTGCATATATTCTTCGATGAAAGAGTTTTGAGGCTTGGTGAAAGAGTTAAACACGTACTTTATATATAGATTTCCTCACATTCTTCGCATATATTCTTCAGTGAAAGAGCTCTGAGGCTCGGTGAAAGAGTTAAACACATACTTTATATATACACTTCCTCTACGATATGAGACCATAAGGCTCGCATCTTCGGTGATCAGTTCTGAGGCTAGCTATATGACCAAGGCAGAGGCTCGCATATATTCTTCGGCATTTAAACCCGGTTCTGAGGCCCACATCTCCGGTCTGCAGGCTGTAGTGGGCATGGGCGATCTGTAGTCATGTTTGCTGATATCAGGGGCACACATTCCTTATCTTTTTCTTTTTATAATACATATTTTCTCATATAATTTCAAGTATTACCAACGGCAGACCTAGCACAGTTACTCTACAAGGCCTTTATGAGTATATAGAGTCTTTAGAGAAATGTAGAGAAGAAAGAGAAGCCAAGCTACAAAAAGAGTTAGAAGCCATGTTGGAAAATAATTTTTCATCTCTTGAAGGCACGATCCAAAAACAAATAGAAAATAAAATAGAACTATTGGAGAATAAAATGGAGGCAATGGAGACTAGATTGCAGGTTAGAGAAAAACAAAACCAAGATACTAACCAACCATCTCAGCAAGGAGATGATGATACTTTAGAAAGTCTTAAAATGAAATACATGATTAAAGAACTAGAAGAAAAAGTTAATAGCCGCCTCACACTAAATAATGTGGTAGATAAGTTAGATATCAAACCAATTAAAGATGAAATAAAAAATTAATAGAATTAGACCACGAACGTAACAAAAGGGCCTTGAACCTTATAATCTTTGGTTTAAAAGAGGAAGTATATGAGGATACTTTAGCCTTAGCCCAGACAGAATTACATAATAGATTACAAATTGAAATAGTGTGTCTCACAGAAGCAACAAGGTTTGGGAAATTAATCGAGAATAAAGGAAGATGAATCTGGATAAAGGTGAGCTCCACTGATCATAAGTACGAAATACTTAGTAAAACCTCAAGTCTAAAAGGAATGGGAATATTCATAAATGAAGATCTCATTCCAGAAGATCAAGCAGAATTAAGAAAGGAGGTTGAAAAGGTAAAAGAAGCTAGAAAGGAAGGAAAATGGGCAATAATAAAAAATAGAAAAGCCTTTATTTGAGATAGAAATCAAAAAGATAGTAATCAATAGCAATTAAACATGCTTTGGATCCTTTCTTGGAACTGTTGGGGCTTCCCATGGAACAAAGGCCCCAAGCTAAGTTGGATTTCAAATGATGTTGATATTATTTTGCTTGCTGAAACTTGGGAGCATGAAGAATCTAAGGTCCCTAACATAGATGGCTTTACACTATGGTCTACCCAGAACAAGCGATCCTCCCATAGAGGCATTGGGGGAATAGCTTGTTACAATAAGAAGAACATCTCCCTCCATACTAGGATTTATAAAAACGACCCTCGTAACCAATATAGTTGGATAGAAATCAGTGGCATTAATAATAAAAGGTCCTACATACCAATATGTTATTTTTCCCCCATCAATTCTAACTTCTATAAGAAGAAGAATCTAGATAAAACTGTTATGAAACCAGCTCACAAAAAGATAGAAAAGATAGTTGAATGCCTTAGAATCCAGCCTCTTCGAGGGGGCAACCTCCTTTACATTACACAAATGAACAATTGGATTATTCAAATGGCAAAACCTCCTTTCTATATATAGGAGTCTAAGGAGTCACAAGATAACCCAGCCGACCTAATAATAATAATATAAAGCCACAAAAATAATAATAGAGAGATTCTATGGGGCACAATAATAACAATATGGGGACAATAGGGGTACAACAATATTAATAAAGGATACAACTACAATAGTAATGGGGTAATCACTAGTATTATAGGGACCTAACATGCCCCTCTCCTTAAAAAAAGTGTTGTCCTCAACGCTTGAGTAGTTTTGGATGCTTCTGTATAAAATTCTCATCCTCCCATGTGGAATCTTCAGTGGATAAGTTCTTCCACTTGATGAGATACTCCGAAATTGATCGATTTCATAGCTGTCGAGTTCTTGTTTCTGTGACTGCTTCTGGTTCCAATATAATTTTTCCTTCCTCATCAAGTTTAGGAAATATTGTTTTAACTGGGATCTTGTCACCTATAACCTTCTTTAAACATGAAACATGGAAAACTGGGTGCACTCGAGAAGCTATAGGAAGCTCCAATTTGTATGCCATAGTACCAATCTTTTGCAACACCTTGTACTGACCATAATACTTTGGTGATAATTTATTATCCTTCTTAGCTTGCTTGAGGGACATTTGTTTATATGGTTGTAGTCGTAGGAATACCCAATCACCTACATCAAAAATTCTTTTGCTATGATGTTGATCTTCCTGTTGTTTCATTCTATTCTGTGCCAACACGAGGTTATCTTTTAAGAGTTGGAGGACTTGTTGTTGATGTTCAATGTGATGTTCCATTGTTTTAACCTTAGAATTTTCTCTTAAATATGATGTGATGGATGGTGGCTGATATCCATAAAGTGCCATAAATGGGGTCATTTTTGTTGCTGTATGGAAGGAAGTTTTATACCACCATTTTTCTAGAGGAAACCATTTGACCTATTGTGTCTGTTTATCAGATACAAAGCAACAAATATATCCTTCCAAACATTTGTTTACTATCTCAGTTTGCCCATCAGATTGAGGATGATAAGATCAGCTATGAGCTAACTGAGTACCAAGACAAGAAAATAATTCTGTCCAAAAATTTCCAGTGAAAATGGGATCTCTGTCACTTACAATAATCTTTGGATTTCCATGTAGCTTTTGAATTGTTTCCATAAATGCAGTAGAAACTGTACTGGCTTTAAATGGATGTGATAATGCACAAAAGTGTGCAAAATTGGTAAGTCTATCAACTACCACCATGATGACACTTTTCCCTCAGACTTGGGTAAGCCTGTGATAAAATCCATTGAAACCTCCTCCCAACGTTGGCTTGGAATGGATAAAGGTTGTAATAGACCCGGGGTCTTAATTGTTTCGACTTTATTTTGTTGGCAAACCAAACATTACGCCAAAAACTTTTGAATATACGATTTAAGGCCATCCCAAAAAAAATCCTTCTTAACCTTGTGGTAAGTTTTTAAAAATCCTGAGTGCCCTCCTAAGGGAGAAGTGTGCAATTCCATAAGAATATTTTGTTTGAGTTGGGAATTCTTACAGAGGTATAAGCGATCTTTGTACCATAACGAATCATTTTGCCAGCTAAATGTATCAGATGTACTGGAATATTATTGTAACTTTTGAATAAGTGCCCACACTTCTTCATCATTCTTCCATTCCTCCCTTGCTTCATTTATCCAATCTGGTTGGATAATGGAAATAGCGCACAACAATGCTTCCACATCCTCATCCTTTCTTGAGAGTCCATCTGCCAACACATTTTGTTTCCCTTTTTTGTAGATGATTTCAAAGTCATATCCCAACATCTTTGTGACCCACTTTTATTGCTCTTCAGAGTATAATCTTTGTTCTAGGAAGTATTTAAGGCTATCATGATCCGGTTTTACCTTGAAGTGTCTTCCCATTAGGTAGGGTCGCCATTTCTTAAGTGCATGTAGTATTGCCAACATTTCCTTCTCATAAATAGTTTTGTGTAAAAACTTTCCCTTGATTGGAAGACTTTCAAAATCAATGGGTCTTTCATCTTGCATTAAAACAACACCAATTCCACTTCCTGAAGCATCACATTCCACAATAAAGGTTTTTGTGAAGTCCGGTGTAGCTAAGATTGGTGCTTGGCACATTGCCTCTTTAAGATGTTCGAAGGCTTTTGTTGCTTCTAGAGTCCATGAAAATTCATCTTTCTTCAATAATGTTGTTAGAGGTGCTGTTATTCTCCCATAATTATTAACAAACTTGCGATAATAGCCTATCAACCCGAGAAATCATCGCAGATGCTTTATGGATGTGGGGATTTTCCATTCCTTAATGGCTTTACTTTTGCTAGGGTCTACCTTAACTCTTTCGTGAGATACAATATGACCCAGATATTCCACCTCTTGTACTCCAGAGAAACATTTGGATATTTTTGCATATAATTTTTTCTCCTCCAATAGTTGTGGCACCCTGTCAACATGTTCAACATGATCCTTCCAAGACTTGCTGCAGATTAGTATATCATCAAAAAATACTAACACAAATTTTCTAAGGAAGGGTTTGAAAATGGAATTCATCAAACCTTGAAATGTGGAAGGTGCATTGGTAAGGCCAAAAGGCATGACCAAAAATTCATAATGACCCTCATGAGTTCTAAATGTTGTTTTCGGAACGTCTTTAGTCTTCATTCTGATTTGATGATATCCTGAATGAAGATCCAACTTGGTGTAGTAAACTGATCCATGCAATTCATCCAATAATTCATCAACGACAGGAATGGGAAACTTATCTTTAATAGTGAGCTTGATGAGCTCCCTATAATCTGGACACATGTGCCATGATCCATCCTTCTTGTGCACTAATACTACTAGAGCAATGAAAGAACTTTGACTAGGTTGAATTATACCAGCCTCTAACATTTCTACAACCATACGTTCAATTTCACTCTTTTGGGCATAGGGATATCTATACGGCTTGATGTTAGGAGGAACACTACCTGGAATCAGATGAATAGCATGATCATGATCATGAATAGGTGGGAGACCTTTGGGAGTCTCAAATACCTTGGAATGATTGTCCAAGACTTTTTGGAGATCTGGAGAAATAGATGATTCCAATGTGGAAACATCTAGCAAACATAATTGTGCAATTACACGTCTTTGTTCCATTTTTAGAAGCTTTGTCATAACGTTAGAGATGATTATCTTTCCCGGTTTCCCTACAATACCCCTTAATTCAACTTCCTTTCCTTCCGCAGAAAATTTCATAAAACGTTCTTGAAAATTAAAAGCTATTACAGCCAAGGATTGCAGCCATTGGATTCCTAGTACAACATCAGCACCTCCCATTGGAATGGAAAGCATTGGGCTAGTCAATACATATTCTCCCATGGATAGCTTGATATTATGGCACTTTCTAGAGAAATTTTTCATTCCTCCATTTGCAATCATCACTTGACACTCTGGTGCTAGATATAGGAAGCAATTCAATTCTTTTTCTATCTTACAATGAATAAAACTGTGGGTACTTCCTGAATCAATCAACACTATTACCTTTTTCTTCTTGATTTGTCCTTCAATCTCGATGGTTTGAGGAGTGGTAATTCTAGCCAATGCATTACAAGATATGGTCAGATTCATTTCTTCCTTATCTAGGCTTTGTTCCTGGAGTATATCCTCTTCTTTTGACCTTTCTTGCTCCTTTTCTTCTTCCTCTTCACAATCTATGTAGAATAATTTCTTCTTAGCACACTTATGACCTTTAGTGTATTTGCTATCACAACTATAACAAAACCCTTTTGCTCTTTTTTCTTCCAATTGTTGTGGTTCCAACGTTATAAGTTCTGGAAGACTAGGGGCAACAACACTTCCATCTTAATAGTTGTGAGTGGTATGCTTCCTGGTTGCCATAATTTTGCTTTCCATTTTTCTTGATAACATGAATGCCTTCTCTAATGAATCAGGTTCCCAAAGGCGAACATCATGTTGGATATTATCCTTTAAATTCCCTATGAACACATCAATCCTATGCTCCTCTGGAATATTTTTTACCCTTATGTTCAATTTTTGGAACTCCTAAATGTGCTCCATTATTGAACCCTTTTGTTTGAGACTTATCAATTGGCTAAAAAAAGTGTTGCTTTTTGTATCCTCTTAATGTACTGTCAATTCTTTCGTAAAAATTGCCCAAGTGATAATTTGTTTACGAGAGCAAAGCCATTGATACCATACAAACTGATTTGGTTCCAAATATAAAGTTGCAATACATACCTTTTGTGTTTTTTGCACAATATTGAGATTGAAAAATTGCTCCATCTGTAATATCCATGTTGCGGGATCCTTGCCATCAAACTTCGTCATATCGATTTTTGGAATATGGTGGGTCTTCGATCCAACATTAGAGTCTATGAAATCATGATTAACATTTCTTTTGTTCTCATCATGAGTTTCATTTACTACCCTTTCACCATTAGTAAGCATTTCTTGTAGAAACCTTGTCAAATCTGTCTTCAAATATGTCTTCAAATCTTCCATGCCTCTCTTCAAATCTATCTTCAAATCGTCCATCCTAGCTTCCACGTCATTCATCTTAGCTTCTACGCCTTTCTTTAAATAAGCCATCTTAGCTTCTACGCCTTTCTTTAAACCATCCATCTTATCTTCTACGTCTTTCTTTAAAACATCCATCTTAGATTCTATTCCTTTTTGTGCAAGTGACACTTGTTGCACTTGGTCTTGTAATTTTTATATATCATGTTGCATTTCTTCCTCTTCTTCATAAGTCATGCTAGAGCTTTCAGGTTTCTTACTAGGTGTTTGCATTTTCTTTCCTTGGGGCATCAATTACCGATAATAATGCTTTACTATGCCCTTTGAATTCCTTCAAACTAATTTTTCAAACCAAGCTTATTGAAAATTTTAAAAAAATTACACACCTTTTTTCACTTTCTAGGAGCTTGATATTGAATCTGATGTATCTCTGTAATTTCGGATCATCTAGTTCTAAAATTGTGACTTGCGGTAGGCCTCTATGTCCCCTTTCCAATACCCCTAGTCTGATCCAAATTGGATTCTCCACGGAAGAGTTATGCCAAATCTCCTACAATGACCTGATTATAAACTTGTTCAGTAGAGCAAACTTGTACGAAGTGCCGCGAGTCACTATTTCGACCTTTGGCTCTAAAAAATATATACGAGAAACTATAGTCCGTCCTCTTTCTATACCTTCTTACAAAATTTCAATCCAATGCCTAGAAAGAAATTTATGACGATTTTCCCCAGGTCACCTATTTGGAATGTAATTCAGGAGTCTGTAAAAAGACCAATTTCCTCAAATCATATCTTCGCAAATATAGTGCGACATGCTCTAAAATTTGGAACCGATGTTCAGTGTGATTTTGTCTCAAATGGGTTTTTCTTTTAGCTTCTGAAACGTTGAAGAAAAAAGTTATAGCGAAAATTCCACAATGACCTATTTGGAGCAGTGAAACCCTAGAATCCAAAGCTCTGATACCAAATGTTATGAAACCAACTCACAAAAAGATAGAAAAGATAGTTGAACACCTTAGAATTCAGCCTCTTCAAGGGGGCAACCTCCTTTACATTACACAAACGAACAATTGGATGCTTCAAATGACAAAACCTCCTTTATATATATAGGAGTCTAAGGAGTCACAATATAACCCAGCCGACCTAACAATAATAATATAAAGCCACAAAAATAACAATAGAGGGATTCTATGGGGCACAGTAATAACAATATGGGGACAATAGGGGCACAACAATATTAATAAGGGATACCAATACAATAGTAATGGGGTAATCACTAGTATTATAGGGACCTAACAAAAACTAACCCTTACAATGGTTTAGAGAATGATATTTCTAGCCTAAGGAATGAGGGTAATATTATTTTAATAGGTGACTTTAATGCTCGAAATTCAAACAACCAAGCTATTATTCTAAACAATCATTCCAACCCTAATCCTCTTTGGTTAAATGAAGACCCTACTCTATCTAGTAGGTACAAAAGGAGCTCTGAAGACCTTGGGGAAAATTTGTTTGGGTCGGAGCTAGTCAAGCTCTATAGTGCTCAGGATCTCAGAATTTGCAATGGTCTAAAGAAGTGGCCCAATTCTAGCAAGATGACTTGCATCCATGGACTTGGTAGCAGTGTGGTAGACTACGTTATTTCCAATCTCCCATTATACAACGAAATAATAAATTTTTACATATTAAATGACCACGAACCTGACTTTCATCATAGGCCTTTACTTATAACTCTCAATTTTGTCATGCATAGAGTTCCCATAGAAAGTAATACTTATAGCCAAAAGAACTTAATATTTGATAGAAATAAAAACGATCTCTTTCTAAATGAATTAAAAACTAATTGCTTCCTTTATCTAGTATAGACGACATAGAAGACCTCTATCATAATTTTACTACAACCCTCTTATATTATGTTAACAAGTTCTCAATTGAAGTTTCAAATAATAAAAGAAATAGAAAAACCAACCCATGGTAAGACAAAGATTGTAAAAGTGCGAGGAGAGCAATTAAGGAAGTTGTTGATGAACCTATTAAAATGCACAAGATAAAAATATACAAAGCCCTAACTAAAAAGAAAAAGAGGTAATACATTCATCAAAGACAGTAGAATCTCTTACACCTCTCTAAGGTAGCTCCTAAGAAATTTTGGAGGAAGATTCTGACTAGGAAGACTAAAGATAATAATAAAATTGCTCTTCATGATTGGAATTCCTATCTTAAAAAGATTTATGAATCTCCAAATGTCATGGATAATTTGAAAACCCTGCTCACAACGAAATAATTTTTCTCTTTAGAAGACATTAATTTTGGGGTTAGTCACCTGGCTATTGGGAAAGCTAAGGACATTGAAAGTTACTAGGCGGAAATCTTAAAAACTGGAGGTCTTGTCCCGATCCCCCACATCCACAAGCTTTTCAATCAAGAATTCAAGCAAGGGTTCCCTAAACGTTGGACTGAGAGCCTCATTATCCCTACTTTTAAAAGTGGGGATACAAATAACCACACTAATTATTGGACAATTATGATCAGCCCTCTCTTAGCCAAGTTATATGGTAGTATTTTTGAAAAGACGTTAAGCATGTGGCTTGAAAGTGAAGGTAAGCGGGCTAAAGGCCAAGCAGGTTTCAGAAGGCATCACTCAACAATAGACCACCTCATTATGCTTAGGATCATTGCAGAGGAATATCATAATGATAAATCCAATTTATTTTGCTGCTTTGTGGACTTTAGAAAGGCTTTCGATACGGTTCCTAGATACAACCTTTGGAATAGATTAGAATAGCTAAAGGTTCCTCTCGAGTGAGAGCTGTTGCTATAAGGTTATACGAGAATGTCATTGCAAAGCCAAAGAGCAATGAGGGGTGGTATAAAGATATTAAGTGTAACATCGAAGTTAAAAAAGGTTGCCCCCTCTCCTCTACCCTATTTGGCATTTACATCAATAAGCTCGAAGGCTATTTAGTGGAAGCAGGATGTGATGGCATGATCTTAGCTGGGATAGTCATCATCCTTCTTCTCTATGCTGATGATATTGTTCTTTTCACAAGGTGCCCATCTGATCTTGATAAGCAACTCAGCCTTCTTAAGGATTTCTGCTCTACCATGGGTATGACTGTTAACACTGACAAAACAAAAGTTATGATTATCAAATCCAAGAAGGACACTTACGCTAATTTTATGTATGACAATAATAACTTGGAGGAAGTGTATTCTTACAAGTACTTAGGAATTGATATTCATCAAAAGCTCAACTACAACCATAGCATTGAGAAAAGAATTAATGAGGGGTGGAAAGCTTATTTTGGTCTTGAAAATAATTTTAAAACAATAAACCTCGTAATGTGGGATAAAAAGAAGTTCCTCTTTGAAACTTTAGTCACTCCTGTTATGTTATATGGCTGTGAGGTTTGGGGTTGTAGAATCTCTAGAGAATCATGGAGAAAGATTGAGTAAATCCAGAAGCGTTTTATAACTTATAACCTGAAAATTAAAAGTAATACACCCTATCCTTTTCTCCTTATAGAAGCAGGTCTTTCCCCTATTGAGAGCCTAGCTATGATTAGGTTTTTGTTGTACAAGCACAAACTCAATAACATAGATGATCATAGACTTCCCAAGCTAGCTTTAGATTCCAGCCAAAACCACCTAAGGCTCAATCAGGGGTGGCATAAAGACACAAGGGCCTGGTTAAACTATTGGGAGATCAACGAGAATGATGCATTGCAAAACATTAATAACATTAAAGATATTGTTACTTCTAATTTCAAAGAAAAAATGTGGTGTGAGAAAGATTTAGCGGCTAAAAGAAAATTAAGTTATTATAAGAAGGTGATCAACCCCACCCTAGAAGAGGAAAAGTATTTCTCTATTTTAACTAGCTCAAAGAAGAAAATTAATATAGCAAAGATTAGAACGAATTCTCATGAGCTCCATAGTGAAACAGGTTGTTGGGTAGTTCCTAAAATACCATGGATGGAAATGATCTACCATATATGTGAGAATAGGAACATCGAGGATGAAAACCACTTCCTCTTACGGTGCCCCATGTACAACCACATTAGATCTTAGTTTCAAAATCTTTGTTACAATATTGACCTTCCTAGCCTTTTATAATGTCAAAATTATAGTGAGCTCGGGAGGCTTCTCTCCAAGCTTTTTGAGCATAGGAATAAAATCTTGAATGAAAATAAATAATTTATTTCTTTAGGTTCGATAGACCAAGTTTGGTCTCAGCGGATGTTAACCATCATCATCATCATGAATCCCTTAGGTTTATAATCCCTTGGGTTTATTAATCCCTTGAGTTTATTAATCCTTTAGGTTTGTATTCCCTTAATTTTATAATATCAATAATCTTTGGAGTTTATAATATTATTAATCCTTTGTATTTATAATATAAATAATACTTTTGGTTTATTAATCCCTTGAGTTTAGAATATTAATCTCTGGTATGTATAATAATATATTAGGGTTTATATTATTAGTATTTATAATATTAATATTAGATTTGATATATTAATCTTAGGGCTTATAATATTAATCCAAGGGTTTAATATTAATCTTATGGTTTATAAACCTTTGGGCTTATAATATTAATCCTAGGGTTTAAGATTAATCGGTTAGGTTTATAATCCCTTGGGTTTATCAATCCCTTAGGTTTATAATAGGGTTTATTAATTCATAGGTTTTATAATATTAATTCCTTGGGTGTTTTACTCCATTGGCTTTATAATATTAATAATCCATTAGATTTATTAATCCCTTGGGTTAGGGTTTAAAATATTTATATTACAATGTTACATTACATTGGAATTTAATCAACATTGCATTATGACATTGCAAAATTGGGGTTTAATATTGGGGTTTACGATATTCGGGTTTCTAATATTGGATTTATAGTATTAAAGTTTAACATTGGTTTTATAATTTGTAATAGTGAGGCTTAATAATATGATTTATAGTATTAATCTTTGGGTTTATTATATTAAGTTTATATTCCTAGGGTTTAATATTGATACCTTAGGTTTATAATGTCTTTGGTTTATTAATTCCTTGGGTTTATAATATTAATCTTAGGGTTTAATAATATTCTCTTGGGTTTAGAATCCCCTCGGTTTATAATATTAATCCCCAATATATAATAATGTTTTGGGGTTTATTTTCTTAGTGTTTATAATATTAATGTATATTTTCATGTATTAATCATCGGGTTTACAATATTAAACCAAGGGTTTGTTATTAATCCTATGATTTATAATCCCTTGGGCTTATAATATTAATCCTAAGGTTTAATTTTAAACATGTTAGGTTATAATCCATTGGGATTAAAATATTATTCTTAGGGTTTCTATTCCTACAATTTAATATTAATCATAGGGTTTATAATATTAATATTTTAGGTTTAATATTAACCCTTCAGTTTATAATCCACTTGTTTTATAATGTTATTTCCCTGGGTTTATAATATTAATAATCCATTTGGTTTATTAATCACTTGGGTTTATAATTTTAACAATCCCTTAGGTTTATAATATTAATCCCTTGGGTTTATAATAGGATTTATAATATTAATTTCTTGGGTTTATAATATGTTTTTCTTTTAATCTTGGTAGGACCTTTCTTTTCATTATCATTCAAAAAATAGGTAGGTTACATCCAAGTGTTGAATGGTTAGGTGGCCACAACCTGCCCGGAGGGAAAGCAGGTCTGTTCGCCACCTAATGACATGATAAGACATCAAAAACCAAAATATATTAAGCATTAAAATTTTCCCCACTGTTGGCTGAAAAACCATAATTTGTCACATAAATCAATCTTGTCCTCTACATTGAATCCTTGAAGATCCATCCATAACCTACTAGACACAGAGTTCCCTTGGATGCACCATCAAAACATAATTTAGTAAAATCATTTTGAGGAGTAAAGAAATGTTGAGGATATTCTACAGGGGAAACCATGAGCTTGAGGCAATCATAGTTGGGGACATATTTAGAGAAGTTATAATTATAGCTTCATGAAGAGCTACTAGCTAATCATTCATATGCCATTTCTCTGCTAATATTGTTTCTCTAATATTTTGGATTGATCCTTGGTAGAAAAACAGCGGGAGTTTATGACAGTCTTTAAAAATCATGTTGTTTCTTTCCTTCCAAATATCCTAAAGGAGGAATCCCAAAGCCAATGCGCAATCTTGGTTGAGAAACAGGCTTGAAAATATACCTTTTCTCCATAAGAGTAGGGTTTCCTTGATGCTTTTGGAGTCTTTATCCATGTGGGAAAACATGGTGCTTAGTTGTCTCCATTAATGATTACCAAAATAACAAGAGCTCAAGAGGTGTTCCAGGTCCTCATTTGGTTGACCACATATAAAAAAAAACGATGGACCATGCATACCACGTTTTTGAAGTTAATCCCAAGTGAGGATTCTCCCTCTACAAACCACCCATAAGAAGTAAGTTATTTTTGTCCAGAGCCATGCAGACCATATCTTCCTCCATAGTTGGTTGTGATTATTTTGAAGATCTTTCAATTGAAATTTGTACTCTTCCCAAATATTGAAGATACCTCGGGTAGAGTAACCCCATCTGAGAATGTCTAGTCCATCTAGGATGGTGATTTTCAATGATTGTAATTACTTTTTCAATTGTTGCCATTGATCTCATATGGGTGCATTAGGTCAATCCTAATGTGTATTCCATTTCCTCCATCTCAAGGGCACTAATGAGGGTTTCCATAATTGTTCCACCTTCTGATAATTATGACTAGTTGTGTAAATAAATATCTCCTCAAGGTCTTGCTGATTGAACAACTTCTCTCTTGGGTACTTGAAGCTGACATGAAATCCTACTGAATAACTATGACGCTTCTCACCTCTCGCGGAAACAGTTGACAGAATAACATAATGTCATCCATAAATTGTTGGTGCGTAATGGGAAGATCGTTACCCCAAGGATGTAGACCCTTGATTGGGGATGATTGAGCCGCTGCTATTAGATATATATATATATATATATGAAGACCCTCGGCTACTAGAATAAAGAGAAAAGAGGAGATCAGGTCATCTTGTCTCAGGCCGTGGGAAGGTTTGAAGGTTTAGGAGGGAGAACATTTTAGGAGGATTGAAAAAACAGGAGATAAGATAAGAGACAGGATCCAATTCAACCAATACTACTCAAAGCCAAAAGACTTAAGAATATTGATAAGTTAGGTCCAACTTCAGTAATCATAGGCTTTTAGATAGGTCCAACTTGATCATCATGCTAGGAGTTTTTTGCTGCTTCAAGGAATGGACATGTTCTTGGGAAGTAATAATACTGTCTAGGATTTGGCAACCTTCCATAAAACCAATTTGTTCATGAGAGATAAGACTAGGTAGGAAGGACTTGAGGTGCTTAACAATAACCATGGAAATGATCTTGTAAATGACATTACACAAGGCGATTGGTCTAAAGCCCTTAGGGTCTTCAGATTTAGTTGTTTTAGGAATTAAAGTAATAAACGTGGAATTGGATCCCAAACATACGTTCTGATTGTGACGATATTCCTCCACCACCTCCATAATATCTTTATCGATGAATCTCCAAGCAACCTAATAGAATTCTACACTAAACCCATCTAGCACTGGTGCTTTCCTTTTAGTTATCCCTTTAACAACATCATTTATCTCCTCCAGGGTAAACAGTCGCATGAGATCCAGATTCTGGTCACGAGAGATGAGTTGTGGAACGTGTCAAGTTATTGTTTGAGTAATTTTCGACCTATCCTGAGGAGGTTCTGATAGAAGAGACTGGAAATGGTTTACCACTAGGCTTTCCATATCTTCATTTTGAATGAATTTGTTCCCTGAACCATCCTTGAGGGAGAATATTCTATTATGTTTCCGTTGTTGGATCATAGCTTTGTGGAAAAACCGAGTATTCTTCTCCCCTTCACAAAGTTGTTGTATTTTAGATTTATGCTTCGACATAATTTCTTCTTATTAGATATAATTTTTGGGATTCAACTACGTTAAGTAAGTCATTCACATATGACCATTTCCATGAGAGATAGTCGTAACTGACTAATTTCTCATGATTTTTGAATAGTTCACTTAGCATTCATTGCATCGGGTGATGCTCATAGGGGTGAAGAAGTGGGATTGAAACTAATGAAATGAATTAGATAGTGTCAATAATCACTTCTAGGGCTTGTACCGGATAACCAGGACTTGCCGGGAGGTCACCCATCCCAAATTGCCTCTAGCTCAAGCATGATTAACTGTGGAGTTTTCCGCACAATCAAGCCCACTTATCTTGCTACCCCATTTGCAAAACCTTAGCAGGTATTGTGCCTCATGAACCATTCAAGTAGAGATCCCTTCACTCTTTTTGAATTTAAGTATTAAGGGGTTTACACGCTGCATTATATTAGATATCACTTTTGGGATTCAACTGCATTAAGTAAGTCATTCACAGGGGTGAAGAAGTGGGATTGAAACTAGTGAAATGAATCACATAGCATCAATCATCACTTCTGAGGCTTGCACCTGGTAACCAGGACTTCCCGAGAGGTCACCCATCCCAAATCACCTCTGGCTCAAGTGCACTTAACTATGGAGTTTTCCCCACAATCAAGCCCACTTAGCTTGCTACCCCATTTGCAAAACCTTAGCAAGTATTGTGTCTCGTGAACAATTCAAGTAGAGATCCCTTCACTCTTTTTGAATTTAAGTATTAGAGGGCTTACACAATGCATTATATTAGATATCATTTTTGGGATTCAACTGTGTTAAGTAGGTCATTCACATCTGACCATTTCCATGATAGGTAGTCATAACTGGCTAATTTCTCATGATTTTTGAATAGTTCACTGGTGATGCTCACAGAGGTGAAGAAGTGGGATTGAAACTAGAGAAATGAATCACATAGCATCAATCATCACTTCCATGGCTTGCACCCAGTAACCAGGACTTCCCGGGAGGTCACCCATCCTAGATTGCCTCTGGCTCAAGTGCACTTAACTGTGGAGTTTTCCCCACAATCAAGCCCACTTAGCTTGCTACCCGATTTGAAAAACCTTAGCAAGTATTATTCCTCATGAACCATTCAAGTAGAGATCCCTTCACTCTTTTTGAATTTAAGTATTAGGGGGTTTACCCAGTGCATTATATTAGATATCATTTTTGGGATTCAACTGCGTTAAGTAAGTCATTCGCGTATGACCATTTCCATTAGAGGTAGTCATAACTGACTAATTTCTCATGATTTTTGAATAGTTCACTTAGCACTCATTGCATCGGGTGATGCTCACAGGGGTGAAGAAGTGGGATTAAAACTAGTGAAATGAATCACATAGCATCAATCATCACTTCTGGGGCTTGCATCCGATAACCAAGACTTCCTGGGAGGTCACCCATTCCAGCTCGCCTCTAGCTCAAGCGCTCTTAACTGTGGAGTTCTCCCCACAATCAAGCCCACTTAGCTGGATACCCCATTCGCAAAACCTTAGCAAGTATTGTGCCTCATGAACCATTCGAGTAGAGATCCCTTTACTCTTTTTGCATAATATCTTCTTGTTTGCTTCTTTCCTCCATTTGGTTTACTAGTCATCCTTCCTCCACTGAGGGGCTCCCAGATCTTCCTTCGCTAATGATTTTTTGTTATATTTATTTCATTTGATTATGAAGTTGATGTTGATCTTTCATAATATTACTAAACTCTTCTTGATTCCACCGCTTGATCTGGGTGTTCAGGTCTTTTAATTTTAGCTGAAAAGTGTGCATGTGATTCCTCCCTTGGGTTGAACTCCCTTTCCACCTATTTTCCACTTTTTTCATAAACAAGGGGTCCCTCAGCTAGAAATATTCAAATCTAAAAGGACAGTTTTTAGGGGTTGTTTTCAGGTCAATCTCCAACCTGATCAGCCATTGGTCTGAACCCATGCATGGGAGAATGGAGGTTTCAAGGAAAATATCCCTACTAATAACCTACTCTGACACTAGAAATATATCAACTTGTGAATCTACTTGATGTGCGCCTCTACATTGATTGTTCCAGGTATACACCTCATTATTTGTTGGAGATCCACTAAACGCGTCTCCTCAATTTTTTCCTGGAATGCTTCCATTTTAGCATCCATATGGCAAAGGCTACCCTTATTTTCTTCCAACGATGTGATCAAGTTAAAGTAACCTCCTAAAATCCAAATCTCCTCTGGGAATAGTCTTCTGGGTTTTCTGATATCCTGAAGGAAAACCCCTTTTTCTCCTTGAATGTGAGGCCCATATACCCCTGACAATAGAGCCCAATCATGAGTACCAATGTGTTAAAATTTTCTTGAAGGAGTCTAAGGAATACTAACCCAGTATTCAAATGTAATTTCAGTAGGATTCCATAAGATAGAGAGGCCTCTTGCACTCCCTTTTGAATCTTGGGCTACCACCTCATACTGGGGTTTGAAATTCCTAACAATTTCATTTTTTCTAGTCTCCAATATTTTAGTTTCTTGGAGAATCATGACACTCAGTTTGTCTCTTTTAAGTCAGCCTTTCAAGTACTGTTGCTTCTCTCTACTGTTGAGGCCTCGCACATTCCAGGATGTAATAATCATTGGGAAGGCTTATTAATTTGGTGGAAGAATGTGGATAGCGGCACCACTCTACTCGAGTTCACCAACAAATCACCCATCATCTGTATGGATTCTTGTAAATTATTTTGGTCCTTTTTCTTACCTCCTTTTCCAGATACATTGGGCTCTGTGCCTTGGCTTGGTTGAGAAACCAAGTGATCTAGTTGATCCAAAGAGATCGAGCCTTTCTTAGCTTGATATTATTGAGATTTTTCCTTGTATAAAAGCTTTTGGTCTTTAGGAATGAATCTTTCATCTAGATTCCTCCATTCGTTCAATAGATGTTTCATGATATGTTCTTCTGCACTGAGATCCTCCTTCATTCCAACTATTTCCATATTGACTTGATATTTATTTTTCCCATGTCCTTCCTTTTCCCATGGTTCCTCCTCAAGTTTCCTCTTAGCTTTCTGGCCACCCTTTTGAAGGAGCGTTAGGGTTTTCTTTACTAGCTGGATCTCGCACATCACTAGGATTTTTGTCTTCCTACATTAAGGTATCGTAGAAATTATGGTTTTTAGGAGCCTTACGAGGATACTGTTGGCCTACACCCAACGTATTTTGTGTATTGCGCTTCTTTTTTTGGACTTCCCAAAATCCATCTGAATCTTCTTAAGGTTTTATTACAACTTTATCCTTCTGAGAATCCATAGGTTCATATTAATTATGGGGTAATTCTTTGTACAAGTGGTCATATTCATGACATCTTCTGAAGTGAAATGGAATGTGCTTGTAGTCCAATGGTTGTTTCCGTACCTCATCATGGTACTCCTGCTCAATAAATTTTGGTAGGGGATTGGTTATATTCATATACACACAGATCTAGGTGTATGAGGTATATCTTCCTCATCTTGTTGAATCTGTAACCTTAACAAAACTTCTAATGAAGTTTCCAGATCCTTCCAATATTTCTAGATCCCAGAAATCCACAAGGAGGGTAAATAATCTATCCCATACTGGGGCTTCCATAAATTTCTCCTGATCTGGGTTATAGCATTCCTCCTAATGTCACATGAAGAGACTACCATTGTAGTAGAAGTAGGGTTTGTTTTCAAAAACCCTCTCCTTATCTTCAAGGATCGTAAAAATAACTATAAAGAAACTTTGAGCCCCCAAATTTAGATCTATATGCCCTTTTGGTTTCCATTTCAGTTAGATCCATTTAACCAGATCTCTTTCAAAGGGTTAAATTCCTATAAACTTGCATATCAGTGCATGATATTTCATAAATTTTTGGTAATTCTCCAATTTATTAATGGGAAACACAAATCGATTTTTCTTCATTCCACTTGGAAAACATTGTCCCCAAATTATTACTTGCCATTGGGCTCCCAAGACTGGGCTACCTTTTCCTCTTCCTTCAGCTTTGTTTGCGGCTCCGACCTCTTTTTGACTGCTCATTTCTCCGATTGATATGCTTCGATAGGAGGGGATTTGTCACGCCCTATCCCGATGGTAGTATTTTAACCACACATAGGTGGGTGTGGCATCGCCACACTTTTTATTTTCACCAATACTTAAGTGTATGGGCTATGCCTAATGAAACAATTAACCAATTATTTACTTCAAGTGTTATTATCACAGTGGAAATAAAATTTTTCGTTAACCATTCATAAATATAAATGCAAAATGGAAATAATTAACACATCATCATAAGTGGGAGGGGAAACTCCTAGAAGTTATGGAGGCATGACTTCAGAATTTTGCAGGCACGATTTTTTAAAATAAAGGTGTGCATGTCAAGGGTTGTTGGCAACATCAAATTGTATATATATAATATAATTTGATGTTGCAACAACCCTTGACATGCACACCTTTACTTTACAAAATCATGCCTGCAAAATTCTGAAAGCGTGCCTCGTGCACAGTCACTCGAACTATGGAACTACCTACAAAACTATTGTGCCTATCTTTCGTCGTTCTGGTTCACCCATGCCCTCAACAATCCAATCCATAGTCTGCCCGCACTACCCAAAACTTCGACACACTAATGTGCCTCCTCGTGTAGCCCTGAACATCCCCATTCACTCTATCACAACTCTTCTCGAAACACCATTCACTTGGAGTTGTCGCAACCAGGGTCACTACCCGCACCTACCTTTCGACATGCAGCTTCATGTCTCTCTACCTACAGCGCGCTATAGTGTCTCGAGTAACCTAACTATTTGGTGCCCAACTCTTGGCCAGTTCTACCTATTCAAAACACAGTCAAACTATTTAACTCCACAATACCGTTCTATAACAATTTCACATTGTTGTTATATTCGCCAGAAACTCTAACTCCCACCTTGCTGACTCTGGTCTTACACCTGTACTTTGCGTGTGGCTTCAACCCTTCTTTCTCTGCAATTTTTTTGTTTTCATTTACTTGCTTTTGGTTGAGTTCGATGATGGATGAATGACAACCATTCTCCTCTAATATATATGCATGCTTCCATGTGGTAACACCAAGGGTCGTGACCTTTCATGGTCAACGCATCCCTCATGTACACATCAGCCTACCCATATATTTATGTCGGCCCAACTTGTATAATTATATATCGCTAACCCATTACATGTTTATCACTGCAACTTGGGTCAGCCTAGCCACTTGCTCACCCGATCTCCATACTTCGGTTCCAGACACTCTATCGCTTTGCCATGGGCACCTTTCCATGTCATGCACCTGCTCGAATGCCCAACTCAGTTCACCTAACGTGCTCGCCCATTGCACGCTTCCATCACACAGTTGAAAGTCCACCTTCGGGTCACCTTTAATCGAATGTGGGTTCTCGTCAACTCGAGGCACTGGCATCCTCCACCACTCTAAAAAAAGTTTCATACTCGACAATGTCATATTAGCAACCTCCATCGCTAAGACATATCTGTATATGTGGGAACCCAAATAGCTCCACCCATTACCTACTGCATGCTCCAATCCTATCAAACTCTGCAAGAAAATCATGCCATGGTGATTAGTTGGGAAGCTAATCCAACCATAACATTGCCTCCACAAGAACACATGCTCCTCACATCATCATGACTATCTTCACATCTTGTTGTCAATCGTGTGCATCTCACCCCGTGCCTTATCATAAAATATAGAGGACTCACTGGCATGAGCAAAAGATAATGAGCCTCATCCTCATGTCAGTCTAAGAAGAGGTAGGGGATGGGAAAGTTGATGGCTCTCCATCATCCTTCTCTAGCAGCTCAATCCATCTATCCAGATCTTCCTCCTCTAATATCTGCATGTATACTTCCCAACTCTCCTCCTGAGTCTCTGGTCTAGCATCCCCATTTCCTTCCACTGCCTCTAACATATCTGTCAAATATAGGATACTATCAGACAATGATCTAATAACCTGTGACTTCTCTATGAGTTTTTCCTCTATAGTAGGCAACCTCCCATCGAGCTCTTCATCTCGCTTTATGTCCTCCACATTCATCATTGTCAATTTACATCTAGCTATCATAATTGCCACGGTTGGTACCCCTAAAGGTTCATCATCTCATCTGCCATAAATGCACAACTTCTTCATATGTGGAACAATCATAGCCTCATGTTGTTTCAAAAATTCCATGCCCAATACTGCTTCATAGTCATCCATCTGCACAATTGTGAAGTCGATCTTTCTAGACTACTCACAAATTTTCACATCCACGTTTTCTGTGATACCAATGACTTTATCTGGTGGAGAGTTCACTTTTTTAAGATGAGCTTGGATTGGTGAGAAATTCAATCTAACTTTTCTCGTAACTTCCTCCCTAATGGAGTTATAGGTCACACCATTATCCACCATAGTGTAACGTTCCTTGCCCAAGCTTCATTCTAACATACTCCAATTTGTTCCTCTTAGGATCTCACCTTGGGAAAACCTCCATGGCTAATGCAGATCCTAAAATTTTCATCACCCCAACTATTGGTTCCTCTTTCTTCTTCCTTCCATCAGTTTTTACTGCTGCAACCACCATTAGTCTAGAAGGAAAATTGTTCATTGTGTGGTTCTCTGCCCACGAACGACATTTCAAAGGATTCTTCATCTTTGACTTGTCATTCGATATTGAATGCTCCTCCTTTGTACTTTTCTCCTTCGGTTTATCGAACTTTGTCTTTCTCTCTTCGGTCCCTTCATCATAATGTTATACCAGTCAATCAACTGCAGCAAATGCTTCTTCTAGAGTTTTGATATTTTTCCTCTTCAACTCATTGCATGCCCAAGGTTTCAATCCTATAATGAAGTTGAATACCTTGTCTTTCTCCGCCATAAGTTCCCAAATCGCATTGGAGAATTATCATTGATATGCAAGTAGAATCCCTGTTTTCATAATGTATTTAATATTCGTCCTTGCATCCCAAGTCTCATCTTGTGGGATAAAATGAGTTTGCAAGGCCTTCATATCATCCCAAGTAGAAATGTCATCAACATCACCACTGTCAATCTTATCCAACTTCCCTCTCCACCACATCTTAGCATCATTACTAAGGAATTGAGCAGCTACTTTGAATTTGACTTCATGATTAGGAATCCCCAAGCACTCCATGTATTGCTGCATATCCCATAATAAATTGCCAACTACTTTGGCAATCCTCATCCCATCATAAGAATCAGGTTCCTTGACATTCACATGAGAAGTCCCTCCAATCGGCCCCTGCCCAAATGCTTTCTTCAGAACATATTTCATTCTGGGCATTGTCAAGATCTTTCTACAACTTTAATATTTCACCCAAACCTTGATCTCATGTAGCCCCAATGTCATTGACTTCCTTCTCTATTTGTATAAACTTCCATTCACTATAATTGTATTAGGTGTTGAGGTTATCATATGTCTCTTCCAATGTCATGAACTTATCTTGAAGTTTGTCATTCTCAGCTTCCAACGAGGTCATCTTCGAAGAAAATTCCTCCATTCAGTCCAATAACATGTCCATAGAAATTGTTCTGGCATCCTTACTAGATTCACCTGTTACCTGAGATTCGTCTACATTGTCTGCCATTAGTTTTTCTTGTGATCTTGTCAAGACCATAAACTAATCCGTTCAACTTCAACCCTGCAACTTGTCCCTATCGAGCTTCTTCAACTTCAATCAAATCCCTGCGAAAAGTGGGGCTCTGATACCAACTGTCACAAAGTGGCAGATGTATCTCTACTTCAAATCTTCAATCAAGGTAAACTCACCCTAAATCAAGCTCTGATACCAAATGTCATGCCCATATCCCGGTTGTAGTCTTTTAACCACACATAGGCGGTTGCAGCACCACCACACTTTTTCTTTTCACTAATACTTAAGTGTACGAGCTATGCCTAACCAAACACTTAACCAATTATCTACTTCAAGTGCTATTAGCATGGTGGAAATAAACTCTTCAATTAACCATTCATCAATATAAATGCACAGCAGAAATCATCAACACGTCATGATAAGTGGGAGGGGCAACTCCTAGAAGTTAGAGTCTACTTGATACCATATATATATATATATATATATATATATATATATAGATATATATATATATATATATATATATATATTATGTAATTCAATTGTACATAAAATTATACAATTTAGTGTTTTTAACAACCCTTGTTCTACACAGCTTTATTTTAGAAAATCGTGCCTGCAAAATGCTGAAGTCGTCCCACATGCACACTCAGCTGAACTGTTGAATTGCCTATGCCACTACCATGTGTATTGTTCATCATTTCAGTTCACCTATGCCCTCGACATTCCTTGTCACGGTATGCCCGCACCACCGAACACTTTGGCACACTACTATGCCACATCGTGTAGCCCTGACCATCCCTATTCACTCTCCCGTAACTTTGCCTGAACCACCGTTCACTCGGCACTGTCGCAACCCAGGTCACTACCATCACTTGCCTTTCGGCGTGCAGCGTCGTGTCGCTCTACCTGCAGCTCGTTGTAGTGGCTCGAGTCACCCAACTGTTTGGCACCCAACTCTTGGCCAGTTATGCCCGTTCACCATGCAGTCGAACTGTTTAACTCAACCCCACCCCTGTATAATAGTTCCGCACTACTGTTTGGTTCGCCAGAGACCCCAACTCCCACCTTGGTGGATTTGGTCCTGCACATAGACTCCGCGTGTAGCTTCGGCCCTTCTCACTCTGTGATTTCTTTGATTACTCTTGCTTGTTTTTGGTTGAGTTTGATGATGAATGAATGACCATTATTCTCCTCTAATATATATGCATGCTACCATGTGGCAATACCAAGGGTCACAACCTTTCATGGTCGACCCATCCTCCATGTACACATCGCCCTGCCCATATATGTATGTCGGCCCAACTTATATAATTATCTATTGTTGCCTTGTCGCATGTGTATCATTGTAACTCGGGTTAGCCTAGCCACCTGCTCACTTGATCTCCATACTTCGGTTAAGCACACTCCATCGAAGAGGTCACAGATTCAAAACCAGAGTGAAGTGAGATATGTAAGCCTTAGCTATGACCTTAAAATAAGATAATAATAGTATTAAATTGACCTTAAAATAAGATGATAGTAATATTAAATTGTAATTTTAGAGTTTATAATATTAAAATTTAATATAACTTTAAAATAATAAAATTCAAATATTGGTTTTAGAATATAATTTTAATATTAATATTACATTTAACATTAAAATAAATTATATTAATAATATTTAAAACCTAATTTTAAAATATTATAAAATTTAATATTTTGAAACTAAAATTATAAATCATAATATTATAAAACCTAGTCATGACTTGTATAATTATATAATGTATAACAAAGATCGTATATTATTATCATTTATTTAGTTCAACGTGATCTGTCGGACATAATAACTAAATCTAATAAGTCAAACACAGGCAATATGCCATAGAGTTTATTTGATCATGTACCTCTGAAAATTATGACGATGATGGTTACGTGCACTAAAATGAACATGGTTTATCAAATGTCAGGAATTCCAGATTTCAATTTTTTAAAAATTTTATCTATATAATAGAAAAAGGATGGTCGTCATGGGTAGTGAAACGAATATGGTTTATCGGATGTTAGGAAATTATTTGATGTTAAGAAATTATTTAAAAATTTTCCGCATTTATTTCTAGGGTAGAAAGCTATTAAAAGAAGCATTACACGACGATCATGGAAAAAAAGATCATCATTATTTTTATCATCGTAATTGTTATCAATAATGAAAATAGCCATGTCGTGACATTATAATCGAGGGCCACTCAAACATCCTTAGAAGAAGCACTTGTTGACCAAATTGTCGTCGATCAAACAGAAAATGAAACAACAAATTTTTGAGAAATTTTATTTTGGGAGTGTTTTAATTGTTTTTGTGGAAATAGATTTAGACTTATCAAAAGAATTCTAGAAAATTTTCTAAAACACTTCAAAATTTTAAAACTTAACAACTCTAACCTAAATTTTGATTTCCAAAATTTCCCGTCAAAACTTTATCAAAATTATACTAAACTTAGGAAATTTCGACTCCTGAAACTACCCTCAGACTTTTGTGCAGACCCATATATGTAAGTGTGTAAATAGTATCATAGCGTCAGGGAATATACAGCATCACCATGTCCATACCAAGTTTGTTGTCCATATGTCTGGCCAGTCAAGGTGTAGCAGTCACGGATGTCAATGCAACAGAATTGGAGAATTTATTTACAAATTTGTAAGAATGTAAAATGGAAAGGGATCTGTCACTGAGCAGTGGTAAAGTTAGAGCAGATATCTTCAAGTGAGAAGCAAAGAAAATGTCAATCTATTCTCAGGATTCAAAGTCTAAACGTATGTATATACGAATGAAAAAAGACAATATAATTCGAGCATGAATTTTCTTTAGTAGTTAAAATTAACAGAACTAAGAAATATGAGCTTGGACGACACCGAAATATATAGTTGAAATTGAAATGCATCTGCCTAATACAACCCTAAAACTGACTTCCCCGAATATTTTTGAGTCTGTCTCCACTCAATTTTTGGGTAATATTTAGATATTACTTAACCTTATAAAAGCGAACGCGGAGTACACTTTTTTTGCACTTCTAGCTATGTTCACCACGGCACAAATTTTCATAAGTTATTCATAGTAGCTCCGTACAATGAAACTATTAGTCATAGTTGACAAATGACCTGTACGTAGCACTGGGTTGCCAATTTTGTGGAATAACGTTGTTCGCAGTAAGCGTTTTTCCAGTTGAAAGAGATTGCAAACGAACAGAGAATGGAGCTTGTAAAGGACCGCTATTCAAACACCAATTTGCACCCCACGTCTGTTGCATTCCTTGCCATGTATCAGAGTTTGCCTGCATACATGAGCATATAAACATTAATTTATTTGCAACGCTATATTGCTACACAGGAGTACAATCGAAGTAATATTTATAATAACAAACCTGCTTTAGATCGACTGCTCCAAGATCGCCATCTCCATCTTCGTATTCGATAAGTACAGCGAACCAGTAAGTAGTGGCACCTTCGTTGACGTGGAATGCAATATTCTTCCCCGGATACTCGCAAGGCACACTATACAATAACATCAGAAAGGAAAGGTGCAGTAATCAAATAAAAATGATACAAACATCGTAAAGGAGTTTAACTCTGCAAGTCCTGTAATCTACGACCGAGTACGGGTAGATGAGTACCGTTGGAACAAAATAGAGACGACTCCAGCGTTAAGCAGATCCGAAGATGTACCAGGAGATGCCATGTCGCTGAACGCAGTACCACTGAGATCAAAGTGTATTTTGCCAGAACCTGAGCAGATTCCACCAGGACATTCATCTGTAATAACCACCGTCACCGCGCTTTGAGAGCACAATCCATTCCCCGTGCACTTTACCTGCTTACATGAAACATACAATAAGCTAACTTTTCATCAAGAAGTCATGAAACTTTATAAATATCGAAACAGACCTGATAGCATGCTCCGCATCCTTTCCCGTCTTTGAATAGGGCAGGACTTCCAGCAGCTATTTTTGATTGGAAAGGTATCTGTTTGACCAGGCTACCATATCCACATGCCCCACCTGTTACAATGGGTTAATTTTATTTTTTCACTCGAACGATTATATCCTTGAATGGCTCTGAAAGCTCAGGAGATAAATAATATTAAAAAGAGCACAAACAACCTTGAAACCTTCACGTGTTTGAATATGCTGGTGCGGTTTAGTAGATTGAATACTAGAAACTTCAATAATTAAAAATTAATTTAGAAATAATATAATAAACAACTATCGGCCTAAATAAAGAACTTAACATTGCCCTTACCCTCGCTTCCGTCTCCGTTTGGACTGCCATACCATGTAGCGGTGGCTGGCTGCCAATCACCTTCTTCTTCTACTAACTTATATTGATTGAGATTGACACCAAGAGCGATTACAGAGCATATAAACATTAGGCAAGCTACCTCATAAGCCAAACAGAGCGTCATCTTCCTCATTTCTGAAGCGAAGGTAGAAAGCATAAAAGCTTATACTACGCTGGGCTCAAAGCCTCTGCAATGCAATGCCCGTTAAGAAAATGGAAAAATAGCGCATATTTATAAGACCTTTAGAACTGTAGTGAGTTGGTCGGTTTTCAATTTAAATCAATTGTCAACTAATTTGTTTTTGCAGCTGCATATTTGTCACTCATTAAAATTATTTCCGTCATGCAAGGCCCACCCGTCCTTTTATATTTAGGGAACACCATGTGAATACGGATGCGACGATGACTAAAATTAAAATCCTAAAAGAATAGACCGTTTTATTCGTTGGGTGTTGTCAAATGAACCGTGTGTAGTAATAATCCTGAGTGCTGGGAAGTCAAAAGCTCAGCATGGATTAGGGAGATTTGAGGAGTAATTGTAATTGATGAACTTAAAGCGTGAGAGGAGGCGATGATAAGGGATGCCCCCGTTGAATTCGAGGCTACGAGAAAGGAACTGAGAGGGAAAAAATGAACAAATGCTTGTAATTTTTATGGGACAAGGCACATGGTACGTTGTTCCAGTGTCGGCTTCTTTATCTTGGCCCAGTACAGGAGTGTTAGAAATTAGAAGAATTTGGTAGATTCAACATAGATGGCATCTTGTTTGTCTTGTATTGAAAATAGCTTATCGACATTTTCCAAAGATGGCACCATCCACAAATATTTACTTAAAAGTCACTAATATTTACTTGAAAACGCGTGGCGAGTTCAACGCACTATGACAAAACTTAATAAATTTTCCGTAAAATGTTATTAAAAATAATTACACCGATAGGTGAATTTATATTTTGTTTGAGTGGATTGTTAAGATTTCATAATCAGGGAATATTCTTTCTCCGATATTTTTTTTTCCAGGAAGAAAGAAAGAAGGATTTTATATTATCAGATAAAATTATATATGACAGTTTACATTTATATCAACATTCTTAGAATGTATGTGATCAGAGATCTTCCAATCTCAATATTAAGGGTATGTGGTGTAATCTAAATCACATGCCAAATGCTCAGAGAAGATGATCATAGTTAATGAAAGACATAATATTTTAAAAGTTCTGAGCTATTTGTAAAAAACCATATTATCAAATCATGCAGTCCAGGCCGTATGCCCCATTTCCTCAACGGACAACAGTGTACCTTATGTCCCATGTCCTCAATGGACAATAGTATAACTAGATAAAAGACATACACAAAATTTTACAGAAAAGAGTGAGGACAGATCTAGAGATTTAACTAGGAAATAGGAAATCCCCCATATCAAAAATATTTTGTTCCCAAGTGATCTCCAAGTACCATTTGCCGATCAACCCCAGTAATCCATTTTTGGACAGTCTATCAGCTTTCTTGTTCAGGTTCATGCCAATATGCTGGATTGTGGAGCTGCCGTGGAGCTGCCATAGAAGTTCAATCCGCTCCAGCGATTCCTGTAGCATGGGATTATTTATGGAGGCCTTCGCCAAAACCTGATCAATGATGATCTTCGAATCTCCATAAATATGTAAATAGGGATTATCAAGGAATTTGTTGAACCATAAGAGTCCCCATAGAGCTAAAGCTTTTGGCTTTGTGTTGGTGCCACAACCTCCATTCCAATAGACCTTGTAAGACAAATCAACACACATAGCAATCCAAAAACCACATGCACATGAATTCCTTTGCGCTGCCCCATCAAAAAACCCCATTGGATATAGGAACTGTATATTGATTTTCTTGTGTGGTCTGTTATTAGTGCATGGGGATGAGTAGAATATATAGAGAGATTAGTGATGATTCTTTCAACAACCGAATAGAAATCCTCTGGAGAGTTCTGGAAAATGTACCTATTTTGCGAGTTCCAAATTGCCCAAAAGAGGAAAAGTGGGATGGCTCTCCAGGAAGATTTCTGAGCACTCCACCATTTTAGAGAGTCCCTGATGCAATTATGGTGAATATACAGGAAACTAATGAGGGAAGATAGCTTTTTCCATACCTGAACAGTACAATGGTAATGAAGAAAAATATGATTGTTGTTTTCGGCATCACTTTTGCAAATAGTGCACATCCCTGGACCGTGCCATTACCTTTTCTGCAAATTCTCCCATACAAGATTCCTGTTGTGGTAGACCAACCATGTGAAGATGATAATTTTAATTGGATTTTTTTTCCAAAATTCATATAAAATTTGGTGCTCTCCCTGTCTAGCGGCCAAATTGGAAAGGGTAGAGTATGTGTCAGCCACAATGATATTATCAGATGCCATCTTTCCTGACCATATGATTCTATCCTAAGTTCCTGTATGGCAGATGTCGAGGTGCTTCATAGCAGAAATTGACTGATTCCACTCCAATTCCATTTGTCCAAAAAACCCGAGCTCCTATGCCTTTTTCCATATGGGGAGTGGTCCTTGCCAACCATTTATGACTTGTCCCCAGAAATATATGCCACGTCCATTAAGGTGGTGAATAATCCTCTTAGAGATAGAGCATTCATTTCCAGCACCCAACATTGGGTCAATACCGATAAGGATGCGGTTGCCCGATTGAAACTTCCATGCAAGATGGTGGATAAATATTTTTTCAATTTTTGGAAAACTAAGCCAGATAGCCGATCTCGGTTTGATGCCAATGGTGCCATCCCTGTACCAAAAACTGAAATCTTTATCCTTAAGATACTTGTGTTGTATGATCTTACTCCATGTGCCAGATACAAATAAGCCCCTCCAAATGGATTTTATCAGCAGTGATCTGCCAAAACGATGGAGATCCATGATTCCCCATCCTCCCATACCCTTAGGGAAAGTGATGTTGGACAATTTGGTCAAGTGGTATTTTTTCCTTTCGTGGCTTCCTCCCAGATGAAGTTAGCCATCAAGCAGTTTAGACAGTTTATGATGGATGCATGAATGTAAACTAGGTGAGCCCAATAAACCCCCATCTGAGACAAGACTACTTAAGTGAGAATAACCTGCCACCTCAGTGAGAGGCATCTAAACTCCCACCCAAAAATCTTTTTGAAGAAACGATCAGCAAGCCATTGCCAATCAGTGATTTGTAGCAAGAGGGTTTGATATGATATTCAAGGTATTTCAAACCATTTTGTATTGGCATTGCCTCAATGCCAAATAAACCTTTGATATATGAAATAGTCTCCAAGTCAGATTGTCAATGATATAAGACAGATTTGTTAACATTTATATGCAAGCCAAAAGTATTAGCAAATCTACTGAAAATGTGAAAGAGACATAACCAAGAAAAACGACAGAGCATACCCATGATGAGAATATCGTCGACAAAGAGATTATGAGAAATGTTGATGTTATTTCCCATCTTCAGTGGCTCAAATTGGTCCTCCAGAACCGCTTTTTTAATATGAAAACTTAAACTATCCATTGTTAGGATGAATAGTAGTGGGAAGAGGGAGCATCCTTATCAAAGACCCCGGCCAGCATGGAAATTTTTTTTTGGATACCCATTTATGATAACAACGTAGTTGACACTATCCACACAAGCCATAATCCAATCAACACATCTGGGTCGCAATCCGATTTTGTTGAGGACAAGCCGGAGAAAGCCCCAATCTAGGCAGTCATATGCCTTCTGGAGGTCAATCTGTAAGATAACAACATTTTGTTAGGATATTCCGACACATAGGAAATAGTTAAGTATAACTTGGTCTAGTGTAGAGTTAGGTAAAGTGTGTTTCTTTACTATATACTTTTGTAACTTACAATCTGATGGTTCATTCTTTCCTCGGTATTACCGACACTTGATCCATGGCTTAACACCCGATTGGTCCATGATCTCTATTTAAAGAGCATGGAGGGTCATTTGTAGGGTAACCATTCATGAAATAATCTTATGTAAATTTTCATTCTTTTATTAATAAATTACCTGAAGTGGCCACGTTGGCTCAGGCCGTGGACTGTTTCCCTCTTTGAGGGTTTTAACCATGTCAAGAATGCTGGTGTATTGATCTGTGATCTATTTGTGAGTGGTGTCCTTTGGTGTTTTGTCTGAGGAACTTATCCTGTAAATTCCTACATGGTATCAGAGCCAAGTTGAGGGCCGCATTTGTTGGTGATCCAAATCTGAAGCCGGTAGAATTGCATCCGACTGTCATTTCCTAGATCAATTGTTTCTGGTTGCTTTCGGTCTGAGAGGGCTACTCTATTGTGTTAGGAGCATCTGTTCTAGTGAGGAACCCCTTTCGTTTCATGTGAAAAGGTTTCCGGTAGCCCTAGCTACATCATTTTTAAGATATGGAGGTATACAGTGTTTATTTGCAGTTTCTAGTTATTTTCTCTCTGTTTATTTCAGTTTATTTATCTCTTTGTTTTTATTACCGGATCTACACCTTTCATTTCTGCGTATGCTCTTTGCCCTGCGACTCTGTGTGATCTTGGCAAATCAAAAATAGAAAGGAATTTTTTTTTTGCATGCATATGTTGTTTTTCGCCGCGCCTTAGTGTGATCCCGGAAAATCAGAAACATTGAGGAAAATTGTTAGCTTCCAGGTAAAGCTAACTTCAAATCATAAGGCTTGTTTTTTTTGTATGTCCGTTTTGGGTTTTGTGGTTTTTGTTTTGTAGGCAAAAAAGAGCTTTCTCAAGTAAGCACGCACCCTGAAGGTTCAGTGACTTAAAAAAAAAAAACTCCCTTCCTCTTTTCTAAAAATTACTAACCTTTTAAACTAGCTCACTTGGTCCAAAGTTACTTTATGAGAATAGAGGTCTTGAGTTCAAGTCTTTCTTTTTGTTGAGTTACTTTTCAAAAAACACATGTAACTTATGTTTTAAAGTTACTTTATGTAAAAGTGTTCTCACCCATTATAAAAGGTGAGTCACTTATAATTCTAAAGTCTCTTTATCTTTTATTTAAGCTACAATTTAGTGGGTAGCTCATAAAGTACCATTGTAAAAGTGACTTTCACATATTTATAAAAGTGAGTGATATAATTTTTTTTTAAAAGTGAGTTAATTAGATTAAGCTTGGAAAGGGGGCGGTTTTTTTTTATAAATATAACATTATCGTTCATTTTCGCACATTCTCGCACTTCGTCGGCATCTGCAACTTTTCTTCAAAAAGCCATAACTTCTTCATACGGAAGCCGTTTTCAGAGCCGTTTTTTTTAATCAGCCTAATTTTTCGAGATCTTTCCATTGGAACACTTACTTTCAGCATCTATAGCTTCAATTTCTGTTAAAATGGAAAGTCCATGCCAAGTTATTCTTGACAGCACCAACCACTTCCAATGGTGGTCCTACATTGTGGATTTACTTAGATGTAAAGGTCTTTACAAAATAGCCTCAGGCCAATAAATGAAACCAAAAGATGAAGATAAGGCAACCAAATGGGAAAATAGGCAAGATCAAGCACGTGGGTTGATAGGGATGTCTATTTCTCCAGACCTTAGATTCCATATTGCAGAACTTGATACTCTTAATGAAGCAATGAAACAGATAACTAAAGTTTTTGGAATTAAAAATGAATTTAGAGCCCATCAACTTGAAAATGAGTTGCTTACATTGGACCCCAATAATTTTTCTTCCATTGAAGATTTTTTGTCCAAGTTCAAGACCCTTAGACTTCTCTTGGAAGGTGTTAAGGTTAAGAAAGAAGATGGTAACCTTATCTATTCTATTCTTACTAAGTTGGAACTAGCCCACTCTGTGTTTGTTTCCACCTTCCATTCTACAAGAGAAGCCTTCATTTCTCAAGGACAAGACTACAAGTCCCCTTCCTTTGATGCCTTTTGTGATTCTTTAATAAGAGAACAAGAAAAACTCTTACACCTTGGTCTTCTTAATCTTGGAAACTCTTCTACAAAAGCCTTAGCCGCCCAGCAGCAACCAAATTCAAAGAATCCTAAGAAGTTGTATCCTAAAAAGAATGGTCCTAAACCAAACAAGGGTACTAAGCAATTTCAGTCTCAAAATGAAAAATCATTTCAACAAAATGATAAGGAAAATAAAAACAAAGGCAAGAAGACTGATAGACATTGCCACTTTTGTAATCGAGATGGCCACTTAGAATCCAAATGCTTTAAGAATATGGAAGCCTTGGAAGCAGTAATGAAGAAGAATAACATCCATTTGGAGCACTCTTCAACTTCAACTTCATCTTCAGGAATAACACTTTCTTCATGTGGTTGTCAAACATCTCGGTTTAGATATGCACTAAATGTATCTTCTTCTTCTAATTCTCATGAGTGGCTCATTGATTTTGGAGCTTCTTATCACATGGCCAAAAACAAAGCGATGTTTTCTTCTTTAAATGATTGTAACACCAAAAATATATATGTTGGTGATGATAGATCTCTTAGTGTTGTAGGGACTGGAACTGTTCATATAGACAATGGTCAATTTAATGATGTATTATTTGTTCCAACCTTATCTTGCAACCTTCTATCTGTATATTAGATAAATCATTTAGGTGAAGGTAAAATCGTTGAATTTTCACCTCACGATGTTGTAATTAAGGACCTAAAAGATCCTAGACAGATTTTAGCTACTGGCATTGATGATGATTCTACAAGGTTGTATAAGCTTAACAAATTTGGGTCATCAAATCTTCCCTCGGTATTTGTTGCTCATAATGATGAAGTGAACGAACTTTGGCATGAGCGATTTGGTCACTTAAGCTATCGCTCCCTTCAGAATCTATGTAAAGAAAATATGGTGATAGGTCTTCCAATGGTATCTTGCAGAGATGGTGTTTGTTCCGGATGTGTACTCGGAAAAAATCATCGGGATAGTTTTGAAAAATGCGCCTCTTGGCACGCCTCAACCCCTTTACAGCTTGTACATAGTGATTTATGTGGTCCACTTCCAGTTATTTCATTCTCTGGCTATAAGTATTTCTTAAATTTCATTGATGATTTCTCCAAACACACTTGGGTATACTTCTCAAAATTCAAGAGTGAAGTATTTAACATGTTCTTGGCCTTTAAGGCCTTTCTTGAAAAACAATCTGGACATCAAATTCTTAAGCTAAGATCTGATAATGGCGGAGAATATGTTAAGAAAAAATTCATCAAATTTTTCACTGAGAATGGAATTCAAATGCAACATATTGTTCCATATACTCCACAACAAAATGGTGTAGCTGAAAGGAAGAATCACACCTTAAAGGAAATGGCTAATTGTATCCTTCAATCTAAAGGACTTAGTCTTAATTTTTGGGCAGAATAAATTAACTGTGCAAATTAAATAATAAACCACACTCCTACTAAGGTTTTAAAGAATATCACTCCAGAAGAAGCATGGAGCTCAATTAAACCAGATGTAAGTCACTTTTATGTTTTTGAAGTGAAGCATGGGCTCATATTCCACATGAGAAACATAAAGCTTTAGAACCTAAGAGTGAAAAATGTATTTTTTTTGGATATTCTGAAGATGTCAAAGGATACAAACTTATTCCACTTAAGTCCAAAAATGTTATCATTAGAAGAGATGTAAAGTTTGTTGAAAATATATCAGCCTACGAGCCTAGTTCGACAGATGTGCCACCTCTTTCTATCCCTTCTACTTCTGAAAATATTTCTTCTTCAGATGATGACAATGAGGATGACAATCCTTCCCCACCTTCTCAAGATCCTCCTTCAACTCCTCAGCTTCCAAAATGGGTCTGTGCTATTTGGGATGCAGCAGGTGCTCTTGCCAGTGATACTACAGATCAACGATGTACACGTTCTTAGTTCGATAGAACCTCTTCTTTACTAGCTCAAGCTTCAGCTAATTATGATCCTGACACCTTTGCATAAGCTTCAGGCCATCCAAATTGGGATGCAGCAACGAATGAAGAATATCATTCATTATTGGAAAATGATACATGGGATCTTGTTCCCCTTCCAAAGGGACGAAAACTTGTTAGATGCAAATGGGTTTACATAACCAAGTATGGACGAGATGGAAAAGTTGATAAACATAAAGCTTGTCTTGTTGCTAAGGGTTTTTCACAAGTTGAAGGCATTGACTATACTGAAAACTTCTCCCCTATTGCCAAGATGAACTCTATCTGCCTTGTTCTTTCCCTTGTTGCCTATTTCAAATGGGAAGTCCATCAGATGGATGCTAAATCTACATTATTGCATGGGGACTTGCATGAAGAATGAAACAACCTACTGGCTTTATACAAACAGACTCCATCCTTGTATGTCGGCTTAAGAAATCCCTTTATGGTCTCAAGCAAGCCCCTCGGGTTTGGTATGACAAAATGGATAGCTTTCTTTTAGAAACTGGATTCTCTAGGTGTCATTCTGACAATACTGTCTACACCAAGAAAGTAGGCAAGTCTCTTATCATTCTTGTTCTTTATGTTGATGATATTATCCTTACTGGTAGTGTTCCAAACCTTATAAACCATGTGAAGTCCAGCATTAAAAAGAAGTTTGAAATGACAGACTTAGGACACTTGCATTATTTTCTTGGTCTTCAAGTCTTGCAATCCAAGGAAGGTATTTCCCTTTCCCAGTCCAAGTATGCATGTGATCTTCTATGCCATTTTCACATGGAATACTGTAAGCCAACCCCTTCTCCCTTTCAGTCTGGAGCCAAACTTTTAGTCACTTGTACTTCCCCTGAAGTTGATGCTACCTTATACCATCAACTTGTAGGAAAAATTTTGTATCTGACCCATACTCGTCCTGACCTTTCCTTTGTTGTTGGCCTTATTTCTTGGTTTATGCAAAACCCACATGAAAGTCATTGGAAAGCAGCTAAAAGAATACTTCGTTATGTTCGAGGTACAATTCAATTTGGGATTCATTATAGTGCAGAAGCATCTCCTCTATTGGTTGGTTTCACTGATTCTAATTGGGCTGGTGACCCTGATGATCGGAAGTCTACTACAGGTTATGTGTTCACTCTTGGTTCAAGACTTATTACATGGGCTTGCAAGAAACAAAGTGCCATTTGTCTTTCTTCAACAGAAGCAGAGTATCGTGGTGTCGTAGAAGCTAGTAAGGAAGCCTTGTGGCTTCGTCAGATCTTGTCAGAGTTTGGCTTTCAGCAGCAGCATCCAACTACACTTTGGTGTGATAATCAAAGTGTCATTCAACTATGCAAAGATCCAGTCCAACATCAGCGCAACAAACACATTGAACTGCACATGCACTTCATCAGAAAGCTCATTCATGACCATGTTCTTGAAGTGCAATATTTTTCGACAGATGATCAAGTTACAAACATCTTTACAAAGGCTCTCACAAAGGCGAAGTTTACTAAACTTCAATTTATGGTTGGAGTTCAGGAAGTTGTCACTAAGGGGGGATAGGCTCTAATGCCTCCTTCCTTCGCCTATTGTGTCATATTTGTACATCCTTCAATCCTATCCCAAGTTGTTCTTAAGGGGGGATGTTAGGATATTCTGACACATAGGAAATAGTTAAGTATAACTTGGTCTAGTGTAGAGTTAGGTAAAGTGTGTTTATTTACTATGTACTTTTGTAACTTACAATCCGATGGTCACGATATGTAGTGATCTGATGGTTCATTCTCTCCTCGGTATTACCGACACTTGATCTGTGGCTTAACACCCGATTGGTCCATGATCTCTATTTAAAGAGCATGGAGGGTCATTTGTAGGGTAACCGTTCATGAGAGAATATTATGTAAATTTTCATTCTTTTATTAATAAATTGCCTGAAGTGGCTGCGTTGGGTCAGGCTGTGGACTGTTTCCCTCTTTGAGGGTTTTAACCACGTCAAGAATACTGGTGTATTGATCTATGATCTGTTTGTGAGCAGTGTCCTTTGGTGTTCTGTCTAAGGAATTTACCCTATAAATTCCTACACATTTAGATGCCTCGTGTGAATCGAGTGCATGCCTTCCTGTGCATTTACAACAGTGTCATGGATAAGCCTACCAAGGAGAAATCCATGTTGTTCAGGAGTGATATAGCGAGAAAGAGTATTGTGCATGCAGCCGACAATGGTCTTAGATATAACTTTGTATATGACGTTGCAGAGAGAAATAGGCCTGTAGTCAGAGAAGCCCTTTGTAGAGTTGTTTTTAGGAATGACGGCGATATATGTAGAGGTGATATGGTGATCTATAAAGCTCGAGGTCCTTGATTCCTCTACTATGCCCAAAAGATCTCCTTTGAAGAGTCCAAAAAAGTGGGTGAAAAGTTCAATCGTCCATCCATCAGGACCAGGGCTTTTGTCACCCTTAAATGATTTGAAAACATCCAATAATTCATCTTCAGTGACTTCCTTAAAGAAATCATCATTTTTCTCTATATCATACATAATCGGATAAGGATCAGTTCCCCAAACTAGGTCCTCAGTAGTGATATTTTCATTATTGTCATATGCCTTTTGAAAATATTGTACAACAACATTACTGATCCCTTCTTGTGACCAGTGAATATGACCATCAGCATCATTAATCTCTCAGATGGAGTTTATATTGCAACGATGATTTGCATAATGGTGGAAAAATCTAGTGTTGCAATCGCCTTCTCTCATCCATATCTCCCTGCTCTTCAATCTCCATGAGGATTCCTCAATAGAAAGGAGATTCTTCTTCCTAAGTTCCAGGGAATGAATACGGGATTGAATATCAGTAGAAAGACTGTGGGTGGACATAAAGGGTAGAATGGAATCCAGTTCACATTGTATGTCAATGAGTTCCTTTCTATTTTCCCTGATCTTTTGTTTCTGCCAGTGTTTGACATTCCCACGGAGGGAGTCAAGTTTATCAAGAATGTTAACCATGGGGGAAATGTCAGTTACACAAAGTCGACCCCAAGTTTCCATCACTAGTTTGTTAAAATTAGGATCCTCCAACACGGATCTATTGAATTTGAAAGGGATGCCCGTGCGAATATCCATTTTCCTCCATTGTAGAGTGATAGGTTCATGGATCAGAAAATGATCCAGTCTCTTAGCAACATATGCCGTGCCAGTACAACCATTGTCCCATTTGGGGTAAATTTTTGTAGGGAAAATATCCACAAAGTTATGAAAAAGAATAATATCTTGTATCTTCCCATCTAGGGGGTCTATTTTACTGCAGCATCCCCAAAATTCATCCAGAATGATAGTACAATTTAGGTCCCCAGCGATAATGAGAGAATCCAGATCCATCATCGTAGAAGATAAAAAATGATCCTAGAAGATGCATCTATCTCTGTATGGTGCATATATGTTGAGGATGTGCACACGGCCAGGAAGGCCGCGAATGCTACCTTCTAGCAATATACCCGCAAAACACTTATAGGCCTTTATATTTATCCAGCTAGGGTCCCATAAGGCCACCAATCCACCAGAGAGACCCGTAGCAGCAATAGCAGATATGTATCAATTCGGAAACATTTTCCGAAAATATTGAACAGTATGTGGAATATTATGCATGGTTTCTTGAATGAGAATGATGTAAGGATGTGGAGAGGATAAAATATGTTTGAGAGCCAATTATTTAGGGGCAACAGCGAGAACCCGAATATTAAGGGAGATAATGCACGTCATGGAAGGTCTTTTTAGGGAAACCGTGCTCTAAGGGCCCATGAGGGGGAGATGTCAGCAATAGGAACATCAACTAGAAAATGATCCATGGGGGAGGAAAATGGGTTTGTCTTGGGGCATCCCCAAAAATGATGGCTACCTCGGTTTTGTTTCTGTTGGACAGTAATATAACCCGCCGAGGTAGGGCTGATGTGGGGAGAGGCATAAGTAAAAAGCAGGAAAGTTGTGGACGTCACATATTGCAAATTACTATCACTCATGTCGAAGAGCAGCCCCCCTGCAAAATCTCAAATCAAATAAGTTAGCCTAGACTTTAATCATCGGCCAAACAAAACAAATATAGTACGCTCAGCCCCGGCTAGATAAAACTATAAAATTTATAAAGTCAGTATTGTGGATTCTCATGAAGATTAACCTGGTGTGTACTGCGCCTGAGAGGATGGTGTTCCGGGCAAGAGAGAGCAAATGAAGTTGTCAGCATGGCCCTTGTATTCCTCAAGAGACTTGGAATTTTCTGACAGAACTTCCTGCACACCGAAGGCAACATTTGGGGTGAACAACAAAATTGCTGAAACAGATATAATGATGCGTGCTTAATCCAATATAGTTAGGAGCATGACTGTAGTTTGGTGCATAATTTAACCTTAGCCAAAAGAACTCTGGTTCCTGCATGCTTTTCGTCCCAGCTCAATAAATTGACGTTGTCGTCCGCGCCAAAAGTCTGGCCATTTGATTGGATGTAGGTGAGATATGATGCACTGCCTGACGCTTTTTGCAACCATGCTGCTCCCCACAGTAATTCGTCCTGCAAGCAAAAGATTACGATGTCGTGAGGATCATATTATTATTCTCTATTACTTCATATATATTGTCGATAGATAGATGGAGCACTCACATGATATCCCGAGTAAGAGCAATAGAATGGGCACACTTCGGACTGGAGGGAGTCACTGTAAGCGCCTCTGTGTTTATCCGCGAAATCAAATACCTTGTCTCAACAAACAACAAAGACGGTGAGGTGAATGAAAAGATGAGAATTTGAGCTCTTTCAATCGTTGTTATTATACCTGCGTTGCAGTTTGAAGGAGAAGCTGAGAATAAGTACGGTCCGTTGTGCTGAATACCAATGACGCAGCTGCAAGAGCTGCAGCCGTTTCTGCGGCAACGTCAGAGCCTGGATGTTCAGCATCTATTTTATAGACATTGCGGGGTGTGTCCATGTCTTCGGGCCTCTCCCAGCACTTGTGATCCATATTCGGATCAGCTACCTGTACTTGCACCATTCATCATGTATCAATATGTGTATATCCATTATTCCATATTACATTCTGCAGTGTCAGTCAATATCTACCTAATTCCATAGTACCTGCTACAGTGTCTGTCAATATATTCCATAGTACATGCTACATGACTCCTCTCTTTGTACCGTAAAAAGAATATATGCATTACCTGCACGTAAAGAACACCGGGATGTGCAGCGGCTTTAAGTAGGTAATCTGTGGCCCAACGGATGGCAGTTTTTGCATGGTCGAGGTCATCTCCCATGTACTCTCCGAATTCCAAAACGCTCCATGACAGCATGGTAGTCGTGAAAGCCATTGGCAAACCGAACTTCACATTGTCTCCTGCGTCGTAATATCCTCCCGTCAAATCCACCTGCAATGCAATTTAATATGAAATCAAATGTTAAACGAGGAAACCATCAATACAGCTCATCCAGATGCCAATATTGAATCCAGATTAGAAAACTGTTTAATGCGTGCAGGTGAAGGGATGACTGAATATACGTTTACTGCAGATCCATCCGAACGGGCGGAATCTCCTCGCCATCTCATCCGCTGGTTGGGAGGAAGCTTGCCAGATCTCTGACCTTCGAAGAAAAGAATGGATTTGGTGAGAGCATCTTTATAGTTCTGAGACATAGAGGATGCACGTCCCCCATAATATTTATAATGTGCGATGGCCTCTACTGGTGTCGCCATTGCCATCCATAGTAAACCTAAAATGAATGCTAGCAAAGAAGATGCACAAGCTTCACTCCCCAGCTCCATTTCTCAAGTAACTACAACAGCCACAATGTCAAATGGGTTGCTCCTTTGCTACACATGGGCAGTTATGCAGCGGGAAGGAGGAGAAAGGTGAATTTATAGAAATTTGAATCAATAAAGTTCAAGGATTGACGATAAAGTCACTCCGCATATCAAGGAGCAGCGGGAATGTAAATAGGGCCACCCATTGACAAACAATTCCACCGTACGGTCTTTTTCTTTCGAAACGGCGGCGCGGGAACGTGAAAACAAAGAGTGCACGGTACACCACACTCCCGGAAATTCAGAAAATGTGGCGCTCATCTTGGAAATCTTGTGAAAAAGCCGTAGCTGAGTAAATATAACCGTTTGGGACAATTGCACTAAGGCGAAGAACGTAGATTGTTCTTTGTTCTTTGGGAGCGGTCAAAGGAATTGAAGGTCAGATGATAAGCAGTAATTTACGAAATTATGGCGTGAAAGTGGGTGACACTAATGACGTTTGTATCGCCCGTGCACATGGCTATATTGTTTCTTTGTCAAGCTCATGTTGTGATTTCTATACACAGCTAAATATCAGCTATATGCGGAGTAGGACGGCGCCATGCTTGTCTGGCGCACACATGAAAGATGATGGATGCGGTGACGCACAAAGGATGAAAAATGAATTGAAGGCCAGATGATAAGCACGGGTTTAAAGGACACTTGAGCAGTAATTTAGGAAATTATAGCGTGAAAGTGGGAGACAGTAATGAAGATAATCAGAGAATTTTAGGGCAAAAGAAAGGATGGAGACATAAAAAAAAACTGAGACGTTCGTAGTTTGTATCGCCCATGCACATGGCTATCAACTATATGCGAAGTAGGACTGCACCATGCTTGTCTTGTCTTTAGAGCAGGAATGGCGCACACAGATTTCCATACATGACAGGATCGTGATAGGTTCAAAGCATTTTCGCAAATCCAAAAGCAAAGATTTAATCAAACTTAATGAGAGGATATTGTAAAAACTTCGCAATAGATAGATTGTAAAAATTAATGCAAAAATAGTTGGTTCATTATTTGATATTATTGTTGAAATAGCATTATAGATGTATCTGTACCTTTTTAAAGATCAACTGATCCGTTAAAGAGCACTTTGAATAACGCAATACTTATTTAATTAATAATGCTAATTTGAACCAAATAGATTAGTGGTTAGATATTATTTTTTTTGGGATTCAACTGCTTTAAGTAAGTCATCCATCTATGACCATTTCCATGAGAGATAGTCGTAACTACTAATTTCTCATGATTTTTGAATAATCCACTTAGCACTCATTGCATCAGGTGATGCTCACAGGGTGAAGAAGTGGGATTGAAACTAGTGAAATAAATCACATAGCGTCAATCATCACTTCTGGGGCTTGCACCCAATAACCAGGACTTCCTGGGAGGTCACCCATCCCAGATCCCCTTTGGCTCAAGCGCACTCTTAACTGTGGAGTTTTTCCCACAATCAAGCCCACTTAGCTTGCTACCCCATTTGCAAAACCTTAGCAAGTATTGTGCCTCATGGACCATTCAAGTAGAGTTCCCTTCACTCTTTTTGAATTAAAACACTTATATGGTCAACATTTAAAAGAAAACAATCTAAAATATAATCAAATTATGATTTGTTTTAAACTATAATAATTAATATATGTATGTATATTTTAAGATTTTTAACCATAAAGATTTTCCTCCATTTTATTATAGAATTTTTAAATAGACTTTGTTATAATACTATGGATAGATATTACTATAGATCAATATTATGGTTTACTAATATCATATATCCAAAAAATCATAACCCATATTTATATGATGTTTTTTTTAATTAATTTATTTAACTAAAGGAGAAGACATAACACAAATAATTTTAAAATATCTCAAATTTTGATTTATGACTACTACTAAGAATGTTTTAAAAAACATTTTGAAGATTAAGTCTCTACCATCCACCTAATAATTATTGATAATTAAACTAAAATTATAAAATCCATATTTCAAAATATAAACACCTATCCACTTAATTATTACACCAAGCTCTATTCTTATTATATAACAATTATTTATTTGTCAACCCCAATACAACAATTAAAAATATTTATCTATTTTTAATCCCCTTGTAATCAATAAATGATTTTTCTATTAGACTTGTTATATATATATTTATATATATATATATATATATATATATATATATATATATATATATAATCATGGACATTCACCCCCACTTTCTCATGTACATTGTTAACTTATAAATATGCTATGCTACAATACTATGCGTCAAATTGATTGAGTTAGAATGGGTGGGTGTCTGAGGAGAAAAGAGGAGGAATGAGAAAGAGTGATTGAGAGTCAAAATGTCAGAGAGATTCGGAAGAGGGTTCAGAAGCGAGAGAGGGTAGAGATGGGGTTAGAGGTGGGTTAGAGAGAGAGAGAGAGAGAGAGTTGTGCGAGATATAGGGAGGAAGGTAGAGAAAGAGCTGGATGGGGGATATTGTGAAGGAGGTATTAAATGAGGGATGGAGGGAGGGATAGAGATAAAGGGAGTGGAGAGAGTGAGTGATTTAGTTGTTGTGGGGGTGGGAGAGAGAATGAGAGAGAGAGAGAGAGAGAGAGAGAGAGAGAGGAAGAGTGAGAGTTAAATAGGTGACAAGGTGGGATGCGAAAACAATGACAGAGGCATAGGGAGTGAGGGAGAGTAGAGAGTAGGATAGAGGGAGGGAGATAGAGATACAATTAGAAGGAAGAATATATATATATATATATATATATATATAATATATATATATATATATATATATATATATTATATATATATATATATATATATATATATATATATATATATATATATATATCCAGAGAGAGAGAGAGAAATGGGGAAGCGATAGAGAAAGAGAGGGATGGAGAGAGATAAGGGGGGAGAGAGAGACAAGGTTAAAAGAGGGTCATTACGAAGTAGGGATTGAAGGAGCAAAGGGGGTATGGAGAAAGAGAGGAAGGGAAATAGACAAGAAGGTGGTAGAGAAGGAGGGAGGTATAGAAGGGGAGAGGGTGAGTGATGGATACAAAGCTTGTGTAGGGAGAGAGGGGGGGATAGAGGGAGGAAGATAGAGATGTTGAATTTTATAGCTATGATCGATCTTCATAATTTATATTTTTATGCCTTGAAATGTATAATGTAATTGTAAGACTATTCTTCATGTCATTTTATTGATTAGCCCTTGAAACAATTATTATAAGATATGTTCCTCATGTCAAATTCAAAAGATAAAATTTTGTAATTTGAATTTTGAATTTTTGTTCCAAACTAGTCAAGTTGGCCCTCCATGAAGTCATGTCGGAACTAGTGAAGAGACACACCCATTTAGATAGGCAGATCACTATATAAAGATAATTTGACGTCCTCCTCAATGAATCATTCGACCCCACACAAGACAAGATAATTATTGGGAATCCAAGAGAAGAAGAAGTAGGATAAAGAAGGAAAAGAAGGACAAATTCATCTCTAGTATCTATCTATTTCTTTATTGACCTCACCGGTGTGAATTTCTGGGAAATTTCTAGGCATCCTATTTGGGCACGTGAAAATTGTAGATAGGTCAAAATTTTTGGGAGGCCGAGTTTATGCGCATATTCTAAGAGGCTGAAATTCAACCTATGTAGATCAGTGAGGGCTGAAGTTTTAAGGGAATAATTTTGACTTGACTTGACTTAACTAGATTGTTGCTTGACTATGTTTGATCATAGCTTCTTGGTCAATTTAACCTAATAGTTGACTACGTGCATTAGATGTATCTTTTGTTGAACTGAAGAATTTCTCCAAGGAAAAGGTTGTTTGGTTTTTCCCTCAAGTGGGTTTTCCCAGGGTAAATCTTGTGTTCTCTTTGTGCCTCTTTGTGCATTGTGATCTCTATTGTCCTTATGACTTTGTGGTTGAATTTCTTAAGTGTAATTGCTTAATGATAACCTATAATTATTAAAATAAGCTCTACATCATTAAAAGTACTTATTAATATTTCAAAAATTTGTCCTTGTATCTATTGCAATTTAACACTACTAAATATTGAACCAATTTTTGAAGGCTCTTTGTCTCGCAACAATCATTCAGATCAATAACAACAAAAAATAGATTTCGCGAAACTTCAAACATTTTACAGTCATATTTTCTACATCTCCTTGATATTCAGAAGTTTGACGGAAATCATCATCACAATTTGTGGCAGTAGAATTTCAATGGAAACCATCATTTTGTCTCATTTAAAGACAACAATTTTTGTTTCATAGAAATCGCGTTGCTTAGGAGTGGAAATTGTGATTGTTAGGCATGGAAATTGTGATGGTTGGGCGTGAAAATTGTGACATTCATGCGTTGAAATTGCGACATTGAAGAATCGAAATTGTGGTGTTTGGGCATGGAAATTGTGATGTCAGAAGGCTTGCCAAAATTCGGACGAATGTGTGGATTTAAAAAAAAATTAATAGTCTATGAGGATGGTTTAGGTCCATCCTTTTTTCATCCATCGGTATCTAAAATATTCCTAGTTTTGACTAACTATAGCTTTTAAAACCTTACATATAACAAGTATATTGATTGCTAATTGCTTCATCATATAAATTTGCTATAGTTCTATAGATTTTCCATGTGGTTACTTATCATTGGTAGCCAATGCCTCTTGTAAGAGAAATTGAAGCACTTGTTATTTCATCCATTCTGTGAAATGAAACCAATTAATATCATAAAAGGAAAAGAATAAAAACTTATTCAAGAACAAGAAATCCCATTGAAAGTAGGTCTTTTAGACACCAAGAAAAACCCTTTATAGTGAGCATATAAAGGTGAAGCTTCCATTAGATTTTAATATGTTATTCTAAAAAATGATGATGACCATGTAATATTTAAATAATGATGATGATGCACATAAGAATTCAAACATTGACTAAGTATTATGTTATATTTTCATTTTTTTGATAGACTTATTGATAATTGGTTTCTACTATGTTGGGAAATATCATTGAACAATTTTTAATATACTTCAAAATTTTGATCATTAAATATTTTGACCTTTGAAACTTTGATCAAATCATATATGATTTTCAATTTCAAAATTCCTTATGATTTTATGTTGATCTCAAATGAAATGATCAAATATGAGATTGAGTTTGATTCATGATTTCAGTTAAATATTCAATGTTGATTTACATAATTTTTTTCTTGTAATATTTCATATACTTACAAGTTTATGTATATCATAATGTCATTCATCCTCTCCTTTGAAAATATATCATTCCCATCATTTTCCCTATAACCACATACCAATAACCTAATAGAAAAAGTGAAAAGAGATATCATTTACCCTTATGCTCTAGCCATTCTTAAAATAAAGACAATGGACAATTTCAAATGGAAAGTTATTACATGTCAACTTTCTTTAATTTAAACTTCAAAATATTTATTGTATTTTATTCATTTTCTTTCATTCGAGATTATTTTGATCATAGACTTGAATTTTAATATTTTTATGTTCTAAATTTATAGATACTAAATTTCAAATAATCTAGCCAACTACAAAGGGGAAAAGGGGAATGTGTAGAGAAAAAAGTTAAACCAAGTTTTCCACATTTATAGAACTCACATATTTGTCATTCACTCAACAAATTTGCATGAAAAATGCTTAATGCTAACCATTGTTTCTTGTATTTAAGTGCTAAACAAATACAAAGGCCCATGTAAACTTCTTATATTTTCCATGAACTTGTGATCCTACTATGCTTCCCTATAGAAATAGCTATTTTATAAATAATGTTCCAAAAAAACTTATAGTTCTACTAGATTTTTGTGATCTAGATAGATTTCATTGGATGAAGGAAATGATATGATCTAGATAGGTTTCATTGGATGAAGGAAATAAAAATATATCAAAAGAAATTCTATGGATTAAGAAAACAAAAAAAACAAAAAAAAATATTGAAAGAGATTAGGTTCTTCTACCATTGAGAGATATCTTATGGTCACTTGATTAAGAAAATGAATTTCCAAATCATGAAAATTATGTATAACATCTCATTAACTAATGACAAGTACAACTCAAAATTATATCTCAAATTTATAAACACAAAAATCCCTCACCACAAGGGAACATGTTTTCCATTATATTCATCAATATTAATACTACTAATGTCTTGTAGACTTTATTTTGGATATGCGAAAATTTTTCAAGTGTGTTCCTTGTAATGTCTTAAGATCTCAAAATATGTAGCTAGTTGGAATGTCCCTTTACAAATGACATTATCAGTTATAGAAACATCTGATTTGAACTTTAGAAAGAATGGTGAATCCACATTATGTTTAAATAAAAAAATATGAAATAAACAAAAGGCAAGGACAATACATTTGGGATCATCAAACCCATATAGAAAGACAACAACATCCTAAGGAGACGGAACACAATAAAGACATCCAATCTTGTAATTCTCATCATACCAATAAAGAGTCCCCTAATATGGAGTTTTGAATAGCCACCAAATAAATCAAAATATTTAAAAGAACATAAGATAAGAATATAATGAACATTAGCATATTATTACTCACTATTCTATGGAAAAATAAGTTTTTCTTTCACATCAACTTAAATTTTGGACATGTTGAATATATATATTGATCTGTTCAAGAGAATTCAAAATAAAGGCGTGTGGAAAGAATTCCAAAAACAAAAATATGTGAAACCTAGGAATAATAATATTATCTACATGATGGTATAACTCAACATCCCAATTGCTTAAAAATTGGAAAAACATAAAAAATTTTAATAAAATACAGGAGAGCATATATATATATATATATATATATATATATATATATATATATATATATATATATATATATATATATATATATAAGTGAATAAATAATGAACATTTTATAACATTCTCCCTTTCTATGGTCAATCTTTAGTGTATTAACCTTAACCCACTCACTATGGAGATGATAAATTTTTCTATATGCTGATATGATATGTACATCACTCTATTCTTAAGAATCAGGATGCATACATTGTTGTGGAACTATTTTATTTGAAGAGGGAAGAGAATATGGGAGTTGGCTTGCCCAGAATACATTCATTATATGGCTTATGAAACATGAATCAATGCAATTCTTGAAACTGCATGAATAGTTGAACCCAACTCAATTTTTTGTTTTCTATATAATACTACCTAAGAACCCACGGGGATTTGAACCGATGACCTATCGCAAGGAGTGCCTTAACAGCGCACCCATTCACCATCAATCCAAAACCCCGTGGGCAAACCCAACTCAATTAACTAAGGTACAGTTTATATTAAATTTTCTCTTGGATCTAGTTTTAGGGCATCAATAAGCACAACTCCAACAAATACAAATATTGAGGTTGAGCCTAACTTTCATGTCTCCCTACAGGGTTTCACCACCTATTATCTTGCATTGAGCTATTATTCAGCTGGTGCATAAGTTTTGAAACCACTTAGAGGTAATATGTGACTCCGTAAGTTGGCATATTAATTAGGAATTGTGCTAAAATCTCTAATGAGATATTCTCCTCCATCAAATTGAACCCTCTAGAAGTCACATAGCTTTGAATCCACACTTTCCTCCATCCATTTTAGGATAAAAATTTGTAGGAGATAATTTTCAGATTCATTAAGAGGATTTGTGCACATACAACATCCATGTCTCACTCCTGGATGATCGTGAATATATAAATGCCTTTTTTATATTCTTTTAAAATTCACAAGTGGTGCTCCTAGATGATTGTGAAAATGTTACTTTGACATGAAAGTCATCATATTGCTTGAAAAATCCATCCATGGTGAATGAAAGTTGTCATATTACTTGAGTTTAACAATATCATGCATTTATTTTGCTTCAAAAATTAGTAGAGAATTTCTCTTAATAGATTACTTGTTAATATCTTCCTTGGAAGATGAAAGTCAACACATTACCTTAGAAAACCTTTCACAATTTAGACAAGTATGAACTAGAGAGGAAGACCACATACTGATGTCTGATATAACATTAGTAAATTTAAATATGAAATCTCTAGCTGCATAACCACAAAATAAGGAAATTTAGAAATAAAGTTCTTTCTGATAAGCAAAGAAATATGTAATCCATAATGTTAAGTCTTTGGTTCAATAACATCGCATAAGGATATAGGACTATATCATTTTGACATTAACTTGGACATCTCTCTTAACAATACAAGTACAAAAAGTGTAGAGTGTTGAATTTCTTGACACAATGATGTCATGAAAACATATAATCTCTTGCGAGAATCCATGTTTCACAAAGTGTATGAACACAAAGAATTTTTTCTAGAATCTAGATATGAAGTTGCCTTTATCAAATAGTGAAATGTTTCAACGAATCATCATTGATGGATCTAAATTTTTATTAGCAACATTGGAAATCGAATCAAAACTCTAAGAAAAGAAATATGTAATCATTTGGCTCAATAACATCGCATAAGGATATAGGACTATATCATTTTGACATTAACTTGGACATCTCTCTTAACAATACAAGTACAAAAAGTGTAGAGTGTCGACTTTCTTGACACAATGATGTCATGAAAACATATAATCTCTTGCGAGAATCCATGTTTCACAAAGTGTATGAACACAAAGAATTTTTTCTAGAATCTAGATATGAAGTTGCCTTTATCAAATAGTGAAATGTTTCAACGAATCATCATTGATGGGTCTAAATTTTTAGTAGCAACATTGGAAATCGAATCAAAACTCTAAGAAACATTAACACTTAAAAACAAGAGGTAATATTGTTGGTATTCTCACATTCCACTTTTGGTCTATGTGCAATGACTCCATGACTTATAGAAATGTACAATAAAATTGTCCTTGGACATGGAAAGTGTGGTTGATAGGATAAAATATAGTCTACTGGAATTAATAGAAAAATATTAGAATCACCACTTACTGAAAAAGGTCTACGTATTATCATATAGGTGAGAAAGGATAAAATGACTAGGCATTGTGAGATACATATGAATACATTATTTGACTAAAAATTATTATTATAAGCTTCATGACTTGAAAAGTTTAGGTTTTAAATATATACACAAAATGGATCCTAGTTAACAACGAGTTCATAGAATCATAATCACCAAAGTTAATTCAAAGTTGGAGTCATTTCCATGTATAATGAAAAAAGTAATGAACTCATTCTTCATTATGTACATCAAAGAAAAGCGCCAATGCCTTATTTCAAATTTGTACTCAAGTATAGAAATATTACAATCTAGGGAGTTTAGTGGCCCCTCCCAACAATTTGAGATAACATACACATAAATACTTGAATAACATACAATTCTCTAACTCAACCCTAATTTATAATAATTCCTTTGAGGAAACTATAACCCACAAACTAGTAAATAATTTGATCTAGTGAATACTATATTTCCAAGAATACATTACAACATAATATATACCTTAGCAGCAACAAAACTTTTTCTTCAAGTTTGCCAAACTTATGAGACCCTCACTGAGATATGAACTAATTTTGGGGATGTGATCAAGACAGAAGAAAAATAATCCCATATATGAGACTTCTTAGAATGTTCCCACATAGAACACATAAAATAATGCGTTCAGGGGAAAACTAGTGTCAAAATGAAAATAATAAACCTAAGGAGAAATAAATCATATTTTCTTGAGAGAAAACAAAAAATCGGTTGTAACTACAAACTGTCCATGGGTAGATTTAATGTATACTTTTTGAGCCAAAAGAACAACAAAAAATATACAAAAACAACCAATAGATGTACTTCAATGCAAAAGAATTTGATGACAATAATTTGAAAGGTAAAGGAATAATGATGCTAAGGAATATTGGAAGTTTTCCTCTAAAAAATGTTATTCCACACTCGTTAATAAGACTTGAAAGTTGAATTCCAACGAATGAGAGGAGGTTCAATTTCTAAAAAATCAATCTAGTTCATGGACTTCAATATATCATTGATAGAAAAAGGAATATTGCATCAAGAAAAATCACATTATGCGGTTAGGAAATAATATAAAAAGAGAAATGTCTATCCCATTCTAACAATATTTGATTCATTTACAAAGTTTAATATTATTGGGTGGTTTGGGAAAAATTGAGTACAATGATACTTAAGTTGAATATTATTGGGTGGTTTGGGAAAAATTGAGTACAATGATACTTGTGTTGTGACTGGAGTCATCATCCAATAAGAAGGAAATGCTCAAAGAATTGTTAGAGTCTTCTATCATCAAGACTCTCATACTAGCAAGCATTAAATTATTTAAAACACATATTTACATGAAGGCAAGGATAGCTTGAATCAAAATTATATTCAAGAAAATAACCCTCTATGTATGAAAACTTATGACTTACATCTAGAGCCATGCTATGTGTGCCATATTTATTATCCCAATACATGTTGTTGATATGGTATAGCTGTTGTATACTCAAAACCTTAAAACAAAAAAACTAGATTATGAATATTAGTTAATGAAGAAACTTGAAGAAAAGTTCCCTCACATATTGGAGTATATTATTATTAACATATATGATATATCACTCACCGGCACAAATTGTGTGTAATTTCAGACAAAGAATTCTTTGGATTTTGATGTATGACCTGCTCCATAAAAAAGAATGAGCTAGGATTAACATTTGATCCAGAAAGAGTTAGGATTAATATTTTTAGTTCTTGGAATTCTAGATAATTGATCTGCCTTCAGAGTTTGAATGGGTCACTTTCACTTTCACCGAGGGTGTACTTCCATATTGATGTTGTACCTTAAATTTTTCTATACCAAATTTTATTTGAATATGTATTCAAATTTAAATCTTTCTACTATGTATAAAACACTAGTTGGTCTTCTCCAGACTAAGAAAAGCAAGCCATGTGAGGATTTTTATTTTCTAGAACAAGGTAGAAGCCTCATAATGTATTTGAACTATTAGAGAATAAATACCAGTATGCGAACATAGAAGTGCACTCACTTTAGCCAAACATACAAAAAAAATTCTAAAGAAACCACTGATGTTTGCATACTATTTGGAGAAACCATTGGTGTTTTCATATTATTCAAAACCCCAAACTATGAAGGATATATGCATAATAAGACACTCTTCCTTAATACAAAGAAACAAGGTTGGACGATGACCATTTCTTGTTTCCAACAAAAATATATAGTAAACCCTTTCATTTTAACCAGTTGCAAATTCTGAATGACCAAAACCTAGTTTTCCTTTCTTTGGAAGGAAGCTTGTCCATAAGGACAAGAATAAACTAGAAGAGGGAGAAAAGGATGCAATAAGAACTTATTTTGATTTAAGCGTCAACTTCATAAGAGGGTAAAAGCTTGGAGTGACCATTCTGTAGCCGTGCCCCTTTGTTAAAGAATATGCACTTGTGACATAACATGTAGATACATCAAGAAATCATTATGGTATTTCAACGAAGTTTCCAAAGTCATTGAGAAACATGCAACTTAGTTTGTGTGTTTCTAAACGAATGTAACCAACGTGGTTACATAAAATTATTCCAATATTTTTGTGTTGAGCACCATGTGAACTTGATATCTATTCTTAGCACAAAGACGTTGAGTGAATGGATAGGATTTTGCGATATTGACTCAGAGGGAAATGCATAAACGTTGATGGATGCTCTTGTGTTGATTGAGAAGGACTATGGCAAACAAATAGAGGCCAATGTTAGGGCATTAAACAGTAAAAATCACTCTTGGCATGTGTTTACTAATTCATGATTTTTATGAGAAGTTGTAGAGATGAATTTGATGGATGATGTTCATCACTCAGATAGGAAAGATGTATTACAAATAAATATTCTATTTGGTGATAATTTTAAAACCCTTTTATTATTGACGGTTAACCAAAAGTATTGCAAGGTGAAACATCCCAATTTATCATTTTCTAGAAAGGATATGGATAAAATTTGATTGGAAATAAAATTGTTGTCATCCTTGTTTATTGTTGGCAAATAAAATCCATTTTTTAAGGTACTTTTGAGCAGAAGATAAACATGATAGAGCATATATAGGCAGAGGACTAGAGAAAAGGATCACTTTGAACACATCTGATAATCAATTGATATTTTACTTCATGTTTCAAGGAAACATTTAAGAATTTAAAGGATCATCTCCATAATTTCAATGATTCATAAACACCTTTGAGGTAGTATTTGGGTATTAAAGGAAACATATAGCAGAGAAATTTCTAATCTAATATTTTTGGTAAAAAATAAGAAAGGTGCACAATTCAAGGTAGATGTTGAATATTTTTAGGCAAAATAATCAGTTGGAAAAATCTTGTTTCCAGAACATATGTCAACCAATCCTTAGTCCAATATTGAAGGGATTCAGGCCTAACAATCTCAATCCTCTTGCAATCAAACATATATGTTATAATTTGTAAGGAAAGAAGGTGGAAGTCTATGGAAAATGGTGACTTTAAGGATTCCTACTTCAAAGGATATTTGAACAACAACCTTAACAACTCACATTTTTCAATCTGATCCATATTTGGTTTGTTTTTAGAATATTAATTAGTTTTAATTCCTAGAAGTTAGTTTTATGTTCCTAGAAGATGGTAAAAACTTGAGCATGTAATTTGTATTTAAGAAATTCTTTGTAATTTGAAGAGGGTTCATAATTTGAGAGAAAAAACCATTTGTATGTATAGGAGATATTTTTAATATTGATTAGATTTTCTGAGGCAAAAGTACATGGAGAAATTTCTCAATGATTCCTGCGTTGGTGTTCTATAGTTTGTTTCTAAGTGAATGAATTTCCCTCTCTGTAATTCATGAACTGATTATTCTTCATATTTGAATGAAAGTAGATGAAAATAGAACTCATCTTTGATGCTCTATTTTGTTGCATACAAATATAATCACCCCATATTTCTAAAGTTAAAGAAAAATTCATTCTTTCTTAATGCTCTTTTGTACTGGACTGTACTTCTTGATTCACCCACCATACTACAACTAATTAATGTCTAATATAAGGTTGTCTAACTTGCTTTTGAGAGTTATTTGTTCATAAACCAGTTCTTAAAAGTCCTTTGATTGATATCGTATTATTTTGAATCCATGCCCAATGTATTTTCTCTCTATCCAACACTCTATAAAACCTTTACCCTACCAAAGATATGGCCATTGTGTTGATTATATCACCATCTGTTGAAGTGACATTAAATAACTTATTCATAGAGAGATACCTCTCTCGATTGGAGGGCCCAATTCTTATCTCCAAGACTGGTTCAACGTTACCTCAAAATTTTCCTTTCACAACCAGGGAAATTACAAAGTGATAAGATTTAGATGCCATTTTTGGGGAGGTGAAGGCTTTAAGTAAATTACTCTAGAGAACGACAATGTTTCATATCTGATCATTAATGGTGAATAAGGATCATGCATAATTAGGCTTTGCACCATTCACCTTTTCACTCCAATCAAGATTCAAATCAAATTCAAAGACTCCACTCAAGGATGAACCTTGTTGACAGAGACATTAAAGGACACTGGGAAAAATTAATATCAAAGCTTTAGTTTTATCCGAGATGTAATATTTTTTTTATCAATTAATTGTTTTCCTTTCGTGAACATATCAAAATAATAATTTCTTTCTCCATCTAAATAATGTTCGTAGATATGCACTTCTATATCCTTCTTAAAAAACTGTAGAAATACCCTCTTCTCGTATGACCGATCTTGACCAAGATTCTTCATTTGAGCCATATGATTTCCATGACCAGTCTAGTGAGCCTCATGCAATCAAGATTGATATTATACCTCATGTACATTATCTTATTCCCTTCAATATTCAAGAGAGATATAGACCCTTAATATTTCCAAATACCTTCCATGATTTACCTCTCACACATTAAAAATGCTTCCCTATCTTTGATGGATATAATCTTACAACTGAAAAACTTATTCAAGCCTTTGAGAATTTCATAGAACATTTTGAAGTTAAGCATGATGATGTTTACATGACAGAATTTTCTCGTTTGTTGCAAGGGGATGCTAAGGAATGATTCAAAAATTTAGAGACTAAATCAGTTGGTTGATGGTAGGAATTGAGTGATCTGTTTCTAAAATTTTGGGGCGAGAGGAAATCTAGGAATCAACATCTTTCACAGTTTCATGTCACAAAGGAACAAAGGGATGAAACTGCCTCTATGTTCAATAGGAATTTTTTGAGTTTTTATCACAAGATGCCAATAAACAAATAACTGAACCAATGCGAATAAAAAATCAGTAAACGTCTTATATCCTTTCTTAATATTATGTAAAAATGCATATTCTATATTGATAGTGTCAAATGAGCCACCTTATCAAGACGATGCTCCAATTCTAAAGGGGAAATATTTATAGCACGTTAAGATTCCAGAAATAAGGCATGCCATATATCAGATAAGGACATATGTAGAGATGTTAGGAAACTAACTCACAAAAAGATAGAAAAGATAGATCAACACCTTAGAATTCGGCCTCTTCGAGGGGGAAACCTCCTTTACATTACACAAATGAACAATTCTTGGATGATACAAATGACAAGATCTCCCTTCTATATATAGGAGTCTAAGGGGTCATAATATAATGAGAGCCGACATAACAATAATAATGTAAGGGCACAATAATAACAATAGTGGGATTCTATGGGGCACAATAATAAAATTATGGGGACTACATGGGCACAAAAATATAATAAGGGGGTTGTACGAATAACAATAAGGGGTTACACTAATAGTATAGGGACCTAACATGCCCCTCTCCTTCAAAAACTGTTTCCTCAACGCTTGAGTAGTTCTTGATGCTTTTGTATAAAATTCTTGTCCTCCCACATGGAATCTTCAGCGAGTAAGTTCTTCCACTTGATGAGATACTCTAAAATTGATTGATTTCGTAGGTGTCAGGTTCTTTTTTCTGTGACTGCTCCAGGTTCCAATATGATTTTTCCTTCCTCGTCAAGTTCTAGCAATATTGTTTGAACTGGGATCTTTCACAACTTTTGAATGAGTGGACACACTTCTTCATCCTTCTTCCATTCATCCCTTGCTTTGTCTAGCCAATCTAGTTGGATAATAGAAATAGCACATAACAATGCTTCCACATCCTCATCCTTTCTTGAGAGTGCATCTGCAACAACATTTTGGTTCCCTTTTTTGTAGATGATTTCAAATTCATAACCCAACATATTTGTGACCCATTTTTTTTGTTCTTCTAAAGATAATCTTTGTTCTAAAAAGTATTTAAGACTATCATGATCCATTTTTACCTTGAAGTGTCTTCCCATTAGGTAAGGTTGACATTTCTTAAGTGCATGTAGTATTGCCAACATTTCCTTCTCATAAATAGCTTGCTTGAGATGTAGCCGTAAAAATACCCAATCCCCTATGTCAAAACTTATTTCACTCTGATGTTGATGTGCCTGTTGTTTCATTCGATTTTGCACCAAAGTGGTGTTATCCTTTAAAAGTTGGAGAACTTGTTGTTGATGCTTGATGTGATCTTTCACTGCTTGAATCTTTTTCTTCTTGATATGTCCTTTTATCTTGAGAGTTTGAGGAGTGGAAATTTCTTCCAATGCATTACAAGATATGTTCAGATTCATTTCTTGATGCTCGATGTGATCTTTCACTTCTTGAACATTTTTCTTCTTGATATGTCCTTCTATCTTGATAGTTTGAGGAGTGGTAATTCCGGCCAATGCATTACAATATATGGTTGGATTCATTTCTTATTTCTCGATGTGATCCTTCACTTCTTGAACCTTTTCCTTCTTGATATGTCCTTCTACCTTGAGAGTTTGAGGAGTGGTAATTCTTGCCAATGCTTTACAAGATATGGTTGGATTCATTTCTTCTTTCTCTGGGGCTTTTTCCTAGTGTATATCCTCTTCTTTTGATGTTTCTTGATCCTTTTCTTCCTCCTCTTCATAATCTATGTAAAGTAATTTCTTCTCAACACACTTATGACCTTTAGTGTATTTGCTATCACAACTGTAACAAAGCCCTTTTGCTCTTTTTTCTTCCAATTGTTGTGGTGTCAACCTTGTAGGTTGTGGAAGGCTAGGAGAAACAACACTTCCATCTTTATAGTTGTGAGGGGTAAACTTCCTTGTTGCCATAATTTTGCTTTCCACTTTTCTTGCCAACCCGAATGCCTTATCCAATGAATCAGGTTCCCAAAGACGAACCTCATGTTGAATATTATCCTTTAAAGTCCCTATGGAGACATCAATCCTCTACTTCTCTCGATTATCATTTCCCCTTATATTCAATTTTTGAAAGACCTTAATAGGATCTGCCATTGAACACTTTTTTTTTGAGATTTATCAATTGGCTAAGGAAGGTGTTTCTCTTTGTATCCTCATAATTTGCTACCATTTCCTCCATGAAAATTGACCTCGTAACAAGTGGTTTATGAGAACAAAGGCCTTTATACCATAAAAGTTGATTTGTTCTAAATATGAAGATGCAATACATACCTTTTGTAATAGTTGCACCTCATGTAGATCAAAATATTGCTCCATCTGTAGTATCCAGTTTACCAGATCCTTGCCATCAAACTTCCTCATATCGCCTTTTCTTGATTTTAGGAGCTCGATCTTGAAATGATTGTAACTCTGTATTTCAGATCTCCAAGTTCCAAAATTGTGTCCTGCAGTAGCCCTCTGAGTCCTCTTTCTAAGTCCGCACGTCTAATCAATATTGGATTCGGCAAGGAAGAGTTATGCCAAATCACCCACGATGACCTAATTATAGATTGGTTAAGTAGAGCGAACTTGTACGAAGTACCACGTGTCAGGGTTTCAACCCTAGTATCTGAAACCGATACACAGAAAACTACAGTTCGTCCTCTTTCTGAAGCTTCTTACTAAATTTCAATTTGATGCTCAGAGAGAAAGTTATGATGAGTTTCCCAAGATCACATGTTTAGGATGTAATTCGGGAGCCTGCAGAAACCCTAAATGTCTTGGACTTTATCTCTAAAAATATACCGAACCAAGATTTGAAATTTAGGCCCGAGCTTCACCAAAATTGTGTCTCAAATGGGTTTTAATATTAGAGTGTGAAACTTCTAAGAAAAACAAGTATAGCGAAAATTCCATGATGACCTGTTTGAGATGGAATTCTGGAGTTTTCAAAAACCCTAACTTCCTCAGATCATATCTTAGAAAATATAGTGAAATAAGATCTGAAAATTAGATGCGAGGTTCAGAATGATTTCAGGTCAAATGGGTTTTTGTTTTAGCTCCTGAAACTTCGTAGAGAAAAAGTTATAACGAAAATTCCACGATGACGTGTTTGGAGCAATGAAACCTTATAATCCAAAGCTCTGATAACAAATGTTATGAAACCAACTCACAAAAAGATAGAAAAGATAGATCAACGCCTTAGAAATAAGCCTCTTTGAGGGGGAAACCTCCTTTACATTACACAAATGAACAATTCTTGGATGATACAAATGACAAGACCTCCCTTCTATATATAGGAGTCTAATGGGTCATAGTATAATGAGAGCTGACATAACAATAATAATGTAAGGGCACAATAATAACAATAGTGGGATTCTATGGGGCACAATAATAACAATATGGGGACTAGATGGGCACAACAATATAATAAGGGGGTTGTACTAATAACAATAAGGGGTTACACTAATAGTATAGGGACCTAACAAGAGAAGTAATTTGTGTTGAAGCCTTTTCCACATATATTTTCAAGTCGCCAAGTACAACACCTGCATTGCAGAAACATAATAATGTTGTCTTGTTTTAGAAAGTGAATAATAAAATTTGTACAAAGTGAAAAACTGAAATATATTTTATGTCATAAACTTAATCTTTGTTATATTTTTCAACAAACAAAAATACTTGAGAATCAATTAAGGATCATCATTTTTCACTAATTAAACTATTTATGATCATTCAATAAAGGGAAATGGCATTTTCCAAGATAGAAGCAAATGCAACCCAAACATTCAAATTTTCCTTCTTGATCATGGGTTAAGTTCTCCCTTGTTGTAATAACATCCCAATCCATGATCAATATTCACATGCATATTTTAAATGTTAAGTTTTGGAGAGAAGCACTCATAAAACCTTACCTTCACTTCAATAATGGAAGCAGCATAGGGTGCATGAGTAGACTCTAACGATAATAAATTAGGCATACTTGAGTGAAAGGTATGATGCTCCGGGAATCCAGGTTCAAATCTGTAATAAAGAAATGTTTTTTCAATCATTCTATTCATGGAACCCCAAATTAGGGAACAACCACTATTTCTCTCTAAGTTAAGAGAATTACAAGAATAAAGACCTCGACAAGGGAGAAATATATTACGTTTTGCTACCAAATACCCTGAGTTACATAGTACAAGACTCTGTACCAGAATAAAACCATAAAGAGACCTAATTGAGCCCTTTTTTGTTTTAAGTGAGTGTTGGAATCAATGCATCAAGGTTTCTGTTGGCTTGAGAGACCTCAAATAGGCTCAAAACGATCATAATAGAAAGAAAAAAAATCAGGTGAAAGGAAGACAATTTAAACCCAATGTACAGAGAACATAGGGTAATAAGACACAGAGTAAGAGGATTTAAATAAACTAATTCATGTTAGATGGGTTATAGGGGGAAAAAATGGAGTGGCCATGCTCCCAAAATTTTCAAGAGTCCTAACTTGCATTGGATGATGTCGTTGCAGAAGCAGCTTACATCGTCATCTTACTAGTAAGGAAAATTTGGGAGACTCGGGTAATCAATCTATGAATAACCATAAGAGTAAACATCAACTACAACCAATTAGTAGGGTTCACAACGATATGAAATTTAAATACCAAGAAAGGAAAAAAAAAATCAGGGGATCATGTTCTACCTCTCAGCCACAACTAGAGAATGTTGAACAACATCGCATTCTCTACCAAGATAAACACCCTCATCAATTTTGAACTAACCCTAGTTGAAAGATGCGAAATTTCTAGACTTTCAAGGAAGAATAACTAAAAATGACAGCTCGTAAGGGTATTCATTTCGTGGACAGCTCTAGGATGCCATAGTTCTTAATCGTTCAGTGCGAACAATGCCAATATTGTAGGTTCACTATTGTATTTTTGGGTGATGGGACAATAGCAGAGTTGTAGACTGTATGACTAGCATAAATTAATGAGTTAGTTAGTTAAGGTTGCATAAATGAATGGGTCGAGTAACAGTTAACAAGTGGTGGATCCAATGGTGGAAGACATTTGAATTGTATAAAATCATATCATATGAGCATATGGAAGATAATGAAGATGAGAGGGGAGTTCATCCGAAAGGAATGCCTTATGGTGTAGTTACAAACGCTTGCGATTAATATTATAAATTTAGTGGATTAATAAACCCAATGAATTATTAATATTAAAACTCTAAGGATTAATATTATAAACCTAACACATAAATGTGCTTGACTATGATAGGGCTTGTAATATTTATACATTAATACATGTTAATTATGGTTGACTATTATTGACATGGTCAACTATTGTCAACATGGGCATCATACCAACAATAGTCAACGTGACTACCATGGTGAACCATACTTACCTCGGGTATCATAGTTTATCTAAAAGTGAGCTATAATGAACCATAGTGGATGGCCATGGTTGACCATGGAGACTTATTTTGGATGTCTATGGTTAATAATATTAATCTTGGGGTTTATAATATTAATATGGGGGTTTATAAACTTATGGTTTAATATATTAAACTTATGGTTTATAATCTTAGGGTTTATTATGTTGGGTTTTATAATGTTAGGGTTTTGTATTAGGTTTTAATATTGTGACATAAGAATGGTAGAAAAATCTATCCAACATTACATTGTGACAAATATTGTCTCAATGTAACAATCATTCTAACAATCTTAGATTTAAGAGATCTGTGGTTTGTGTCTTTTGAATCAGTGATCGGAGAATCCACAGTATGAACATTTTTAGACATTGCATTGTGACATTACAAAATTTTGGTTTAATATTAGGATTTATAATATTTGGGTCTTTAATATTTGGTTTATAACATTAGGGTTTAGTATTGGATTTATAATTTATAATAGTGAGATTTAATATTAGGGTTTATAATATTAAGCTTACGGGTTATTGTATTGGGTTTATATTCTTAGGGTTTAATATTAATTCCTTGGGTTTATTAATCTCTTAGGTCTATAATATTAATGTTAGGGTTTATAATCTAAAGGTTTATAATAATAGGGTTTATAATAATAATCCTAGGGTTTATAATCCATTGGGTTTTATAATGTTAGAGTTTTATACTGGGGGTTTAATATTGTGACATTGGATGCAAAAAAATATATCCATCGTTGCACTCATACAATCAGTGTCTCAAGTTGACAATCATTGTTGAAATGTTACATTACATTGCAATTTATTCAATGTTGTATGGCAACATTACAAAATTTGGGCTTAATATTAGGGTTTATAATATTCATGTTTTTAAAAATGGGTTTATAATATTAGGATTTAATATTGGGTTTATAATTTATAATAGTGAGGTTTAATAATATGATTTATAATATTAATATTAAGGTTTATTATATTCTGTTTATATTCCTAGGTTTTAATATTAATCCTATGGTTTATAAACCCTTGGCATTATAATATTAATCCTAGGGTTTAATATTAATCGGTTAGGCCTATAATCCCTTGGGATTATAATATTAATATTAGGGTTTATATTCCTAGGGTTTAATATTAATCCTACGGTTTATAATATTAATAATCCATTAGGTTTTTAATCTTTACAATCCCTTGGGTTTATGAATCCTTTAGGTTTATAATATTAGTCCCTTTAGTTTTTAATATTAATTCCTTGGTTTTATAATAGGTTTTATTAATCCATTGGGTTTATAATAATAATTCCTTGGGTGTTTTAATCCGTTGGATTTATAATATTAATAATCCATTGGGTTTATTAATCCCTTGGGTTAGGGTTTAAAATATTTATATTACAATGTTACATCACATTGCAATTTATTCAACGTCACATTATGACATTGCAAAATTGTAGTTTAATATTAGGGTTTATAATATCAAGTTTTTAATATTGGATTTATAATATTAAGGTTTAATATTGGTTTTATAATTTATAATAGTGAGACTTAATAAGAAGATTTATAATATTAATCTTAGGGCTTATTATATTAGGTTTATATTCCCATGGTTTAATATTAATCCCTTATGTTTATAATCTCTTTGGTTTATTAATTCTTTGGGTTTATAATATTAATATTAGGGTTTAATAATATTCCCCTCAGTTTAGAATCCCTTAGGTTTATAATATCAATAATACTTGGAGTTTATAATATTATTAATCGCTTGGGTTTATTAATCCCTTGGGTTTCTAATATGAATAATCCCTTGGGATTATAATATTAATCCCTAATACATATAATAATATTTTATGATTTTTATTCTTAATGTTTATAATATCAATATTAATTTTCATATATTAATCATAGGGTTTATAATATTAATCTTTTAGGTTTAATATTCAGCCCTTTGTTTTATAATTTGCTTGGATTATAATATTAATAATCCATTGGGTTTATTAATCACTTGGGTTTATAATATTAACAATCCCTTATGTTTTTAATATTAATCCATTATGTTTATAATAGGATTTATAATATTAATCCCTTGTGTTTATAATATTAATCCTTTGTGTTTTTAATATAAATTCCTTGGGTTTATAAGATTTTTAATATTAATCCTTTAGGTTTGTAGTATTAATCTCTTGGTTTTATAATATTAATTCCTTAGGTTTATAATATTAATCCATTGGGTTTTTAAAATTGATTGCTTAGGCTTATCATTTAGTTTTTCTTATAATATTAATTCTTTGGATCTAGAATATTAATTATCCTTTAGCTTTATTAATCACTTGCATTTATAATATCATTAATCTCTTGTGTTTATCTTATTATTTATAATAAGAATATTATTAGAATATTATTATAAATTATTATAATAATATTAATAATAATAGGGATTAAGTGTTTGGTTTTAGTATAGAGTTAAAATGTTAAGATTTAGTAGAGGCTTAAAATATTAAGTTTAATATTAGGGTTTATAATATTAAGGTTTAATATTATATTTTATAATATTGGGATTTAACATTAGGGTTTATAATATTAGGTTTTAATAGTAGTGCTTATAATATTAGATTTATTAAATTTACTGTTAATAAATATATTAATAATATTTAATTTTTAGGTTTATTTTATACTATGAAGTTTAAAATACTAGGTTTTAATTTTAAAGATTACAATATTAGGGTTTAATATGGGTTTTAGTATAGGTTTAAAATATTAGAATTCAATTATTGGTTTTAGAATATGATTTTAATATTTGGTTTTAATATAAAGTCTAATATTAATAATACGTTTAACATTAATATAAATTATATCAATAACATTTAAAACCTAATTTTAAAATCCAATATTAAAATCTAATATTTTAAATCTAATTATCACTTATATAATTATTATAACTACACGGATAGGCTTCCCCCTTATTAGAATTGGCCACTTTAATCTTTTTGCTATTTTTTATTTATTTATTTATTTATGAGATAGTCAAAATTGATTGTCACTAGATTCTCCTCGTCGCGACCACATCAATGAATAGAATTAAATGTGATAACTTCCTTGCATATCTAAATCATATGTTTAAACCATACTTAAATTATTTTTTTATGATAACCACACATAATAATTAATTAGATATGAATTGAAAAATTAAAATGTGCATTTATTTTGAAACATGTATTTTTTGTATTGTGAAACATATGCTTATTGAACTGTTTTCCAAGCGTTTTTTCAATTAATGTAACAGTTACCTGGGTGGTTTCTTATGGATTGCGAATTCCCTCTTATACCTTTTCATATTCTCAAACATATGCATGTTCAACCATTTTCCAAGTGTTGTCGACACCTATAAAGATTACGTGCATGGTTGCCTATGCGTTATGAATGCCCTCGTCATTTGAAGTTTGTTGCATTATTAATTCAGCAATGTATTTTGTTAGTGGTTTTATATGACATCTAACAGATCACTAAATCTTGGTGCATCATCAAATCTAGTCATCCTTGGCTCACTGGATAGCTGAAACCTGCGCAAGAAAAATCTGTGAATTATAACTTTTTTGAGTGCTCCTCAAGATTAAGAAGTTGCTTATTTCATATTACAAGATCATTTTTTTTATAATTTTTCTAAAAACCTGCAATACTAGCTGTTTTCTTTCACATTATGACAGATCGGGATTCAGATAATCATTTTACATAAAAACCTGATTGTTAAACGAAATAATTACTACTAAGAATGTTTTAAAATACATTTTGAAGATTAAATCTCTACCATCCAACTAATAATTATTGATAATTAAACTAAAATTCTAAAATCCATATTTCAAAATATAAACACCTCTCCACTTAACTATTACACTAAACTCTATTCTCACTATATAAAAATTATTTATTTGTCAACCCCAATACAACAATTAAAAATATTTATTTATTTTTAATTCCCTCATAATCAATAAATGATTTCTCACTTTATATATATATATATATATATATATATATATATATATATATATATATATATAATTTTTAATCATGGACACTCACCCCCACTTTATCTTGTAGATTGTTAACTTATAAATACCCTATGTTATAATACTATGGGTCAATATTATATTTACTAATACCACATATCCAAAAAACCATAACTTCTATGTGTATAATATTTTTATTAATTAATATTTAAAAGGCATGACATAACTACTTTTGAAATAAATCTCAAATTTTGATCTATGAATACTACTAAAAATATTTTAAAATATTATTTGGAGGTTAATTTTATACCATCCACCTAATGAATATTCATAATTAAATTAAAATTCTACAAGCATTTTTTCAAAATAAAGGTACCTATCCACATAACTATTTCACTACACTCTATTCTTACTATATAACAATATTTTATTTGTCAACCCCAACAAAACAATTAAATGTATTTATTTATTTTTTATAACCCTATTAATCAATAAATGAAATCTCTATCATACTTAACATATTCATAAGTATTATAGATTTTGTGTTTACCAATGACTTGGAGAATATATCATCCACATTCATATTTGTGTTAGAATACATAAAATCTATTTTTTTTCTTGAATATTTTCTTTGAGAAAATGATGTTGGGGTTTGATGCATGATAACTTGGATTGTTTCCAATTTCATTGAATCTTATCACTACATCTACATATCTTCATGAATGCCCCATAGTTAAATTGCGTCACCTTACATAATACTTTGTAGTCAACTACAGTAGAGAAATTGAATAGTTGATTGTTTATTATTGCTCCAATGCACAATCTCAAATCCTATACTAAGTACTTATTAAATTATTGGTTCCTTGTCAATTATAAACTAAATAATCTATTAATTCAATATTCAAATGAGTTTAAGTGCAAGATAATGATGGTCACTCATGACACTTTAGTGGCAATGAAAAGATGGAAAAAACAATAGTATGCTCAATGTTAACTTGGAGGGATGGTTAGATATAATTATCTAATAAATTTGAAAATGCTGCAAAAATGTGAAATCTAGGAAAATGAATTAGTTTTCTAAATATATAACTTTTATTTATAGGAATTGTTTCTAACTATGTGAATTTTTAGTTTTCCCAAAACTCATATGTTATTTTTCATCCAAAATATAATGCATATATCTACCTTACCGTAACCTTTCAGTACCTAAATAATGGAATCTTGCTATGAACAATTGTGAAATTAGAGATATGATATTGCTCATGTGCATGAATATTTTTTCAAAATTATAATCTTAATTTTATATTACTTTTAAATTATCAAAGTCATTATAATATTGAAATTACAAGGCATTCAGATAGTGAAACCTAAAAAGGTCGTGATATTATCAATTAATCACTTTTTAAAAGTTTTAGGACGCAAAGTCCTCTACTGCACCATATAGTTTTTCTTTTTCAAAAAGTGACGAACTCTACCATATGATTTACATAGATGACTCCATACATATCTATAGATTGATGGAAAACATATTTATCTAGCCTATAAAAAAATTATGTCATAAAGAGAAAGATATATAAAATTTCTCAATAATTATTTCTTCTATGTTTTTGCATCCCAAAACACCAAATTTATTATTATGAACTTGTATACAAAGAAAACAAATTATCATTCATGTAATATTTCTGCAAGTTAAACAATAAATAAAAAAAATGCTTGTGCATCCATAACACTGAAAATGCACACATATTTATAGCGGTAAAATTGTGTGTGTATATTTATAGCTAGGAATACACATGCGTTCTTAATATTTACAACTTACACACATTTTTGCATCTAGGAACTTTAGCACATCGAAAATGGTTGAGTTGAAATTCAGTTGGACAAGAGAGGGAGGGATATAGGGGCCAAGGGAGATAAAGGGAGAGGAATAAAGAGAGAGAATGGGGTGAGTTAGAATGGGTCGGTGTTTGAGGAGCAAAGAGGAGGAATGAGAAAGGGTGATTGAGAGTCAAAATGTGAGAGAGATCCAAGAAGAGGGTTAAGAAGTGAGAGAGGGTGGAGATGGGGTTAAAGAGAGAGAGATGTGGGAGATATATGGAGGAAGGTAGAGAAAGAGTTGGATGGGGGCTATTGTGAAGGAGGTATTAAATGAGGGGTGGAGGGAGGGATAGAGAGAAAGAGAGTGGAGAGAGTGTTTGATTGAGTTATTTTGGGGGTGGGAGAGAGAATGAGAGAGAGAGGAAGAGTGAGAGATAAAGAGATGACAAGGTGGGATGCGAAAACAATGACAGAGATGGAGGGAGTGAGGGAGAGTAATGAGTCTGATCGAGGGAAGGAGATAGAGATACAATTAGAAGAAAGAAAGAATGGGTGAGGGAGACAGGGAGAAATAATAAAGATATAAATTCATGTGGAAGAGAGAAGGAGAGGGAGGTGGAAATAATGAGAGAGAGAGAGGGACGAAGGGGGGATAGAGTGAGAGAGAGACAGGGAGTGGGGGAGAAAGAGAGGGGAGAATGGATAGAGAAAGATGGAAGAATATATATATATATATATATATATATATATATGTGTGTGTGTGTGTGTGTGTGTGTGTGTGTCCACATAGAGATTGAGGGAGAGAGAGATGGGGAAGAGATAGAGAAAGAGAGTGTTGGAGAGAGAAAGATGGAAGAATATATATATATATATATATATATATATATATATATATATATATATATATATATATATATATATATAGATATATATATATATCCACATAGAAATTCAGGGAGAGAGAGATGGGGAAGAGATAGAGAAAGAGAGTGTTGGAGAGAGAGAAGGGGGGAGAGAGACAAGGTTAAAATGTGAACTAGATTCACCTTCCAAAGATTCATGAAAGCCAAGACTAGTCTTGCTAGTAGGAGACCTTTGACTACTAAGAATATCATCCAAGGCTTTAATACTATCTTGAAATCGTAATAGTTTATCCTTTTCTTCTAATTTACCTCTCAAGATATTTACCTCAACTTGAAGTTGTTCTTCCTTTTCTAGACATTGTTTCTTCATGTTTTCTTCAGCATTTATTTCCTCTTCCATTTGTTGCCTAAGTTTGAGAATCTCCTTTTCTTGTTCTTCATTCACATCGTGCTGCATTTGACGAATTCTGAAGGCACATTCTAGCTGAGATTTTAAGCTGATAAATTCGTTTTCCTGTTTTTCAATAGCTTGGAGTAGATCTTTTTCTGCTTCTTTTTTTCTTCAAGTTCTTCTTTTAGCGAGAGGGTCGTAGCTTCAAGACTTTCATAATAACTGGATCGATCTCTGAGCTCCTTGATTGTTGTGTTCTTTTCAATGACTTCATTTCTTAGAGATGTTACTTCATCCTGCAACTTTTGATATTTGTCCTTGAATAACTCTAGTTGAGTGTTTAGTCTAGTAGCAGCTTCTTTGAAGGCACCATCCTTTATGTTCAAAAGTTCTTCTTGAGTTCTAATTTTGTTTGTCAGACTTTTAACTTCTGCCTCTATTTTATATCTTTCTTGTTCGCCCATAAGAGCAAATTCAGTTGTTTCGCTATCACTTTCATCTTTTCCAAATGGATAGATAACTGGAACATCAGAGGATAGAAAATTCATACTTGATAGTTCATCTTAATTCTGAAATGATTCTAAATCTGAAGAGCTTCTTATACCTAATCCCCAATCGATTCTCCCACTGTCATAGTTCTTCTGAGATGTCTTCTTTCGCTTATGTGCTTTCTTCTTAAGCTTCTTTCCCATTGTTCCACGGATCTCCTTTAAGCGATCAAGCCTCTACCAAAGGACCTGCTCTGATACCAATTGTTGGAAATAATACTGAGAGCGGGGGGGTGAATCAGTATTATCAGATCAATAAAACTTTTTCATTTTCATATTCAGATTCATATACGCTACTTCAGTTAAGAATATCCGCGTATATATGCGACTGTGTCTATTGCAACTAGTGTATAACCATTAATCTCATGATTTAGTTATGTGATATTCAATGGATGCATCAGAACATTATTAGCCATATTAACAGTCAATAGTAGCAATACAACAAATAGATAAACACACATAAGCAACACACATGAACACCATGATATAAGGTGGAAACCCAATGTGGGTGAAAACCGCCTACTGCAATTCGTTTCTATCTTCCTTTATTAAGAAACTTCTTTTACAATGTACTGGTGCAGTCCTTTACCAGCACGCAGGCTACAACCTGCAGAAGGCTACAACCTTCTCTCGTTCTCCAGACTCTCCTGGAAGGGAGCTCCAACCCCCTTTGCTCTTTTACTAGCTAAGATACTAGTACGTAGGCACCGGCCTACAATCTTCTCTCCTTCAGGTACCACGTTTCATACATTTTCAGACTGGATACTCCTGAAGCACAACACTATACTCTGAAAGGCCACGTTTCATCAAATTTTCATACTGGACCCATAACTATCATTGAAGCTCAAAACAATCACTACTAGCATCATCAATCTCTGAATCACTGAAACCCTGTTAACAACACCGTCACCAGAACACAGAGCAGACACAGAACTTTGTAATAACAATCAAACCCAATTGTAACTTCAAATATCATACTTTATAGTGTATACGCTACTACGATGAATCAAACCCACGTACATACGTGCTTATTCAAAGGCCAACCCGCGTACAGATCTAAAAATATTTTCTTATAACTTTGCAGCTGTACCAGACATTAGTCATACTCATAACATTTATAGAACATTACTTGCGTCAGTATGCAGATCTAGAATAAGCATAATCAACCATATAAAGATAGTTCATTTCAAACCATTTGATCCCGATCTATCCTTAGATCTTGTTCTCCATCAACCGGTGAGATCCCTCCTTAGCTCAGATCAAGCAATGCATCATCAACCCATAACCTGCATACTGGATCTCATCCTTCCTCAGATATTCAAGAATTTTCGGATCATCTTGCCTAATGATCTTCCTCTCCTTTTATAGTCTTAGGCCTTGCTCAATACCATGGACCAAAACCATAATAAAACAATACCATCGACCCAATACTTGGGATCAACACTTATGGGTGCAATACCACGGACCAAAACCATAGGTCTAAATACCACAGACCCAAAAATAAGCTTTCCAACATGTACACACTTTTCCGTGCATGAAACTGCGTGTATTCCCTACTTGGTATATAGCGAACCTGTGTATATGCGGCTTAGTATATAGTGAACCTGCGTGTATACCCTACTTGGTATATAGCGAACATGCGTATTCGCGACTTGGTATATAGTGAACCTGCGTGTATACCTTACTTGGTATATAGTGAACCTGCGTATATACTCTTCTTTCTTCATTCTTTGTATTCTGATCATCAATTATTTGCTACTAACCTGCTGCACTATAATCTGTCATTTTGCCATCAAGGACAACACTTGTATCATAATGCCAACATATGCCTCTTTAACATAGTAGGGGCTGAAGAAACGGGAAGCATTTTTCTCAACATGAAGCCCATCATTGATTAGACAAAGGGAATTCAAAATATCAATCACTTGACTAAGATTGTCTAAAGTATGTATGGTGTTTAAATATTTGTCCTCTAATGACAATAATGAGCTGGAAAAATACAGTTCTTAAACATAACTCCATACTTATTAGATATCCACATTGTCACCATGGTTTGGAATTTTCTTTACTTTTGGGAGTTCTTTTATTTCAATCTCCCATACTAGTATCATTGTTATGGCAAGAAACTTGTAGAGTAGGGCCTCCCATTTAATTCCATTCTCATGATGAATCCCATCACTGATTAAACACATGGAAATCAAAATATTAATAACTATAATTATAATCGATATAGAGGCAAATACTCTCATCTTGATCGTAGACATGAGAAAAGCATGGCAGAGCAATTATTTTATCGCTAAATGAAGACTAAGAATTTGAATTGTATAACTTTATCCCAACACTTTCGAGAGACATGGGAAACTAATATGCAGAGAGTTATGTAAAATTTGAGCCTTTCCATTGCGAAATAAATATAATAAGAGGGCAGTGGAAGAATGAAAAAAATCGTAAAAGTGAGATTTGGCTCTATCTCTAAGCAATAGCTACATAAAATCCCCAAATGGTATGAAATGGGAACAATATGCAATCGTCTACAAGCTTAATACGAAGCACTTTATTGGTTTTATAATTAGTATTCCTTATAAGGCATTGTTGTGCTCTACAACAACACCCCATTTCATATCATTTTTATTCACAAAAACTATCATATGAAATGGGTCCCTTTTAGTTTTGATTGGTATCAACATTGTATTATTCAAAAAAGGTCCGAAAACAAAATGAAAACATTATAGAAAAAACCTTTTTTGACAAACCAATTTTGGTCTTATAATATAAATAATCAATCTTTTATCATTGCGATAAAGCAATCGCAAGATCGCATATCGCAATGACATAGGAGGCATACTTTAAAATCCCATTGGTTTTCTCCGGCACGACAACACGCAATAGGCTATCGGATATCAGCAATCATAAGTCCCCCTAATTAAAGTACCTTTCGATCTGATGCGATGCGATATCGCTATCGGCGATCGACGATACACTATGCATGCTTTTTAAAGTGTCTTTCGATCCGATGCGATGCGATATCGCTATCGGCGATTGGTAATATACCATGCATGCTTTTTAAAGAGCCCATATCCCAATGCGATGCGATGCGATATCGTTATCGGTGATCGGGGATTTCAAAAGGTGTTAATATAATGATTTAAGTTTTTCCCCGATGCCCGATTGCGATAAAGCCAAAAGCGCAAACTTCAAAAAACCGTTAAAGTAGAGGGATATTACGATTTATTCATATTAAAGGCCTTATCTTTCGAACAATGATTTACCTGCGCTCAACTGCCAAAACATCCAAGGCACGCTTAAACAAATCATTCGGCCAATTAAAGATATGATGGGCATTTAAAGGATTGGTAGGTTTTAACGGCCATTTAATGAAATAGTAAGTTTTAAAATCTTCTCATAGATTGTATCCGCGGCCACTTTAAAGTTAATCCCTCATCACGCATTGATCAATATATCTCACTCGTATTTGGTTTTCACTACCAATTCTCTGTGTTACGCTTATTTTCACTCCTGTGTAGAATTCTTCTGAAGTAATAGATTCAAGCAGAATGGGGAAGAAGTCTAAGAAAACCACAGTCGCTTCCACTGCACTAGCCACAGGACAAGCCGTCGCTGATCCAGCAAATAAAAAGAAAGGATTAATATCTGATACTACATACTTAGGACTCACGAAGACCACTTGGAAAAGTACCTATAATTTGATCGAAGTCGAAGAACCAAAGGTAACGAGAGTACAAGCTACAACGGGTTCCAGTAGAAAATCTGATGGCACTTTGAAAGACTTGGCTGATTCTTTCCTTCATCGGATAGCGGCTCAGGAGCAAATTCTCCCATATACAGATGTAGTAAAGTGGGAAATTGAGGAAATACCAATTATAGATAGAACTTTCTGCACCAAAGATGGGAGAATCTTCGGTTCATTCAAGGCTGATGATTTAAGGAAAATGTATCATTTTCCTGAGCCAGAAAAGAAATACAGCAAGGCATTTTTGGAGAAATTCCGAAATGAGAACGAAACTGAATCCGAACCCATTCGGGAATGGAGGCAAAATCCAGCGAAACACAAGCATGAAAGTTCCGGTAAGTACTCTGTGGATTCTCTTTGTTCTCCGTATTGTTATGCTGGGATAATGATGTGTAGATTGTGGGGGTTGCATGATTCTGCTAATTTCACTATAGAAATGGTTCCCTTGATGGAAGCGGCATGTAATAGCGAGATAATGGATTGGGCAACCATCCTGTCAGATAAGCTAGCGAAATCAGTTCTTAGTTTTAGAACTAAAACTTCCATCTCAGAAAGGATTATTCCCCCATTCTACTACAGTGCCTATATTCTAGATACCCTGTGTTTTAATTCTGAGTTTCCTATACTCGGCTGGAGGTGGACTCCACAAGACCCCACACCTATTCACATATACCACCAGAAATTGTGGAAGACTTCCTACAAGCACCATTTGTACCAAGTCTGTAACGTCTTCATGTTACCCATCCATTATTCTATTTTTAAGAAACCTGCTCCCAAAATTTCTTACCAAGCAGGGATTGATTTAACATCAATAGGAAGATGGTTCGGGGAGGAGAAATTTACTTATGTAAGAATTTTTGGTAGCCAAGCCGAACCTCATGTCCTTCCTTTGTACATACCTGACAAACTGTTGGCAAGGGAGATAGCCTATTAGGTCATTGTTGAGGGATTTACACAGACTCTCAAGAAAAATAAGAAGCAGGTCTGGACCTCCTTTCCTCTGAGATGTGGTGTCTACACTTTGCATGATTTCAAACATGCAGAAAAAGAAGCTGCAAAAATCAAATCATTAACTCTGGAAACTCTCCCAAGTAGGTGATTTGATCCCAACAAAGTCGCCTATAATGCACTTGAACATGCCAAATTAACAAAGTTTGATCATGTAGAAGACCAGTTTGATGACTTGATCTCTTCAGCTGAATCAATGTATCAGGTTAGATCGCTGGCCATAATGCAATACAAAGATGAAGGGTTAACTGAATTCAACAGACTTAGAGAACAGAGGTTGCAAACTCTGCCTCTAGATCTGTTAGCAACAACCCCAGCAACAAAACCAAGCGAGCCTGAACATCAAAATTCAAAGGAACCTCCGGTTACAACAAAAGAACAAGAGAAAGCGCAGGAGGAAACCCAGACTAAAGAGCAGGAGAAAGTGTGGGAGGAGACCCAGACTAAAGAGCAGAAACAAAGCAACATAGAAGTAAATGTGGATACTCATATTGATCCAAAACTGCTCCAGTAATGACAGCAATTTGATTCTATTATCAGTAGTCTGGAATGTTCAAAGGACACTGAAACTTCGAAAGCAGCAGACACATAGGAAACCACTTCACAACAGGTTCCAAGTGGAACCAGTGGCCTACCCAGTTCAAAGGAAGTAGAAATAATACCAAAGGACCCCTCCGATCAAATCATTTTGCAGGTAGAAGAGATTCCTCCCTTGGATGTCTTCTATAGTCCAAGGCATAAAGCTGTAGTAAAACGATAGAGGAAGAGAAGAAGGACTGATCAACCTTCCCTTTTCCCAGAACAGACGGTCACGGGCAATGTGGTTTGGAAGGAGGAATTTGACCCCTCTGATGACTTAACAAAACTATCACAATATGCTGGAGCCTATTCGGCAGCCACAATAGACAAAGCATCAGAGGTGAGTCTTTTATTAAAAACAAAAGACCAGGAAATATTTTTAGTGCAGGCACAACTAACAGAAGCACAGCGGAAAGCAGAGCAAGCAGAACACCAATTGTTAACACAACAGCAAATAAATAATCAATTAACTCAACAATTGCAGGCAGAGAAACAAAGGATTGATCATAGTGCAATCCAGAAGCAGAAAGAGTTGTCTGAAGCCTTGGCACAACTGAGGGCAGCAAATGAACAAATGCTGAAAATAAAAGATGAGCAGATTGCTCAACGATCAGCACAACTTGAGAAGACAAAGGGTGTTCCACAGATAACTGAATTCAGAGTAGAGACATTACAGAAAAATAAGGCGTTAATAGCACAGGTTAAGCTTTTATGTCAACAAATCCCCCAGGTGGAACCACTATGCGAATTGATGGCATCAATAAGTGAAAAAACAGAAAAGGCTAAAACAGAATTAGATCAAGCTGAAGAAACGATAGCTCAATTTCTTGAGTGGCAAGATACTGATCAGGGACAAGTGGTGAATTTACCAAGAATTTTAGAGTTGCATAAAGATATATTGTTTACAGAATGGCAGTCCCAGTTAATGAAAGAAGAGAGGGCAATTTCAAGGTGCAAATCAACCACAAGTAATTTGGTTGAATTGGTTAATAATACTCTCTACTTGTCAAACATGATTTCCCAATGCACTCCAGGTAAATTGATAGCGATGAGAACATTGGAGCAGTCATGTTATCCAGATCTAGAGGAAAAGGGGAGATTAATTGCTGGAATTAACAGTTTAACATGGGACACCTATTGATTTTTCTTGGAAAAACCACACAGTCAAAGAGCCGCCCTCAAATACCTTACAGATGCAATCGGGTATATTATCCCCGATATTCAGGATGCCACCTATGCCGCCCAGCTTAACTCTCGCCTCAACAGACCGCCCGAAGTGGAGCTGATGCTTTCGATAAGTCAGCTCAGGTTTAAAGGCAAACAACCTACTTGAGGATTCATGCCGACGACTGCCAGGTTGCTAAGAAGGAGATACTCAAAATCATTTGATACCAATTAAGTAGGATTTCAGTTTCCTAGAGAGTTAGTTTAATTCAGTATTTATAGACCCTTTCATGTTTTTAGAAAGGGTCGTAAAGTTTGGTACTTGAATTAAAACCTGAAGTTGCACTACTATACTTCAGGCATATTCTTTTATAAAAATGGACCAATCATTCTGATTTTGGCAAAGAAGCTTTTATGCAAATGTGCACTACTGTCATTGTTTGAAAGTATTTCTGCATTAGAGGAAGAATTTCAAATAGCGATTGATGTTGGAGAGTGACTCGCAGCTCATATGGTACTATTATCTACATCTGAATTCATTCTTTTCATATGAATTGTTATTTGATCGCCTTTGCTATTATCGAATATATGTATGTGTTTTAACAACATTTCTTTATTCCCTCCACTATTGGATGTTTATGGGATGCTTTTCTTTTGATCATATATGTATCGATGATATATAAGTGTAGCAATATTGCGCTAATCACTTTGTTTAACGATTTAAGCAAAGTAATCCTTGAATGAGTAAATGTCCATGTTTATTAGATGGAGTCATCTACATGCCTGTTAATAAACATAGATCATCAAGCGCTACACTTCAAAGTACAATAGTTCCCGGGATTAGTAGTAGTTTTTTTTTATTTCGCTAATAAATTAAGTAGTTCACCTATCATTAGATTAGTCAATCAATTCATTCATTCCTTTTATTCATAGCTCGGAAACTGGTCCCATTATCCCCAGTCGGAGCCACCATTCCAAACGGAAAAGGAGTTGTACTAAGGTCCGGACCGGGTGGTTATCCCCAATGTTGATACAACGATTTTTGGGGCCTCAACATTTTTGGCACTAGAAGGAGGGCACCAACTGTGAATGGCAAGTAAACCCAAGTCTGCAGGCCATTCTAAGAGTAATTCTCCCTCCGCATCACCTCGTACTTCCCAATTGCATGCTGGTTCTCCAGTATCCAAACAAGAAGAAGAGGAATCAACTACCACTGCTCAAACCCATCATACTCCAGAACAATTAAGTCTTGAATCCCCTGAAGTCGAGTCTCTTATCCACAAACTTCAGAGCTTCTCGATTTCACCACAGAAATCTGAGGTATCGCAAAGCACTGCGACTTCGCAGTTTAATTTACCTCACCCTCTCACCAGACTTCAGAGCAGAAAGCTCGGTATTGAACCCACTGAGTTCCCTTTACCCAAAAGGAAAAAGGCGAAGAAATATACTGAAGGATCTGACAGTGAAGAGCTTTCATCCACATCCTCCATCTCACCTTACCCCGTGCGAAGTCAACCATCCACTTCCCCATTACATATTGTTGTTCATCAAGGATTAGGAGCTTCAATATCCCAACCTACTCACTCCACAACATCATTTCCTTCCCAGACATTTGGAATTTCAACAGTAGTATCATCTACTACTGTTGTTATAATGGCAGATCCATGGACCAGGCCTGGTGCAGTCAACATGCCTGCACCATTGCATGCATTACCTGATGCTCCTGAAAAATGGCTACCCAAGTTTAACCCAGATGATGGAACGCAAGCTGAAGAACATATTAATAACTTCATGTTGGCAGTCAACTTGAAGGGAGTAATAGAGCAAGATGTTGTTGTTAGGCTTTTCCCTTATACTTTGCAAGGATCAGCAGGATCCTGGTATTTTTCTTTACCTTCTGGTTCCATTACCAGTTGGACGACTTGCCAAGAACAGTTTCTTACTAAGTATGGAGATGATAGGTCTTTGGCTACACTAATAAATGATCTCTCCAATCTTAGGATAGAGCATAGGGAACCAATTAAGGAATTTAATGCCCGATTCAATAAACTCTTGAAAAAAATCCCAACGGCCTCCAAACCAAGTGAGCAAATCCAAAGCGAATGGTATATAACTGCCCTACCTGCCAATATAGCTATTTTTGTAGATAGGGTTGGAAAACCTACTTTAGCTGAAAACATGAAAGAAGCACTTGCTGTGGAGAAACGTATTAATGCTCTAGAAAAGAAAGCTGCTCTTGAAGATAGAAAAACCAAAAAAGTTTCTTTTAAAGATGATTCAAAGAAGAAAACCCCAAAAGATCCATATGACATGGAGGGTCTGCAAAAGGTCCTCAAGACTATGTCAAATGAAATGGTTGAAATTAAAAAACAGGTAGCCGAAACCTCGACCAAAATACCCTTTAGAAATTATAAGAAAACTGAATCAAAACCATCAAATGTTATATCAAATGCAGATTCAGATCTTGAAGAAGGAGAAGAAGAAACAGCTACACCAATTGATGAAGAAGAGGAAGTTGTTGAATGTCATGGAATGTGGGATTTTATATTACCTAACTCTGATACAGAAAATGAAGAAGAAGCATTTCCTGTCACTACCAGGAGTAGAGGTACCTCCGAACCCGTTCAGACAACTTCAAAGAAAAGAAGTGCAGGTGCTGCTATAACAAAGGGAAAGGTACCCCCGACGAAGTCACCTGTAACAATTCCACAAAACCAACCTTCAACCCCAACAATCCCATCAACATCTAAGACACTGGTAGTGTCTGATTCAATGGATTACAATATTGTTGATGACATGAAAAAGACCAAGGCAAACATTACCATGTTTGAACTTAGTAAATTGAAACATCAACAAAAATTTCTTCTCAAAGAATTAAATGTTGTTCCTACTTCACCTCTTCCCAGTGCTAAAGCTGCAAACGATACAGGCCAACCACCTTCTGGTATGGTCGAAGCTACTGATGTAGTCCTAATAGGAGATAGATCAAACTCTCATACTCCACATTTCCTTTTAACCTATGAGATCTACAATAGAAACCTGCACAATTGCTTGATTGACTCAGGGGCATCTTCTAACATAATGCCAGCTTCAGTTTGTTCCAAACTCAACATTGAACCCCAGAAGTCTGCTATTCATATTGTACAGTTGGACAAGACTAAAGTGCAGGTTTTGGGAGAGATCAATTCCGTAACTATCAGGTTATCTGCTGATCCCAGAATAGTACAAAGGATTGATATCTTAATCACCGATATACCTAAATTTTATGGTTTGATCTTGAGTAGGGATTGGTCTGAGAAACTACATGGGTATATTTCTACTGATTGGTCACATATGTGGATTCCCTATAAGGGTAAGCCAAATCAAATAAGGATCGATCGGGAAAAGCATATGACCCATACAATTACTGAATTTGAGCAAGAAAACCAACCAATAGCATTCAATAACAACATTTTGGGGAATTATTCATCAGAGTCATTCTTTGGAAACTTCGTTGCCCAGCCATCCCCTTTCTCAGTAAACCATTTTACATCTCAGATTGAAAATTTTTCACAAACAGATAGGTCAAGATGTTTCAATGATACTGAGAAAACTGTAAATAAAATTGTTAATACTTCTTTATTTTGGTCGTTATATTTCGATGGGTCCAAATCTAGTGAGGGCTCAGGAGCAGGATGTATTTTGATTAGCCCACAAGGGGAAAAAACAATGCTGTCCTGTAGGTTAGAATTTGAATGCACAAATAACACAGCAGAGTATGAAGCCTTAGTCCAAGGACTATATAAAGCTATTGGCCTCAAGGTCCAATATTTGAAAGTGTTTGGAGATTCTGAAATTATTATCAAACAGGTAAGGAATACAATTCATTGTCTTTCCACCCATCTCAAACATTATCAATCGCTGATACAGGAACTCACCTCCCATTTTTTGGCATTCAATATTTCTTCTATTCCCAGGTCTCAAAATTCGGCAGCTGACCTGCTAGCCAATGTTGCTTCCAAGCTCCTACCTTCCGAAGACTACAGCCCAGATAGATTTTCAGTAGAATTACTTTTTAGGCCATCAATTCCTGACAATGTCACTAATTGGAGAGTATTCAACCATGATGAAGACATTTTACAGTTCTTAACTTCCGAAAAGTCCTATGATGATCAAATCATCAAGGAAAACGAGCATGACCTTCAAATGAGAGGTAAACCCGAGGAAAATTCAATCCCTAAGCCTGTGGTGAAGCTTGAGGATCTTTATGATATTAAAGACAAGTTTAAACTTGTGACTAATGCAAAGCTCCAAAGTTCTACCCTAAGGTTTGAATTGATAAACCTTGGCACTGAGCAAACTCCTCAAAACATTAATTTAGGATTAGGACTTTCCTTGGAAGAAAAGGAAGCATTCATTAGACTGTTAAGGAAAAATAAACAGGTTTTTTCTTGGAATTATGATGATTTAAAGACATATGATACATCCATCATCCAGCATACCATTCCAATGCTTCCCGAACAGAAGCCAATTCAGCAGAAGTTGAGAAAAATACATTCGAACTTAGAGAGTCAAATAAAATCTGAACTTAATAAACTCTTGAAAGCTAAGATTATTTTTCCCATTCAGCACTCAAACTGGGTCTCCAATATGGTGCCAGTCAGAAAGAAAAATGGCGACATTAGGATTTGTATCGATTTCAGAAATTTGAACAAGGCGAGTTGAAAAGATAATTTCCCATTACCTACTATGGAGCAGATACTCCACTCAGTAGCAGGCTTTGAGTTAATGTCCTTTCTAGACGGTTTCTCAGGATATAACCAAGTTTTGGTCCATCCTGATGACCAGCTCAAAACCACATTCAGAACAAAATGGGGAACATATGCGTATCATAAAATGCCTTTCGGACTTATTAATGCAGGAGTGACGTTCCAAAGAGCAATGGATATAGCTTTTAAAGGGTTGATTAATAAGACAGTAGTCGTCTACCTAGACGATATTACTGTATTTTCTAAGGAGAAGTCCAATCATTTGCATGATTTAAATCAAATCTTTCAACGCTGCAAAAGATATGGTATTTCTCTTAACCCTAAAAAATCTTTCTTCGCTCTTAACCAAGGAAAGCTCTTAGGATTTATTGTGTCTAAAGATGGCATTTATATTGATCCTGACAGGATCAAAGAAATCTCTGAAATCCCTTTCCCTCATAATAAAAAATCCATGCAGACATTTTTAGGCCAAATCAATTTTGTCAAAAGATTTGTTCCAGACAACATAAGATCCCCCTTTGGAATTGATGGCAACGACATAAGATCCCCCTAAAACTAGACATGTTATTCTTCATTGTTGTTCTTCTTTTATGCATCAATAATATTCTCCCCCTTTGGCATCGATAACAAAGGATTCCCTTGAATACTCCCCCTAAACAACTGCAACCTACTCTTCAATTGATCCCTCATGCTGAGTAGCTTCCAATACACATTATATTTGAGTCATTTGGGGGGAGGAGTCACAACTCCTATCTTCTGCCTATGATATTCAAAGGGTTCTCTTGCCAGAGGCTTAGTAAATATATTTGCAATTTGGTCTTTAGTGGCCACATATTCAAGTTGAACAACATTGGCTACAACCTTCTCTCTTAAGAAATGAAACTTGATAGGGATATGCTTGGTCTTTGAGTGCATGAAAAGATTCTTAGAGATATTGATGGAACTAGTATTATAACACATGATTGGAATAGGATCCATCAACGCTACCTTAATATCCTTCAAGTTTTGATTCATCCATAAAATTTGCGAGCAACAAATCGTAGTTGCAATATACTCAGATTCAACAGTTGATAAAGAAATGGAGGTATATTTCAGGCTAACCCAAGACACTAAGTAGCTTCAAAAAAAGAATGTTGCACTTGAGGTGCTCTTCCTGTCATCAATATTTCCTACCCAATGAGAATTAGTAGAGGCCTTCAACTTAAACTCTTTGCTTCTAGCATACCACACTATTTGAAAATCCTTTTTACAGCAAAGACATGAATTTCATGAGGAAAATCTTGAAATATGGGCACAAGACCCATTGTTTGCATGATGTCTAGTCTTGAAATTGTGAGATACAACAAGATTCCTATAATTGATCTTTACTCATCCTGATTTACCAGTGGTGTATCATATTCTTTGTACAATTTGTAGCCTATAACCATAAGAGTGCTAACTAACTTGCAATCTTCCACCCGAAACTTCTTCAAAGTTTCTCATAGGTACTTGGATTGGGAGATTAATATCCCATTTTTTGATTGAGAAATTTTCAGTCCTAAGAAGAAGGACAATTCTCCGATCATGGTATTTTAAACTTTGTCTACATATAATTTGCGAATTGTTGTCCCAATTGTTCCAAATCGTTGCTAAAGTTTATTTCATCCACATACCAAATTAAAATTAGTCGATGATCATCTTCAGACTTTAGGTATAGGTTGTTGTCTAAAGTACCTTTCTTAAAGCCTTGTTGCTGAAGGTATCAATCTAGTCTTGCATACCAAGCTCTTGGAGACGGTTTGAGTCCATATAAGTCCTTTTTTAGTTTCCACGTAAACTCTTTATCATCGGTGAGCGTGAATCCTTCTGGTTTCTCAATATAAACCTCTTCTTCTAGATATCCATTAAGAAATGCAAACTTAACATCCATTTGATATTCCTTGATACTTTTATGACTGGACAAGGTAAGAAACTTTCTGATAGCTTCCAGCCTTACTGCTGGTGCAAAGAGTTCCTCGAAATTTATTCCTTCTATCTAGGCATACCCTTTTCAAACTAATCAAGCCTTGTTCCTAATTACTCTACCCTACTCACTTAGATTATTTTTGAAGACCCATTTTCTACCTATGTCATTTTTCTCTTTGGGTCTTGGAACAAGCTCCCAACTGCTATTTTTTTCAATGCAGTCAAGTTCGTCATTGATGGCTCTCATCCAGAACTTGTCCTCACTTTCTTGGCTAAGATTTTTAAGCTCAATATGAGATAGTAGAGTAAGATTTTTATAACTTGAACTTCGAAAAAATTTCCCTTGGTCTGAAGACCAAGTCTTTGGTCTCCAATAATTTGAATCTTAAGGTGTTGTTTCTGTACATACCTGGAAGGTGTTTTGGACCTTGAATTTTTGCTCATTTCCACATATTTGTTATATGAATCTGTTTCACCTTCATATGAGGGCCTGATGTCTAAACTCTCTTCTCCATCTGAGTTCATGTTTCCTTTAGAGGAGTTAGGTTGTGAAGCTACTTCATCTACTGCTACATCAATGTAATCCTCAACCATCTTTATTGATTTATTGTAGCACTTGTATCCTTTACTTCGAGAAAAGTACCAGAGTAATATAACCTCATCAACGCATGAATCAAATTTTTAGGATTTTAATCATTCCTTTTGATAAAATATTTCATACCAAACACTTTGTAGTTTTTAACTAATGCAGGTCTCTCCTTCCACAACTCAGATAAAGTTTTATCACTATTAGGCCTGAGTTATGTTTTGTGTGATAGGTACACTGTTGCTTGTGCTACTTCTCCCGAGAAGATGTGAGGTACATATGTTTCATCCATCATAGTTGTGTCCATTTCCTCGATTGTTTTGTTCTTTCTCTCAGCTACTCCATTTTGTTGTAGAGTTCTAGCCACAAAATACTTCCTCCTTATGCCATGCTCTTCACATAATTCTTCAAATTCTCTTGAAATGTATTCTCCTCCTCTGTCTAATCTTAAGCATTTGATCGTGAGATATTTATTATTTTCTACTTGAGCTTTAAATTTTTTGAAGTGTTTAAACTCTTCTGATTTTTCCTTTAAGATCATGATCCAAGTGGCCCTGGTAAAATCATCAATAAACAACATAAAACATATTTCTCCTCTTGGGATTTTTTTTCTCTATTTTGGCCACAGATATCTGTGTGAATTAGCTCCAGTGGTCTAGATGAAGATATTTTTTTTGTATTGAAATGAGTCCAAGTCTGCTTACCAAATTGACATGACTTGCAGATTGAATTATCAAGCCTTGACACCCTTGGAAAACCTCTTATAAATTCCAACTTACTGACTCTTATCAGATTATCAAAATTCATATGAACAAGTCTCTTGTGCCATAATTGGGCTTCATTCGACTTTCTCAAATAGCTGCTTGCTCTTGAGTCATCAAACACATATACATTATTGTGAGTTCTAACAGCTTTTCCCACCATCTTTCCATTTTATTCATTTTGTATCTCATAGTCCTTGGATTGAAAGGTCACATTAAATCTATTATAACACATTTGACTTACACTAAGCAGATTATGCTTGAGATGTTCTACATACAACAGATTTTGGGCTTTAGTCTTTTCATGAAGACTGACTATGCCCTTACCATTAATTATTGCTAGGGAATTGTTGCCAAAAGTGATATTGTTCCCTCTGTCCTTTTATTTTAGCAACAAAAATTTTCTCTTATCCCAAGTCATATGCTTGGATAAACCATTATCGACATACCATTTGTTTTCTTGACTGTGTGCTGATAGAGCAAGTCCACATTCCATGCTCTTTCCATATTTTTGTTTCCAATTTTCCTTATCTTTTCGAGAAGCTAGTTGCCAAGTGTTCTGAGACTTAGATGGATGCTCAAGATGTCTTCTGAACTCACTTTCCTTGTGCCAAAAATTATTACATTTGAAACATTCAACATCATTCATTAGGGGGGAGAAGGTATTTCTATTTCTGAGAGTAGAGTTTGAGATCTAAGATTTTGATACTTATTGTATCTGGAATTTTTATCTCTTTCAACTTTGATTTTTCTACAATCAACATCATTATGTCCAAACATGTCACATTTATAATAATGACCATAAAATAAATGAGAGTACTTGATGTTGGAGGGTTCATGAGTTTGTGCATGAAGGTATCTCTGTTGTCTAGATGATTGATTCATTTTCCATTTTTGTGGTTCCTTGGTCTAGATGGAGTTATTATTCCAGTGATGGGATCCTCTATGGCTTGCTCCCTTTTTGTCTTCATTGATTCTTTCTTGATACAATTTTTCATAGCTCCGAGGTTCCTCAAATCCCGCTGACCTGTAGTTCATCTTTCCCATAGGAGATTCTTGTGATTTGGAGTATCCTATGCCTGTTTTGTTTCTTGAAGACTTCTGACTGCTTAGAATCTGATATAGATTTCTTGTTCCTTCTACAAATTTTTCATTTATGTATTTCTCGATCTTCATTTTCTCAATATTTGTTTTCAGAGAGACGACCTCTACCTCGAGACTCTGACAGTTCTCTTCCCATTCATGGATCAAATCTTGAAGAAATTATTCCTTTCATTTAGCTTCTTCTAGTTTGAATTTCAAGGAAAGAATTTCATATTTGCATGTTTTTGAGATCGTTTCCTTCTTTACCTTGAACAACTCCTGTTTTAATTTCTTTTCTTCTAGTTTCTCGCATTTTCCTTCATTTTCTTCTAGTAGAATAGATAAAATATCTTTGCTTTTAATGGCTTCATCAAGTTTTTCTTTTTGATAAACAAACTCCTCATTGTTGGAGTTGTACATATCTTCTTCAACATGCCATAGTTGTTCTTTTAGCCTCTTTTTCTTTCTCCTTGCCTTCTTTCACTCATCAAGAGCACTAATGAGTTCCCCTTCAAGGTCCAGTGCTCCTTCTTCCACTTCCTCTTCGGAGTCAGTAATATATTTTCTTCTTGTATTTTGCTCCAAATTCCATAAGTAAATACTTATATGAATCATCTTCTGAAGAGTTTTCGTTGTCTGACTCTAGTGTTGAACTATCCTCTTTGGAGTAGAGCCCCTTTTTCTTATAGAAATTCTTCTTTTGATGTTTCTAAGATTTGTTTCTAAATTTATGATCATCTTCCTTTTTAGTCCTTTCTTTGTAAGGGAACTTGGATGAAAAATGTCCAACTCTCCCATAGTTAAAGCATTTAAAGGGAAACTTCCCTTTATATTTTCCTGAGCCATGATTCAGTTTCCTAGAAAACTGAGCTAGTTCCTGATCAAATTCATAGTTGTAGCAATCTTAATGATATTTTTTCTCCTTGGCCTTCTTGGAAAATTTAAACATTTCCTCCTTGGGTTCAAACTTCTCTCTTCCTACTCTCATCTCATAGGGTGTGAGAGTACGAACCAATTGGTCCATCTTGAGATCCTTTAAATTAGTCATTTCTTCAACAGGAGATATTTTTTCATCAAATACCATGGGTAGTGATCTTAAGACCTTTTGAACAATCATATATTCCTTAAATTCTTCACCAAGTACTCTAATCATAATGGTTACTTCATCAACTCCAAGGAAGTATTCTGCTATGTTTTCTTCTTCACTCATTTTTAAACTTTCAATCTTCATTCTAAAGGTTTAGAGTTTGGCCTGCTTAACTTTGTCATTTCCTTTATGACTCTAATTGAGCTTCACCCACACTTCCTTGGCATACTTAAAGTACATAACCTTTACATGTTCAGATTGACTCGGGCCAAAGAGAATGACATTCTTGGATTTAGCGTTATTTCCATACAATTTTTTATCATCTGCATCAATGGGAGTGACATCGGGGACATCATAATCTACCATTACAAAGCTCCAAACATCTCCTCCTAGGGACATAAGATAAGATTCCATCCTAACCTTCTAGAAGGCATAGTTTGTCCCATCAAAGAATGGTATCTTGCTTGAGTAAGCATCTTGACTCTCTTGTCTAGACATAATTACTTATGGATCTACCTTCCAATGGTTATACTTTTCTTGAAGGAACATGGCTCTGATACCAATTGTTGGAATAAGGAATTGCTGAGAGGGGGTGGTTAATCAATAATAGTGAAGTTCTTTCAATTTTTAAGTATGAGTCTTTAACTCTTTTCACTATGGTCGGTTACTTGTGGGAGCTCTCATAGACAATAAAGATAATAAAAAAGATAAGGCATTCACATGTACATGTAATCCATCACATGAGAAACATATGCATATTGACACAAGTATTTTGACGTGGAAACCCAAAGGGAAAATACCACTAATCGTTTTGTTATTATGAAGTGAATTAAGCACCTTCTTAATTACATCAATTGGTTTGTGAGTACCCACTTACAGGAGGCACGAAACCACTTAATATAGCAAGCACCTACTTGCCAAGAGGTACCAACCCCTTATGAATGTAGGATACCACCTTCTCTAGCCACTGTTATACCTTTCATACAATTTTCAAACTGAAAACAGAGGCAATTACATATATGGAGAAATACCAATCTCGTTTGACTGTACTTCCGCATGACTTGTTTGTTCTTCATTTGTTTTGATAAGACATGCATGGAGGATCAGAGATAGATTCCTTTCAACATCGAGACAAGCCCAATTGTTCTTCTTTGAAAATCGTGGTCCTTATCACCTTGACACAATGATCTCTACAGTCACCATTAACCTAATCAACCAAATCCTCTATGTGCATTTAATCTCAAGCTGGCGACTCATTCATCCCTTATGACTTTGCACTGCAATATGAGAGCCCTTGCATATCGTAACTTTTATTGAAAAGACCTTACTAAATCACAGAATCTCGATTGGATTTTAACTCCTTCTGCTTAGCCCTTTATCAAATTTCCTCCATACAACCACTTCTTGTGACCCGCAGATTCATACTCCTTTGTATTAAAATATTAGAGCTCTCATATTATGTAACTTTTATTTAAAATGATGTTACGAAATCACAAGTCTATGATCTGCCTTTGGCCCCTATTGCTTAGCCCCTTCTTATTTTTCCTCCATGGGACTAGGTCTTCTCACTACCAACATAAAATTTAGGTGCTAAGGCCTTTAGGCTCCTACTGGGGACATATCGCCCTATGTTATCACTCTCTCCCTTCGTTCTTTTTGGCTTCTGCAACCAAGCAACAAAAATTATCATAGGCCCTTTATAGGATCAAAACTTTTCCACAATCTAATTTTAGAGGAGTTCTGAAATATTTGACCTATGATATATATCCATAGCACTTAGGTGCTTAGCCTTCTATGTGCCCTTGGTCCTTTGGATCTCCCTTGACCACTTGCTACCCAACATTGGAAGCTCTCTCCATGTAACGTTTTCAAATTACAATTACGAAGGAGTTCTAAAATTCTGACCTTCGAAATTTTGACCTTTGAGACAACATGATGATTATGTCATTATCACCACTTGGCTTCTTCTTAGTGGTGACACATGTGACACGAATTTTCCCTATTAGGCCACCCAAAATTCCGAATCTCATTTCCACATGTTTATCGCATTGCCACGTCATGCTGATGTCATCTACCTCGTTAGCTTATAAGGGCCAATCACCTACTTTCAGGTGTCCTATTGGAGGAGAGAGAAAGAGTCCCTTGGTCTTTTGGTTTTTCATTGAAATCCTTTGCAAATATAATTTCTCACAACCTCAATGCTTTGAAATAATTGCAGTTATAAGGACTTACGAAACTCTCATTTTATGAAATATCTAGCCTTTGATATCTGCCTGCTTTGAGGCCTGACTTCTAATATTTCGGCCTTCCGAAATTTTGCCTACTGCCCTCATTCATCCTCCTGATACTGGGTCCTGAAATTTGGCCCTTTACCTCTTGGGTCTCTTTAAAATAAAATGACAAGGAAATAAATCATTGAGGTTTGATGTTCCAATCTATGATATGCTACCTTCTCTGATATTTTGACCTACTTAGGACTAACTTCAGCGGTCAATAAATTTTGATCCCAATGGCCATTCACAGACTTCCACATATTGTTGGAAATCTATTTTAGAGCACTTTCTAGAGGAGAAGGTATGATATAGTCTTTGAGCCCATTTTCTACCTGAGAATTGGTTGCAAACATTTTATTTTTCTTTGCACCTTGGCCCTTCTCTTGTGCCTAGAAACTTTGACTCCCAACCATCATAGTCATCATTTTATGGCTTCTCCAATAAGCCTACTACTATGGTGATTCTCTACTAGAGATTGAGCAACCATAGGACTTCCCTTAAGAATCTACTACCACAAACCTCCATGTTGATCTGATTGACATCAATGGCAACACACTTGCAGCCACTAGCCATCCAGATAATGCCAACTGTCTAAGAGGAATGGCCCTTTACAAATGACATTATCAGTGATAGAAACATATGTTTTCAAGTTCAGAAAGAAATGTGAATCCTTGTTATGTTTACATCAAACAATAATAAATAAAGAAAAGGAAAGGTCAATACATTTGGCATCATCTAACCCATGTATAAATCGAATGACATCCCAAGGAGCTGGAACATAATAGAGACATCCAATCTTGTAATTATCAACATACCAATAAAGAGTCCCCTAAGATTGAGTTGTGAATAGCAACCAAATAAAGCATAAGACATCAAATAAAATAAGACAAGAATCTAATGAACATTAATATAATGTTACTCACTATTCTATGGAAAAATATTTTTTGCATTTGCATCAACTTAAATTTTGGACATGTTGAATATAGTCATTGATCTGTTCACTACAACAAAACAGGAAATTTGCACTAGATTTAACACCAGATTTTAGTGCATTTTTTTCTAGTTAGGATGAGAATCCTGGCACTAAAACTTGCTCTATTGTACAATTTTTAAAGTGTCCTTTTTTGCGCCATATTTTTCATCCTTTTTTACACCATATTTTTCATCCTCTTTTACATCGATTTTGCATCAAGATTTGCCTCTGGTTTTACGACAAGTTTTGCTTCTAGTTTCATTCCACTTTTTACATATGTGTTTTCATCATTTTTTGCTTCCTATTTTATTCCATTCTTTGCTTCCATTTTTACACCATATTTTGCATGCAATTTAATGCCTTTTCTTGCATCTAGTTTGTGTCAATTTTTGCATCTAGTCTTACGCCAGTTTTTTCTTCTAATTTTCTATTTTTGCATCTGGTTTTGCACCATTTTTCGTGACTATTTTTGCAGTAGTTTTTGCATCCTTTTTGGTGTCTAATTCTACATCCTTTCCAACATTCAAATTTTCATCGTTTTTTCTTCCTCATTTTGTGTCCACATTTGCATCTCATTTTGTGCCTATGTTTGAGTCTAAATTTTCATCTACTTATGCATCGTTTTTGCCATCCAATATGTTGTCCTTTGTTTCACCATTTTTTAGCTCAATTTTGCATCCCAATTTTACACCATTGTTTGCATCCTCATTTGGCATCTAAATTTGCATCTTTTTTTTTTCTTTTTATCACCCAACTTAGAATCCCCTTTTGCATTCAATTTTATCTCTAGTTGTCTTTCATTTTTTGCATCTAGCTTAGTGGCCATTTTTCGTCCTTTTTTTCACCCTGGTATACTTTTTTATGCCCTGCTTTGTTCCCTTCTATGTCTAGCATTGCAACATTTTTTACTTCTAGTTTAAAATCCTCTTTTTTTCCTTGTTTGCTTCTTCTCTTAAAGCATAGTTTAAAATCCAATTCTACTTACATTTTTACATCCATGATTACATCCACATTTGGCTTCTTGTTTAGAGTGTACTTTTCTTTCCATTCTTGACCCCCTTTATGGGTTCATTTTACTAATTTCAATTACATAGTGGGATATATTACAATTTCTAAATATCATTAAATTAGATATCACAATTAAAATTGATAAAATAAGGTTTGTAAGTAAATTTGAAGGAAATTGAAAACATCCATCCAAGAAATAATAGTATCATCATATATAATAATTCTTCATCAAATAATCATTGACAATTTTCAATAAACATATATGACTATCAAATCAACAACTATCACATATATCATTATTCTAAGGTAAATTTACAACATCCATCCAGAAATAGTGACGTCATTATACATAACAATTATCCATAAGAAAACGTTGACAATTTTCAACACATATATAAAGTAACAAGATAATACTAAAAATATCATCGTCATATTTAATCAAATCAGCTAAAATTCAAATGTGCGATTACTAGATCAAAATCTTTCATGAACATCATTATTCTAAGGTAAATTCAAAACATCCATCCAAAGATAATAGTATAATCATACATAATAGTTATCCACCAAAATAAAGTTGATAATTTTTAAAATGTACATAGGCATATAAAATTTAATCTTATAATGTTATGATATGTTGTGAGAAAAGTAGTCAGGCTATGATCCTTGATCACACCATTATTCAAATTGAACATACAAGTGGTAATATCATATTCATAAATTTTGTAACCAAATGCCGTTGGTATCATATACATCAATTTTGTAGCCAAACATTGTTGATATCATATACATAAGGTTAGTGACCTTGTAAAATAGCTAAGATATGGAGAAAAGTTCAAAGGTTTCCATATTATTTAACGATATCATATACATACGGTTAGAGGTATTTGAAAATAGCTAAGATATGGAGGAGAGTTCAAAGGTTTCCATATGCTTTAGATGGTCCACGCCTGATGTTTGACCTTTCAAAAGTACAACTTGGCAACATAGAGTGGATGCAGCTGCTATGGATGTTTGTACTATTTCCTGTGGTGGTGATGCCTTAGGCATAGGATTTTAGGTTGTTTATACTACTTCCATTGGTATTGAAGCCTCAAATACAGGAGTCAGAGGAGATAAAACAGGATAGGTAAACAATGGAGGAGCAGAAAACAACGTAGTAGGAGTGACACATGGAATATACTAGGGGTGTGAACGTGATATATACTAGATATATGGAGGGGATGGGATATGGAAAGGCCTCAACATGCACATATCCTTGTGCAACAGGAGAGGCCACCCGTAAATTCTAATGATGCAGCTTCAAACAATGGAAATACAAAAGCATAACTTTAAAATTATGCATGTCTTTCCCCTCCATTGTGAATCTATTTTTCTCGCGTGTAAATCCATTGGATGGACATGAATTATTAAAACACTTGTATTAGTTATTAGGTCAAAATGATATGGATTACCATATACCACGATGATAATTTTAATAATAGATATGTAACCATTCAATATAGCTGCGACGATTCTATAACTACTATGGACATATACATTTCATAACAATAAAAACCCTTTATTCTTGGAATTAACTAGAGTAAGTGAATAAAACTTGGTACTCAAACCTTAATGCTTATTTTGGTTATGAGTTATGGAGATCTTATTGTTGTTAGACTTCCATTACCAAAACCCATGCAACCGAGTTGTAGATCTAGCTATGGATATATGAATCTCACAACAATATTTTTTTTATTACCAAAACCCATGTAGTATTGCTTGTATACCCACATTATCAAAAATTGAGTATTAGGTAAATAGATCTATCAATGGATATATGCATTCCAGAACAATAAAAATCCTCTATCTAAAATTCTTGTGTTAGCTATGGATATATGCATTCAAGAGCAATAAAAATCATCTACCTAAAGCCCCTATGTCAATGAATTAGCTATAGAAATCACTTGTATCATCGAATTAGATCTATCAAACCCTTGTATCAATGAAATGGATCTAGCAAACCCTTGTATCAACGAAACTAGATCTAGGAAACACCTATATATGTGAACTAGATCTTAGCAAACCCTTCTAGCAAATATCTGTATTAGCAAACTGGATCTATCAAACCCTCTATGACCGAACTAGATGTAGAAAATATCTGTATGAGCGAACTAGATGTAGCAAATGAATATATGCCTTCCACAAAATAAAAACCGAGATATATTGATAGAGTCTATAGATATATAAGGAGGGATAAAAGAGAGTAGGAAGGAAATTTAACAAATGAGGAAAAATACATAATCTAAGGAAATTCAAAAATAAATAAATAAATGAGGGAAAAAGAGAATCTCGAGAAAATACAATTATTAATTATTTAATTAAAAAAATAGTTTTTTTATATTTTTAATACATAATATCTAATTTATTTCCAATTTGGTTATACATTAGCCCCACTATTTAACCTTATTTATTGAACTACTAATAACCTTATTTTCATTCAATTTAAAAAGTTCTTTTGTTTTTCATAATGATTTCTAATAATTTATTAATATATATATATATATATATATATATATATATATATATATTCTTTTTATTTGTTTAAAAAAATTATTGTTTTATTAGATTTTTGACTAATTAAAGTTAACTTTTCTTTTTACTTTTTGTATACACAATATCTAATTTAATACCATTAACCCCAAGATTTAGCCTTATTTATAGGACTTTTCATAACTTATTTTCATTCAAATTAAAAAAGAATGTTCTTTCTTTTAATAATAACTTCTAATAATATACTTTTAATATATCCATCATTATAGATAGTTATATTTTTAATACTTATATTTTTCTTTATGTTATTTTTTTATTATTTTTATGTTTATATATGTTTAAATAATTTTATTTTATTTTATTGGTTTTTGACTAATTAATGTTGACTTTCTTTTTATTTGATTTTTCCATTGAATTCAAACATTTTTGCATTATTTATTTCCTCCATCTATGTCATGATGATGAGTTTGCAACATTGACCCCAAAAATATTGTGGTGGTTAATCCGAAGAAGTCATTCTCTTAAAAAATATTTTGGATTATATTAATATTTAATTTGGATATTAGCATGATTTTTCATTCTTAGATTAATTTAGGTTGAAGGTACATTGTCATTCTCTAAAATACAAAAATCTATATTAATTTAGGTTGAAGATATATTCTATTTTTGTAAATTATAGAAGTAGAGTAGGGTAAAATTAATATTAATTTAGGTTATTTTATATTTGTGAAATATAAAAGGAGATTGTATTGATTAAAATATTTCCCTTTACTCTGAATCTAACAAGCATAGAGAAGGATTTAACTTCTAGTGATGCAAACCTCTTTTTGAGTGAAAAACTTAAGAAAATATTTGCACCTTGAAATATTTGATGATAGATTTGGAAGTAAGATATATATTTGTTGGTTGTATCAAATCCCGAGAGAGATCAAATTTCTTGAGATGCAAAATTCATTTTGAGTGAAAATTTTGAGAAAATGTTGAAAGATATGATCCCTATCGATACTTAATAGGTTCGTAATCAAGATGGATATATGCTTGTTCTTTATAATACTATTTATATTATATATAAATTTCACATCTCTATCTATCAAAATTATTCTTATTAATTTTATTATAATCCTTATAATACATATAACTACATACATGTAAAGATATTTTTTTAGACATGGTTTATTACTATTTTTATTTAATTTTTTAATGTAATATGCATAGCATAAAGTATATATAAACAAGGAGTGTGCACATGCTTAGAAAAGAGTTTATTGTAAGTATTAGGTTATTATATGTTTAATAACTAAATTTAAATTTAAAGTTTTGAAATGTAATACTTAAAAATATGAATCTCCTCTCTATGGAATGACTAAGACATGCCAAGTCGGAGAGTGCATGGCCATCATCCCATCAAGCACTCACATATGAGGATGTGGCCATGCACTCGCCCTAATGTCATTAACAAGGCATCATGAATTTGCTTGGAGGATTGTTTGACATCACTTCAATTTGGTGTCAAATCCCTCTCCAACTAGTATTGGTTTAATGGTTGCAACTGAGTTCAAATTAATATTAGTTATGTTATTGGGCTATGTATTTCTAGAGTCATCATTGGTTTCATTATCAACCTATAGGCCTATGCAGAACACTCATAATTTGTAGGTGTGGCCATTTTCTCCAAGACCTAGTCATAATTTGCATAAGGTAAATGTTAATTCAAGCTACAAGGCCTTGTAATGTATTCAATTATTAGAATTCAAGGGCTATTGATCACCAACTATAATAATCCCATATGAGGTTTCCTTTAGGGATACTACTTTAACACTGTATGGTGGATAATTTGCTACCCTTTTTTCCATTATTTCTATTATTCTCTCCGAGTGCATTCCCCAAGCATCAGTTACATTGTTTTCTCTTTTATTTTTTGTCGTGTCAACTTTAAACCCCTCACTTAGATTTTTATAGTTGGGTTTGGCTAGGTTCTCCTTCTCTTTGGATATAGTTTTCAGGTAAGGAAAAATATGTCTCCGTTAAGTTCCTCTTTGAATTAATCCTTGAGAAAATCCATCATCTCCCAAGTTCCTCTCCTCCTTGGCTTCAACTACCCTTCAATTCCATCTCTTAAGCAAACATTCATATTTTAGTAAGTTTTTGTTATCATTGCTTCAAGCTTACAATGCATTATCAATGCACTCAAAGCCTATGTGGAGTGGCTCGCTACATAAAACGAGGCTTTTGAGCCCAATAGAAAGTGTAAATTTCAAAATCTATGTATTTCATCCACACTCATTAAATATTCATGACAAAAAAATGACAATGAAACATGACATTGTAGTAAAGCACAAATGTTTGATAGATATTTAAGTGGCTAGAGAGGTAGCATATTGGGTGCTTAAAACAACACACGCTAGAGGAAGATACAACTAATACATATATATTGTTGATATCTACTAGCATTTGAAAATTGTATTGGGTACTAAATTGTTGGATCACAATGAGGCCAAGGAGGAATTTTTCCTCGTGTTCCATGAGTTACAACTTTCCATGAAGAACCTAAAGAATCACTTGAATAAAATTGAATATTGTCTGGGCCTTCCTCCATATCCAGGCTATGCGCAAGGCAATAGTAAAGAGCTAATCACATTGGAAGAACCAAACTCTTCTAATTTTGAATAATGGATTATACTCAATTCGTTTGGAGGTTAAACTAGTTAGTTATTTCTCATATTCCTGCATTGACTGCACGTACAACCAAGACAACTAAAACTTATGCCCAAATAACCACCATTAACTTGGTTCAGTCCATAGAACTAGGTAGACCATAATAATCGAGTGGTAAAAAGAAGAAGAATAAGAAAACTATTTTGAATGAGAAGAAAGAATCATAAGCTCCAAACACCAATTCCAAGGGCAAGAAAGAGCGAAAGCTAAAGTTCCCATGTAATATTTGTGTTAGGGGTCTACTGTAGTGGAGCGGCTACAACCACCCTACAAAATGTTTCCTTAGCCCATTTTAGAGCCTCCCTACCAACCTTTCACAACACCTTTCCTTGCTTCGTCAAGTAAACAAGCTTCAGTGTTTTGCTTGCACAAAGGCAGCATGTCGACCACATCTTGATGCATTCCCATTACAAGTTGTTCACCTGGACTTGGTCCAACTAAAGGCTAAGAAGATTCCCCAAGAAAATTGCACATTTCAAGAGGGAAACCAGCGTTCCCTCTAGAAATTACGCAATCTTGTCTAGCAGCATGTTGGGCTCCAAGATTGCACAATTTTGCAAGTCAACACTCCCAACAGGAATTGCGCAAATTTTCCCAAGAAGGGATGCTCAGCCCATAATTTGCGCAAATCTGGGTAGCAGTCAACTGATTTACCAAAATAGTGTACAAATCTCCTAGGCAGTTAGCCTAGCTCCGAGCCGTAAATGTGCATTTCCTTCAACCAGTCAAACAACCTCTTGCATGTGTAGCTGAGTTGATCGGTTTTGTCTGAGACCAAGAAAAATAAACTTGCATGCATGGGCTTCTTCTCCCAAGGCAGCATGCAAAGGCATCCCTTGTTTCAGGGATCTATGTTTAGTAGCAGTTGGAGGTTACATGCAAGGATCATTTCAGAAACCTCCCACTAAGTGTCGATTTCCCTATATTTGTGGCATATGCATCACAACCTCGATGTTATCAAAATTCATCAACCGGATGTTGTGGATCTCATTCCTCACATCAACCTTGCATCTCTGACATTCCACATCACATCTAGGAGCTATCGACACACTCAGCTCAGCTATTTTGGGGTAAGCTCGCTTTCCATGCCTTGTGTTGCATTTATGTTGCTTTTTGTGTTTTCGATTGTGTGAGTACTATTTGGTTGATTTATTTGAATGCTTATTGGCATTTACATATATAATATCCTGTCCTAGACTGTTTAAGTTTTTGTTGCTATCTCACTGTTGTCGCATGTATGAAACTGTTTTCACGAATAGTCGCTGATTCGGTGACTCACCTCACCCACATGCATGTTGTTCTGTTTTCTGAATCTGTCATTCATTGTTTTCATGAATGATCATTCACTCATGCTTATACTCAGTATCACCATGTAGTCGCACTCACATTCACTTTTAGTTGTCGATCGGCGAGTTTGGGCAGCCTTGGCCTGGCCTGTGCCTCACTAAGACAACATTACACAATCCTGAGAGGGAAGGTTTTGTCTTCCTCTTAGGAAATGTGCATTTCTATCTAGCAGTTGTTCCCCAGGCCTACTTTGCACAATCCTGAGGGACAATGACTGTTGGCAAATAAAATTGCGTAATTGTGTAATTGCGTAATTGCATATTGTGCAATTCGAGTAGTCAACAGTTAGGACGGACTGTGCATTTCACAGTTCCAGTAGTTAGTTAGTCTCCCAGTTGCCCAGACTGTGCCTTGCGCAGTCTTGGTAGTCAGTCTCCCAACATCCCAACTGAAATTGCGCAACCTTCATGATGAGCCACACATGAATGTTGCAAGTCAATTCTCAAGTTCGTTTTGGTTTTCACATAGAGATTGCTTGCCATGAGTGTTTCCATGTCTCCAGGTATTGCAGGTGGTTATCTGCCTCTCAGAAGTGCAGGTACAATGGTTTAAAAAAAGAGTTGAAGACACCATTTAGAGCACACCTGGAGATGCAATTGATCAAATGTCTATGAGCTTGCCTTCTCATGAAGATATCAAGTTTCTCGTAGATAAGGACATCAAGGTATCACAGCAAGCAACATCATGAACAACAGTTGAAGGCGGCATACAGAATATAGAAAATGAAACAAATACAATGAATGCAGAAGATGCAATAAATGCAAGAGGAAGGTCGTTGAAAACACATAGGCAGAACAAAGTTGCAAGATCAAGTAGATCTACTCACAATGAAAGAAACTTTGAAGACCCGGGCTATGAGGTGACAACGTGAGATGAAGATCGCGTGAAGACAATGAATGGAACAAATAAGGAGTTGCATGTGCTAAAGCAACAACTCAGGAAGAGCATGAAGCTGCACAGATAGACAAATTAGTTGCAGCAGGAGAAGGAACAACAGTGGGCGCAACATGCACTCACGGATGAAACTGCGCCCGTACAAGTTAAAGATCCATCCCAGCAGCTGATATGGAGAAAACATGGTGAGAAGTTTTGTTGATCACATGCAAGGGATTCAACAACATGCATGTCATTGTGTGCACGCATGCAATCCAACACCTTCAACACAATCACCAAGGCGAAGACAAGAAGCAAGTCCAACTTGAGCTGAACACGTACTTCAGAAAGTTTATGTGCATGACCACCCACACACACTTGAAGATCAACACAGACACTATGCATTAGTTTCTTGCCAGTTTAGCTGCACCTAAGAAGACCATGTGCATGTTAGCAGACGACTTGGATGAAGGAGTCAAACCAATGCATCGGTTGCAACGGAGGCAAGAATTCACTTTAGTAAGATGTCACCATGAGGTGCATACACACCATCACAGATGACCAAGTTTGGAATCAGATCACCACCTTAACCATCACAAGCATGTCAAAGAGTTGGTCTCATCATAATGGACTGAGTGTCAGTGATGTCTTTCATGGTTGCTCAAGTCGTGTTGTCTCACATGAGTACATGTGCATTGTAATGTTGTCATGTCAAGTGTAATTCAAGTGTTAATAGTTGGATGTAACAGTCATAGAGTAGGTGAAGAAGAGTCATGAGGGTAGTTGAACTATCTCAAAGGGGAACGACAAGGGTCACCCCACCCTTTTCTACAAATAGTCCCTCATAACTCATTCTAAGGGATTTTGGTTAGCCAAGCTTCTGATAAGACTATCTTGGAAACAACTTGGATAGTATTGTAATGCTCCTTGGCTTCTTTGTTACAAGGAGCTAGTTCATCTCCTTGGAGGAGTAGGGAGATGTGGCTGTAACATTCCATTGTTGGGGCTAGCAGGTTTACATGGATGTATTATATGATTGGAACTTCCACTTTATATAATAAGAGCCAACACATTTTCATGCATATGTTGTTATTGTAGTTGGATTGTTCTGGTTCCTTTAGTGATGTATATTGTTTAACTTACATATTTGTGTATGAACTGCTTCATATGCAATTATATGAATTTTGTTGTAGATGTGCTGTTGTTTTAACCATCACTTTGGATTTTTGACTGATCTTCTCTGCAGATTGTGATGCATCTTCGCTCGTGTGTTCCCTTCCTAGCTTAGTACTGATACAGGTTGCCAAGGGGCACACTCATCCCAACCCACATGTGTTAGAAGCTCTCATGCACCTTCCTTGACTCATTGTAGCGGTCACACCCTTGCTACCAATAGAGTTATCTTACTTTCCTCTATTCGATGTTGCAGTCAAGGCATTGCTTTACGACCCACTTCTGGGAATCCTACACCAAACGGTCTGAGGTCTAATTCAGGATTCTAACTGTGGAGATCCCCTTGACATGTTGGCGGGTCCAGCACCATCAACATTTCTGGCACTAGAAGAAGGGATTGATGACAAGTTGTGTCCTCTCATCCAATTTTGAACCTTTGCATATCTTTCATGGAGTCTTGCACTATTCTCCATCTGTGGTGTTTTTCGAATCGTGAAGATGTCTCCATCATGGGGGAGTTTTTCGATCTCTTGTCCACTTTCACGTATGATGGTGAAGGCGAAGTGGCCTAGCCTGATTACTTACATTACTTTCTTTCCATGCTTCATGAGGAAGAGGGGTGTTTTGACGAACATGCCAGTTTGTTGCTTGCACACACACTTCGCGAATCTCCACATCGTTGGTTGCTTAGCCTACTAGCTGACACCGTGCACTCACTTGAGAACTTTTGTGATCTCATTGAAGACACGTTCTATCATTTTGATCCAAACCATCTTTACTGGAAACTGTTACAGAAATGGGGGGCTTCACATGAATCTGTTATTGACTTTTTCTAGTGCTTTCGTGACTTGCAGTTTCAAGCTCCGAGGAGCTAGATGAAATTTTCTTATCTTTGGGACCGGTTCAAGTATTGCCTTAAGAAAACTACCTGTCATAAGAGAAATTTTGAAATCAAGCCTCACTCAAAATTCTTCAATGATGAAGCTGTGTAAACTCATGTGGATTTGGTCATTGTCTCGAATGATTGGCCACCTCGCTCCCATTCAACAACTCCACCACTGCCCAGTGATGTTGAGGGTCATGCTCACACACCTGTTCATATTTCACATTCTCCTAACATCACTTCACTCAGTTTTCAGGCATATTTTGTTGTGAGTCTTTCGAGTTCTCACATGCATTCTGTTCTACGACCTCCGTCTTCACACTCGGGTGTTCCTCTGGATGATCGTGTCTTGTGTTCGTGATCCAAAAATGGATCCTGGATAACCCTCAAAATCTTTAAGTCTTTAAAATATCCTCAAAGGTCAAAACTAGAGCAAAAGGAGAAGTTTTAGACTTGAAGGATAACACTATCAAAACCCAAAAATATGAAGAAATGGCGGAAATGAGGCCTATCGGAGGCTTGAATAGTGAGTGAAGAGGATCTGTTGGATCTAGTCAATCAATAGTCCATATCAGATCAACAATCACATTCGGCAGTGGCTATTAGAGGATATCGAAGCACAATCTATGGTTATTGCGATCGCAATCGGCGACCATAACAGAGTGCTACACCAGCCTGGGGCATGAGTGATTTGCGATTATGACTTGCGCATCGCACTATTGCATCGACGCATTACAAGGAGTGGTATATATATATATATATATATATAGATATATATATATATATATATATATATATATATATATATATATATATATATATATATATATATATATATATATCTATATATATATATATGCGATGTGATAGCCAGACCCTACGGCAATATGAATTGGGTTTAATATATTTTGAAATCCACCGAAAGGCATTATTTCCATAATAGAGTGCTACACTAGCCTGGGGCATGAGTGATTTGCGATTATGACTTGCGCATCGCACTATTGCATCGACGCATTACAAGGATTGGTATATATATATATATATATATATATATATATATATATATATATATATATATATATATATATATATATATATATATGCGATGCGATAGCCAGACCCTACGGCAATATGAATTGGGTTTAATATATTTTGAAATCCACCGAAAGGCATTATTTTATGTATTTTCATATTTTTCGCTATTAGGCGAAATACAAAGGGGAGGCGCGATCTGATGAAACCAGACCTGAAAGGGTTTCGAAATGCAAATGCATCTTATTTTAAAATCCACCATAAGGCCACTTTCTGGATTTTTCATGTTTTAATGTATTTTTATACATACAAAGGGAAAGCCATGAAATGGGAAATTACGACTTGTGACAACAATTGAGGGTAGACCCGATAGGAAAATAAAGCACATTTGTGAAAATTTTAAGTCTATGAACAATGTTTACTGCGGATTTTCCCGTGTTTTACAACGTTCTCCGTGTAAACAGGGAACGACTGTTGCTAAAGTATTTAAAGTGCCGGTGGCTCCTTCTGTTGTGGAATAGGTGGCATCCATCCCCAAGGGCATTTAGAAATGGTTGCTAACACTTAGAAAGGGGATATGAGTGGACCAAAATAGGAAGACAGAGAGCTGAGAGGGAAAATGAATCAACAATTCCGATTTGGCTTAAAAGCCATGAATGTTAAAGATAGAGGGGTTTCTGTTGATTGTTGTGGGTTGCTGAGTGATTGCTGGTTGTTGATTGCTAAAAGCGAAGCTGAAGCAGGAGGCTAAGGCAAAAGAGGCAGCACAAAAAGGAAGCAACCAAAACAAGCAGTGCAGAAAGCAAAGGCTGAAGCACACGCAACCAAGGAAGTCACTTGGAAGCCAATTGAAAATCCAAGAGAGTTGTAAACTGATAGAAGGTAGAAATAAGCTAGAGCCAAAGATTCATAGCCTAGAGCCAGAGTCGAAGAGCCACATTCAAAGCCAAAGAGCCAGATTCAGAGCCAAGAGCCAGAGCTTCAAGAGCCAAGGGAATAACATGGTGTCTGAACCCACTATTTCTGTGTAAAACAATAGGATTTAAGCCAAAATCTTGTAAAAAAAGTCTCATACCATAATCCGAGAGAGCCCAGTTGAGTTGACTAGAGCTCACGGAGATGTAGCCCAAGAGTTGTGGGTGAACTCCTAATTAAATTGTTGTTTCTGTGTGTGTTTTATTGCTGCATTTTCTCTTCTATTTTATTTATTGTTATATGCATTTATATATCAATTTCAGCAGATTAATATACAACACATGAATAGTTAAAAACAAGCATAAGCATACACCTATAATTTCAAGCATTTCTTAATTCTGCATTGGTTAATTAAGAAGACTTGGGAATAATTCAAGCTTTGGAAGTGGGAGAGGTTCTTGTAAGTTAGACAAGAAGCCTAAGAGCCCCATTTCCAGATCAGTTCACCCATTCTAGACTCTTCATTTGTTGTGAATGAGGAACAACCCAGTGATGGAGTTGGTGTTGCACAACCAACATGTGTTGTCATTCATGAAGAGTATGAGTGGGAGCTTGAACATCAACACTCAGCGAAGAATGACTCCCTTTCATCAGAGCCCCCTATGTTTTTTTCCGACCTCTTTAGTGAACCTATCATGCATGATTTCACATGTGTGTCTTCATCTACAAATGCATCCATTGTTGATCACTCGTTGGACTCACCAGATGTTGGTCCATCATTCGACAATGGAGAGGATAAGCTATTCATTGAAAATCCACTTGATCCTTCATCTCTCTTTTTCAGAAACACAGAGGATGAGTTTGTTCACCTTTCATCTACCCCTATATTTGACTTACCTGATCATGACGATGCCAATGAAACCATTGATTTTTTTATCATGGCGATCGTGATCCATTTGCTTCCATATTTTATCATGATTACGACTCTATCACAGTTTGTCTTTCGAAGCCACTGGTTTACGATGATCTATCTGATGATGAAGTTGAAACACCCAAGACCATCAAGGAACTTTAGCCCAAGTTGATGGTTATAACCCAAGGCTCCTCATCACTCATCTATATGCATTGAAGATCCATGTTATGTCCTTATAATATTAGTGATTCCCCCATTAGTATTGTCGTTATATCCCTTATTATTGTTGTGCCCCTATTGTCCCCATATTATTATTATTGTTCCCCATAGAAACCCTTTATTGTTATTTTTGTGCCTTTACATTATTATTGTTAGGTTGGCTTGGTTATATTGTGACCCCTTAGACTCCTATATATAGAAAGGAGGTTTTGTCATTTGAATCATCTAAGAATTTTTCATTTGTGTAATTTAAAGGAGGTTTCCCCCACAAAGAGGCTTATTTCTAAGGTGTTGATCTGTATTTTCTCTCTTTTTGCGAGTTGGTTTCATAACATTTGCTATCAGAGCTTTGGATTCTAGGGTTTCACAACTCCAAACAGGTCATCGTGGAATTTTCACTATAGCTTTTTTTATGCGATGTTTCAGAAGATACAAAAAAACCCATTTTAGCTGAAATCGTTTTGAACTTTGGGTTCAAATTGAAGAGCTTGACTGGCTATATTTATGGAGATATAATCTGAGGACTTTAGGGTTTTTGTAGACCCCCGAATTACATTCCAGATAGGTGACATGGGGAAAATCACCATAACTTTTGTCTTGAGCATCACATTGAAATTTCTTAAGAATTTATAGAAAGTGGACAACCTATAGTTTTCTGTGTATCAGTTTCAGGTACTAAGGTCGAAACAGTGACACGTGGCATGTCATACAAGTTTGCTCTATTGAACTACTATAATCAGGTCACTGTGGGAGATTTGGCATAACTATTCCTTGGAGAATCCAATATTGATAAAAATTGCAGAGTTAGAAAGAGGACTCAAAGGGCTACCGTAGCATAAGATTTTAGATATTCGAGATACACAATTACAGAGATACAATAGCTTCAATATTGAGCTCTTACAAAGTAAAAAAAGGTGTGTAGTGTTTTTTTAATTTTGCATAAGAATGGTTTGAAAAATTAGTTTGAAGGGATTCAAATGGAATAGTGAAGAATTATTAGCATTAATTAATGCCCCAGAGAAAGAAAATGGAAAAACCTAGTAAGAAACCTAAAAGCTCTAGCATGACTCATGAAGAAGAGGAAGAAATGCAACATGATATATCAAAATTACAAGACCAAGTACAACAAATTTCACTCTCACTAAAGGTAAATGAAGCCAAGATGAATGGCATGGAAGCTAATATGAATGGCATGCAAGTTAAATTGAATGGCATGGATGCTAATATTGAAGCTAAGATGAATGGCATGGATGCTAGGATGAATTGCATGGACAATAAGATGGAAGAATTGAAGATAAATTTGAATAATTTGCTACAAGAAATGGTCACTAATGGCGAAAGGGTAGTAAAGGAAACTCATGATGAGAATAAAATAAATGTTAATAATAATTTCATAGACTCTAATGTTGGATTAAAGACCCACCATGTTCCAGAAATTGATATGAGGAAGTTTGATGGCAAGGATATTGGAACTCAGATACTACAGATGGAGCAATTTTTTGATCTCCATAATGTGAAAAACACACAAAAGGTACGTATTGCAACTTTATATTTGGAACCAAATCAGTTTGTATGGTATCGATGGCTTTGCTCTCGTAAACAAATTGTCACTTGGGCAATTTTTACAGAAGAAATGGTAGCATATTATGAGGATACAAAAACCAACACCTTTTTTAGCGAATTGATAAATATCAAACAAAAGGGTTCAATGATGGAGCACATTGAGGACTTCAAAAAATTGAAAATAAGGGTAAAAGATGTTCCAAAGGAGCATAGGATTGATGTGTTCATAGGGACTTTAAAGGATAATATCCAACATGAGGTTCACCTTTGGGAACCTGATTCATTAGAGAAGGCATTCAGGTTAGCAAGAAAAATGGAAAGAAAAATTATGGCAACCAGGAAGCCTACCACTCACAACTATAAAGATGGAAGTATTGTGGCCCCTAGCCTTCCGCAACCTACAAGGTTGACACCAAAACAATTGAAGAAAAAATATCAAAAGGGCTTTGTTACATTTGTGATAGAGGAGGAAGAAAAGGAACAAGAAATGTCAAAAGAAGAGGATATAGTCCAGGAACAAACCCTAGATAAAGAAGAAATGAATTTGACCATATCTTGTAATTCATTGGCTGCAATTACCACTCCTCAAACTATGAAGATAGAAGGACATACGAAGAAGAAATAGGCAATAGTGTTGATTGATTCGGGAAGTAACCATAATTTTATTCATTGTAAGATAGCAAAGGAATTGAATTACTTCCTATATCCAGCACCAGAGTGTCAAGTGATGGTTTCAAGTGGAGGAACCATAAGTTGCTATGGAAAGTTCCATAATATCAAGCTATCCATGCGAGAATATGTATTGACTAGCCCAATTATTTCCATTCCAATTGGTGGTGCTGATGTTGTACTAGGAGTCCAATGGCTACAATCCTTGGGTACAATAGATTTTAATTTTCAAGAACTTTTTATGAAATTTTCTGTGGAAGGAAATGAATTTGAATTAAGTGGTATTGTAGGGAAACTGGGAAGGATAATTAGCTGTAACAGTATGACAAAGCTTCTAAAGAAGGAACAACGAGGTGTAATTGCACAATTATGTTTGCTAAAGGTTCCCAATTGAAATCATCTATTTCTCCAAATCTCCAAAAATTCTTGGACAATCATTCCAAGGTATTTGAGACTCCCAAAGATCTCCCACCTATTTTTGATCATGATCATGCTATTCATTTGATTCTAGGAAGTGTTCCTCCAAACATCAAGCCATACAGATATCGCTATGCCCAAAAGAGTGAAATTGAATGTATGGTTGTAGAAATGCTAGAGGATGGTATAATTCAACCTAATCAAAGTTCTTTCTTTGCTACAGTAGTATTGGTGCACAAGAAGGATGGATCATGGCACATGTCCAGATTATAGGGAGCTCAACAAGCTCACTACTAAAGGTAAATTTCCCATTCCTATCATTGATGAATTATTGGATAAATTGCATGGATCAATTTACTTCACCAAGTTGGATCTTCATTTAGGATATCATCAAATCAGAATGGAGACTAAGGACATTCCGAAAACAACATTTAGAACTCATGAAGGTCATTATGAGGTTTTGGTCATGCCTTTTGGCCTTACCAATGGACCTTCTACATTTCAAGGTTTGATGAATTCCATTTTCAAACCCTTCCTTAGAAAATTTGTGTTAGTATTTTTTGATGATATACTAATCTACAACAAGTCTTGGAAGGATCATGTTGAACACGTTGATAGGGTGCTTAAACTATTGGAGGAGAAACAATTACATGCAAAAAGCTCCAAATGTTTCTTTGGAGTACAACCGGTGGAATATTTGGGTCATATTGTATCTCATGAAGGTGTTAAGGTAGACCCTAGAAAAATTAAATCCATTATGGAACGGAAAATCCCCACATCCATAAAGCATCGACGAGAATTTCTCAGGTTGACAGGGTTTTATCGCAAGTTTGTTAAGAATTATGGGAGAATAGCGGCACCTCTAACAACATTATTGAAGAAAGATGCATTTTCATGGATTCCAGAATCAACAAAGGCCTTTGAACATCTTAAAGAGGCAGCGAGAGAATCATAGTCTTAGCTATGCCGAACTCCACAAAAACCTTTATTGTGGAATGTGATGCTTTAGGAAATGGAATTGGTGTTGTTTTAATGCAAGATGAAAAACCCATTGCTTTCAAAAGTCGTCCAATCAAGGGAAAGTATTTACACAAAGTTATTTATGGGAATGAAATGTTGGCAATACTACATGCACTTAAGAAATGACGACCCTACCTAATGGGAAGACACTTTAAGGTAAAAACGGATCATGATAGCCTTAAATACTTTTTACAACAAAGATTATCCTCTGAAGAGCAACAAAAATGGGTCACAAAGATGTTGGGTTATGACTTTGAAATCATCTACAAAAAAGGGAAGCAAAATGTTGTGGCAGATGCACTCTCAAGAAAGGATGAGGATGTGGAAGCATTGTTGTGCATCATTTCTATTATCCAACCAGATTGGATAAACAAAGCAAGAGAGGAATGAAAGAATGATGAAGAAGTGTGGGCACTCATTTGAAAGTTACAACAAGATTCCAGTGCATCTGATACATTTACCTAGAAAAATGACTCATTATGGTACAAAGATCGCTTATACCTATGCAAGAATTCCCAACTAAAACAAAAGATTCTTATGGATTTGCAAACTTCTCCCTTAGGAGGGCACTCAGGATTTTTAAAAACATACCACAGGGTTAAGAAGGAATTTTTTTGGGATGGCCTTAAATGGGATATTCAAAAATTTGTAGCGGAATGTTTGGTTTTCCAACAAAATAAAGTTGAAACAATTAAGACCCCAGGTCTACTCCAACCTTTATCCATTCCAAGCCAACGTTGGGAGGAGGTTTCAATGGATTTTATCACAGGTTTACCCAAGTCTGAAGGAAAGGGTGGCATCATGCTGGTAGTTGACATACTTACCAAGTATGCACACTTTTGTACATTATCACATCCATTTAAAGCCACTACAGTTTCTATTGCATTTATGGAGACAATTCAAAAGCTACATGGAAACCCAAAGATTATTGTAAGTGGCAGAGATCCCATTTTCATTGGAAATTTTTGGACATAATTATTTTCTTGTCTCGGTACTTAGTTAGCTCATAGCTCATCTTATCATCCTTAATCTCATGGGAAAACTGAGATAGTAAACAAATGTTTGGAAGGATATCTTCATTGATTTGTATTCGATAAACAAACACAATGGGTCAAATGGTTGCCTCTGGTTGAATGGTGGTATAACACTTCCTTCCATACTGCAGCAAAAATGACCCCATTTATGGCACTTTATGGATATAATCCACCATCCATCACATCATATTTACGAGAAAATTGTAAGGTTCAAGAAGTGGAACATCATATCGAGCATCAAAAACATGTTCTCAAACTCTTAAAGGATAACCTCAAGTTGGCATAGAATAGAATGAAGCAATAGGCAGATCAACATCGCAGTGAAAGAAGTTTTGATGTAGGTGACTGAGTATTCCTATGGATACAACTATATAAACAAATGTCCCTCAAGCAAGCTAAGAAGGATAATAAATTATCACCAAAGTATTATGGTCTGTAAAAGGTGTTTCAAAATATTGGTACTATGGCATACAAATTGGAGCTTCCTGCAACTTCTCGAGTGCACCCAGTTTTCCATGTTTCATGTTTAATGAAGGATATAGGCGACAAGCTCCCAGTTCAAACAATATTTCCAAAACTTGACGAGGAAGGAAAAATTATATTGGAACTGGAAGCAGTCATAGAAACAAGAACTCGACGGCTACGAAATTGATCAATTTCAGAATATCTCATCAAGTGGAAGAACTTATCCGTTGAAGATTCCACATGGGAGGATGAGAATTTTATACAAAAGCATCCAGAACTACTCAAGCATTGAGGACAACACTCTTTTGAAGGAGAGGGGCACGTTAGGTCCTTATAATATTAGTGATTCCACATTACTATTGTGTTATATCCCTTATTATTATTGTTGTGCCCCTATTGTCCCCATATTGTTATTATCGTGCCCCATAGAATCCCTCTATTGTTATTTTTGTGCCTTTATATTATTATTGTTAGGTCGGCTTGGTTATATTGTGATCCCTTAGACTGCTATATATAGAAAGGAGGTTTTTTCATTTGAATCATCTAAGAATTGTTCATTTGTGTAATGTAAAGGAGGTTGACCCATCAAAGAGGCTTATTTCTAAGGCATTGATCTATATTTTCTATCTTTCTCTCATCTGGCTTCATAACAATCCATCTCACACATAGATCACACTTCCTTCACTCGAACTGTACGATCCCATTTCTCATGAATTGGAGGAATCTTACATTGCAAGCACTCGCTCGCGACGCAAGTTATCTTTGTTTCTTTCGTTTGCTTGCATGCTATAGTCAAGACTATGCTTATGCTTCAAAGTTGCATGCAGTGTCACATAGCACCATGATAAGTCCACATGCTACTTGTGATGCACTTGTACTCACTTATGTCCTGTGGGCACTTTGAAACACAAAGTGTGGTTGTCTTCATTGTTATATCTTTCTTACCTGCTAGTTCACACAACTGGGTTGCTCACGGACCAAGCCTTCACTAACATGGGTCTACGAATGTGTCACTGGCTGCATTGGAAGTATCACTTCGCGTGATCAAGCCAATGCACCATTAGCTTAGGAGTAGGAGTAGTGTTTGATTTCAATTATTTTCTTGCATGCTTGTTTTCTTACATTATTTGTTTGTTGGTTTGTTTACTTTTTTGTTTGCTTACTTACTTTTATTTCACTTTTTCTTCTACTTTTGCTTTGCTTTATTGTTTGTTAGTTCACTTGTTCTATTCGTAGGTGAGTTTTTTCATGAAACCATGTATGACTCTTGAAACAAGTTGGGTAAAGTAAAAGAGGGATTTCACATCTATCACTACTTTGTTATCTTTGATCTTGCCTCTGTATGATAAGCTTGTTACTTTTAGTCCATGATACATCGAAGGAAAATACGTACCGTTCAAAGTGAACCTTGGTGAAAACACAATGCTTGCACACTAACTAGTGTCACCATCTCTAGTCGATTGTTTTTGGGTTAACCCTTGTCAGCTCAATCAAGTAGAGTAAGGTGAGGGGGGAAACCTTAATAGGGATGTCAGAGATACACTAAACTACTTCTCTATTGGAACAACCTCTTCTACTCTCAATAAGTTGGGATCCCTCTTCCGCCTATGAAATGAATAATGCTATGCATAGTTGAAAAATGAAAAATGAAAAAAAATGAAAAGTTGAAAAAATCAAAAATCAAAATGAATAAGGTGAAAGAAGATAAAGGCTTCCTATGTAGGGAGGTGATGCAAGTAACTTTGTCGAGGTACTAACTAGGCTCGTTGGCAGCGGAGCATGCTTGTGTTCCTATGTGACTCCACCAGGGTACTATCTAGGTGGTAGTGTTGCAACACTAAAGATGAAACTAAGACTCTGACGACTATACTACTTGTGCACCTATATACCCCTCAACCCTAATCGAAAAAACTGTGTTTCCTTGGCTTGGAATGTGTGCCAATTGACCAAGAGCCTGGAAGATGCTACATCTTACAATTGAGCTAGTGTGGAAGCAAGATGAGTTGAGAACTGAACAATACTTTGGGAGGTGTTAGACATGCTTTTGAAAAACAAGGTCCATTCAAGAGCTGGAGTTCTATCAGTGTGTTGCCAAGTGTTGTAGTGACTACAAACACCCTCCAAAGTTTTTCCTTAGCCCATTTTGGAGCCTCCCTACCAATCTTTCACAACAGCTTGCCTTGCTTCATCAATTTCACAAGCTTCGGTGTTTTTCTTGCACAAAGGCAACCTATCCATCAAAACTTGATGCATTCCCTTCATAGGTTGTTCACTCAGACTTGGTCAAGTTGTAGGCTAAGCAGCATCCCCAAGAAAATTGTGCATTTCTGGAGGGAAACCAACCTTCCATCCAAAAATTGCACAATCTTGTCTGGAAGCCTGCTGGGCTCCAAGATTGCATAATTCTTCCAGTCAACACTCCTAGCAGGAATTGCGTAAATTTTCCCCAGCAGATCTACTTAGCCCAAAATTTGCACAAATCTGGGCAACACTCAGCTACTCTACCTAGAAATTGTGCAAATATCCTCGGCAGTCAGCCCAGCTCCTAGCCATAAATGTGCATTTCCTTCAAGCATTTGAACAACATCTTGCATGTGAAGCTGAGTTGACCGGTTCCCTATGGGACTGAGAAAAATAGAATTGCATGCATGGGTTGCTTCTCCCAAGGCAACATGCAAATGCATCCCTTAGTTCATGAATCTATGTCTATCATTTGGAGGTTGCACACAGGGATCATTTCAGAAACCTCCCACCAAGTGTTGCTTTACCTAGATTTGTGGCATGCGTGTCACAACCTCGATGTTATTGAAACTCATCAACCAGATGCTGCAGTGCTCATTACTCACATCAACCTTGTAGCTTTGACATCCCACATCACATCTAGGAGCTGTCGGCACACTCAGCTCAACTGTTGAGGGGTATGCCTACTTTCCATGCCTTGTGTTGCATTTCTTTCACTTTTTGTATTTTTGCTTGTGTGAGTACTATTTTCTTGATTTTTTTGAATGCTTGTTGTTGTTTACATGTATACTAGGTTGTCTTGGCACTATTTCAGTTTTCGTTTCTATCTCACTGATTTCGCATGCATGAAGCTGTTTTTCATGAATGGTCATCGATTTAGCGACTGGCCTCACCCACATGCATGTTATTCCGTTTTCTAAATCCGTCATTTGCCATTTACATGCATGATCATTCACTCACACTTACACTTAGTATCACCATGCATTCACACTCCCATTCACTTCAAGTTTCCTGTCGGCAAGTTTGGGTAGCCTTGGCCCGAATTCTGCCTTACCAAGAGCCTCAGAAGGACAACATTACACAATCTTGAGAGGGAAGGATCTATCTTCCTCTTAGGAAATGCGAATTTCTATCTAGCAACTATTCCCCAAGCCTGATTTGCACAATCCTGAGGGACAATGATTGTTGACCAAGAAAATTGTGCAATGCAGTCACTGAGCTTGCAACCATTGCCAGATGAGATTGTGAATTGCACAATGTCAACAATCAACAATCAGAATGGACTATGCATTGCGTAGTTCTAGCATTTAGCCAGTCTCCTAGTAGCCCAGACTGTGCCTTGCATTGTCTTGGTAGTCAGTTCCCCAACCTCCCGACCGAAATTGCACAACCTTCATGATGAGTCACACATGTATGTTGCAAGTCAATTCTCAATTTCATTTTGGTTTTTGACTAACAGATTTCTTGCCATGAGTGTTGCCATATATCCAGGTATTGCAAGTGTTCATCTGCCTCTCAGTTGTGTAGGTACAATGGTTTCGAGAGAGCAGAGTCGAAGACATTGTTAAGAGCACACCTAGAGATGCAATCGATCAAATATCTATGAGCTTGCTTTCTCACAAAGATATCAAGTTTCTCATAGATAGGGACATCAAAATATCACAGCGAGCAACATCATGAATATCAGTTGAAGGTAACATACCAAATGCATGGAATGTAGTGAATGCAACAAATCCAGTGAGCATAGCGAATGCATTTGATGCAATGAATGCAAGTGGAAGGTTATTGACAACACAAAGGTGGAAAAAAGTTGCAAGATCAAGTAGATCTACTGATAATGAAAGAAAATTTGGAGACCCAGGCTATGAGGTGACAACACGACATGAAGATGGCGTGAAGATAGATAATGGAACAAAGAAGGAGTTGGATGTGCTGAAGCAGCAACTCAGGAAGAACATGAAGCTACATAGACAAACGAATGAGTTGCAGTAGCATCAAGAACAGTAGTGCGCGTAACATGTACTCATGGATGAAACTGTGCCGGTACAAGTTAAAGATCCATCTCAGCAACTAACATAGAGCATACATTGTGAGCAGTGTTGTTGGTCGCATGCAAGGGATTCAACATCATGCATGTCATTGGGTGCATGCACGCAATCCAACCCCTTCAACACACTCACCATGGCGAAGATAAGAAGCAATTCCAACTGGATCTGAACATGTACTTTGGCAAGTTAATGCACATGACCACCAGCACACACTTGAAGATCAACACGGACACTTGCATCAGTGTGTTTCCAGTTCAGCCGCACCCAAGAAGACCATGCACATTTTAGCATAGGAGTTAGATGAAGGAGCCGAACCAATGCACCGGTTACAATGGAGGCAATAGTTCACTTCAGCAAGATTTCACCATGAGGTGCATGCACACCATCACAGATGACCAATATTGGCATCAACTCACCACCTTCACCATCACAAGCATGCCAAAGAGTTGGTCTCATCACAACAGACCGAGTTTCAGTGATTCCTTGCATGGTTGCTCAAGCTGTGTTGTCTCGCATGAGTACATGTGAATTGTAATGTTGAGTCATGCCAAGTGTAAGTCAAGTGTCAATAGTTGGATGTAACAATCATAGAGTAAGTGAAGAGTCATGAGGGTAGTTGAATTGTCACAAAGGGGATTATCAAGGGTCACCCCACCCTTTGCTATAAATAGTCCCTCATAACTCATTGTAAGTGATTTTTTTTAGCCAAGCTTCTGATAAGACTATATTGGAAAGAGCTTGGATAGTATTGTAATGCAGCCTGTCTTCTCCATTACATGGAGCTAGTTCATATCCTTGGAGGAGCAGGCAGATGTTGTAACATTCCACTATTGGGGCTAGCAGGTTTACATGGATGTATTGTATGATTAGAACTTACACTTCTTTATATAATAAGAGCTAAGACATTTTCATGCATATGTTGTTATTGTAGTTGGATTGTTTCGATTGCTTTAGTGATGTATGTTGTTTAACTTATGTATTTTTGTATGAACTATTTCGTACCCAATTATATGAATCTTTTTGTAGATGTGCTGTTGGTTTAACCTGATCACTTTGGATTTTCGACTGATTTGCTTTCCAGCTTGTGATGCATCCTCGCTAGTGTGTTCCCTTCCCAGTTAAGTACTGATATAGGTTGCCAAGGGGCACACTCATCCTAACCCACATGTGTTAGAACCTGTCATGTACCTTCCTTGACTCACTATAGTGGCCACACCCTTGCTACCAATAGAGTTATCTTACTTGCCTCTGTGCGACATTGCAGTCAAGACATTACTTTATGACCCACTGTTGGGACTCCTACAACAAATGGTCTGAGGTATAATTGGGAATTCTTATTGGGGATATCCCCTTGACATGTTGGTAGGTCCAAAATCATCAACAAGGTCATATGAAACATCATTGTCCACATTGGATGAGGTCAATGAGAACAATACTTGGTGAAATCTCGCCACATTACCTATCATGTTGAACAATCCTTTCCCACCTCAACAACGATACCAAAACATGATTGTTGCAAATATTGCACCTCCACAAGGTGGAAATGTAGGGTATTTTCCTAGTGGGGATGCACCTGTGACCATTATGTTATGTGAAGAAATGCTAAAATTGACCATGAGAAGAAAATTATATGAAATAGTCATGCAAACTTGGATGCAAATCCAGATTCAAAAGTGGAAGTAAATACGGGAGCAATAATAGGTGCAAAACTTAGCACAAATTGTGGTAAAACAAAAGTGGATGCAACAATGGAGACAAACTTCAATGCAAAAAGGATTCAAAATTGGATGCATAATAAGATGTAAAATTGAATGTAAAGATGGACACAAGCACGGGGGAAATAGTGGAGACAATGTTAGATGCAAAAGTGAATGCAACAAAAGTATATGCAAAAGTACGTGTAAAATGAGATGCAAAACATGATGTAAAATTCAATACAAAAGGGGACACAAAAACATACACAATATTTGATGAAAACATGGACAGAAAAGGGATTCAAATGTTGATATAAAAGTGGAAGAAAATGTGTGTGCAATTATATATGAAAAACATGAAAGAAATTCTGGTTAAAAAAATATGGATGCAAAAGTGGATACAACAAAAAGAAAAAATGAATATGCAAAATTGGATGCAAAACAAGATACCAAAAAGGATGCAAAAGTGGACGCAAACGTGGGTCCAACAATGGAAAATAAGTTGGATGCAAAAATGGATGCAACAAAAGTAGATGCAGAAGTCGATACAAAACAAGATACAAAACCCCGTGCATAAACCTGACACAAAAGTGGATGCAAAAAGAGGCAAAATTTGACGCAAATTTGGATGCAAACGTTGATGAAAAATTAGAAGAAAACATGACTTCAAGAGTAGGTACAAAACATGGCGCAAATTATGGCAGAAAAAAGTCAATGTAAAAGTGGATGCAATGATAGACACAAAAAAAACAAACTTTGGTGTGAAAAAAAACGCAAAAATGGACAAAAGAAGTAGACGTAAACATGGGTGCAACATTGGATGAAAACGTGGATGCAATAGAAGTTGATGCAAAAGTAGATTCAAAATGACACTTAAAACCCAATGCAAAACTTAACGCAAAAGTGGATAGAAAAGCGATGGAAAAATAGATGCAAAATTTGATGTAAACATAGATGGAAATGACGATGCAAAATTAGAAGAAAAAGTGGGTGCAAAGGTACATGCTAAACTAGGTGCAAATTGTGGCACAACAAAAGTGGATGCAATAGTGGACACAATAATGGATGCAAATGAGGATGCAAATATGGATGCAAAACATGATGCAAAATTGGATGCAACAAAAGTAGATTGAAAACTAGACACAAAACTTGGTGCAAAAGGGGATGCAAAAATGGATGAAAACAATGATGCAAAAGAGGATGCAAGAAATCATGAAAAAATTGATGAAAGAGTAACAAAATGTGGATGCAATAGAGGATGAAAAAGTAGGTGAAACAAAAATTAGGGGCCAAAATTGACGCAAAACCTCATACAAGACTTGGTGCAAAACCTGGTACTAAACTTGGTGCAAGGCTTGGTGCAAAAACTAATGCAAATTTTGCTTCAAATTTTGCACCATATTTGATAAATGCATGCAAATATCACCAAAAATGGTCTGTAGATACAAAAAAGGAAGCAGAAAGGGATGTTAATCATAGGGTTTTGTTGTAGTGGTCTAGGAGAATTCAAAATAAAGTGGTTGGAAAGAATTCCAAAAACAAAAAATGTGAAGCCTTTGAATAAGAATACTACCTACATGATGGTATAACCCAACAACCCAATTCCTTAAAAATTGGAAAAACATAACAAAATTTAATAAAAGATAGGAGTGAATAAATTTAATAATGAATAATTTATAACATCGAGTGAATAATATAGACGAAAATTTTACAACATTATCTCTTTTTGTGGTCTTTTTCTTTAGCGTCTTAACCCTAACCCACTCACTATGGAGATGATAAATTTTTCTATATGTTGATATGATTTGTACATCGCTCTGTTATGGAGAATCATAATGCATACATTATTGTATAACTATTATATTTGAAGAGGAAAGACAATATGGGAGTTGTCTTGCCTAAACTATATTCATTATATGGCTTGTGAAACATGAATCAATGAAATTCTTGCAATTGCCTAAATATTTGGACCCAACTCAATTAAATGAGGTATAGGTTATATTAAAATTTCTATTGTCTCTAGTTTTAGGGAAACAATAAGCACAACTACAACAAATACTAATACTTAGGTTGAGCCTGACTTTCATGTCTCCCTACAGGGTTTCACCACCTATTATCTTAGATTGAATTATTCTTCAACTGGTGCATAATTTTCTAAACCACTTAGAGGTAATATATGACTCCCTAAGTTGGCATACTAATTGGTAATTTTTCTAAAATCTCCAATAAGATATTGTCCATTAAGTTGACCCCTCTAGAAGATGCATAGCTTTGAATCTACACTTTCCTCCCTCCATTTTAGAATAAAATCCATAGGAGATAATTTTTAGATTCATTAAGATGTTTTATGCGCATACAATTGCCATGTTTGGATGATTTTAAAACTAGAACTTTCCAAATCTATATTCTGTTTCTTGTGTTTCAAAAATGGTCAAAAATTGTTTTTGACGTTGTACATGCATCTAATTTGGGATTGCGATACTAACATATTCCAACATCAGAGTTCAACTCACCAAGCTAGGTATAGACCATTTCAAGGATGAATAACTAAAATTGTTTAAGCTCAAGTACATGTATCTATAAATAGAGAAACTAAATTAATGTCCACTTGAAGGAGACTAGAGTCATTCCTAGGAAGAAATGCATTATTGTAATGATATACAAGAACAAAGAATTAAGATCACAAAATTGTCGAAGTTCAAGTACATTTATCTAGAAAGAAGCAAAGAAATTATACATATATATGACAACTTGTACATAACCAAAACCATTCCATGAATAAATTTATTATTTATTTTCCAATAAAAGCCTCAAGGGAATCTCCAATGGTTGCTTCCCCACATTGGTGGATGGCATCCCTGTAGAAATTTCAGAAATTTCAGAACCAAACTCCTGCTGGAACAGAATAATCTAGATGTCCAACAATGTTTGCAACAACACCTTGAGATAACCATTTAGGCTAGAAATGCATTATTGTGATGGTAGATAAGAACATTGTTTAATTTTTAAAGGTAGGGTCCTAGATGTAACAATATGCACATGATGTCAAGATTCACTATGTAGTAGATAATTGAATATACTTTTATCAATATGCAAATTATGATAAAAATCTATAAAAGAATTTATTTCTATCCAGGAGAATGAAACCTTATTCAAAAAAGCCTTAAATTTATTTACTTTTAAAATTCACAAGAGTTTCTCTTGGATGATCGCAAATATGTTCATTGGGCATGAAATTCATCATATTGCATGAAAAATCCATCCTTCGTGAATGATGTTGTCATATTACCTGAATTTGATAATAGTATGCATTTATTTTCCTCTAAAACTCAGTAGAGTGTTTCTCTTAAGAGATTACTTGTTAATATCTTCCTTGGAAGATGAAAGTCAAGACATTACGTCAGAAAACCTCTCACTATTTGGCAAAGTATGAACTAGAGAGGAATAACACTTACTGATGTTTGTTATAAAATTAGTAAATTTAAATACAAAATCTCTAGCTACATAACCACAAAACAAGACAATTTAGAAATCAAGTTCTTTCTACTATGAAAATAAATATGTAGTCCATAATGTTAAGTCTAGTAGCATATTGTATAGGAATATTGTATCTATTCACTTATGGCACAAAAACATTATAGCTTCTCACTTGAGTATTTTGGCATCAGGAAACCATAACTCCTTTCTCATTTAAATTGACCCCCTTTCATCTGAATGCAACCATCAGAAGAATATTTTACAAAACATTAGTTATGTCAAAGAAATCTTTGATGAAGTCACAAGAAATATTTGTTGAAGTCATCCCATCGTTATTATTTTCACATCCTTTCTTGCTAACCTAATTAGGTGATCTATATCAAGCCACACTTCCTAAGGAGGAGGGATGTTTCCCTTTGAAGGTTGAATATGAAGAATTTAGTAGGACTGCCCAAAGCTATTGGCAATGAACAATTAGTGACAACTTACTGACACTTGCAAAGAAATGTTCTACATAATGCACATGTTAAAATATTAGAGAATATGTGGCCTAAATAATATCAATATATGAAGGCATAGAAAAATAGTATACTTCATAGCTAGTTGTAGGCCATAAAATTAATTGTGCATAGGATGGTCCATACTATATATGAAAAATAGGAACTATTGTCAATTCATCAAGTCTTAGGTTTTGAACCATGAAAACAAATACAATGCAAACTTTCTTCCAAACAAATCAGGAAAATGCCTTTGGCTCAATAACATTGCATAAGGATATAGGACTGAATCACTTTGAAGTTAACATGGACATCTCTCTTAACAATACAAGTACAAAAAAGATAGAGTGTTGAATTACTTGGCACAATGATGTCATGAAAATGAACAATCTACAGCTAGAATCCATGTTTCACAATGTATATGAACACAAAGATTGTCTGTCTAGATATCAAGTTTCCTTTATCAAATAGTGGAATGTATCAAGGAATCATCATTGACGAGTCTAAAGTTTTAGTAGCAAATTTGGAAATGGAAGAGAAACTAGAAGAAACATTAAGACTTAAAAATAGGAGGTAATATTGTTGGCATTCTCACATTCCACTTTTGGTATATGTGGAATGATGCATGATTTATAGAAGTGTATAAGAAATTTTTCCTCAGACATGTCAATTGTGGTTGATAGGAAAAATATAGTCTATTGGAATTAATAGGAAAATATTTGAATCATCACCTAGTGAAAAAGATACACGCATTATCATATAGGTGAGAAAGGTTGAAATTACTAGGGATTGCCAGATACATATGAATACATTATGTCACTAAACATTATTATTATAAGCTTCATGACTTGAAAATCTTAGATTTGAAATATGTACACAAATTGACTCCTAGTTAACAACCAGTTCACAGAAGAAAAATCACCAAAGTTAATTCGAAGTTGGATTCATTTCCATATATAAGACAAAAAATAATGAACTCATTCTTCATTATCTACAACAAAGAAAAGTTCCAGTGCCTTCTTCCGAATTTGTACTCAAGTATAGAAATATTACAATATACGGAACTCAATGGCCCCTCCCAGTAGTTTGAGATAACACACATAAAAGTACTTGAACAACATATAATTCTCTAACTGAACCCTAATTTATAATAATTCCTTTGAAGAAAGGGTACCCCACAGACTAGTAAATAATTTGGTCTAGTGACTACTATATTTCCAAGATTACATTCCAACACAATTTGTGCTTTAGCATAAGCAAAAAAGATTCTTCAATATTTCCAAAATTATGATACCCTCACTGACATATGAACTAATTTTGGGGATTTGAACAAGAAAAAAGAAAAATAATCCCATAATTATAGACCTACTAGAATATTCCCTCGTAGAACATATAAAATAATTTGTTCAGTGGAAAAATACTTTCAAAATGGAGATAGTAAACCTAAGGAGAAATGAATCATATTTTCCTGAGAAAAAACAACAAATGGGTTGTTTCTATAGAGTGCCCGTTGGTAGATTTAATAGATACTTTTTGAGCCAAAAAAAGAACAATAAATCTAAAAAAATAACCAATAGATGTACTTCAACGCAAAAGTATTTGACGACAATAATTGGTAAGGAAAAGGAATAATGATACTATGGAACATTAGAACTTATCCTGTCAAGAAATTTATTTTACGCATGACAATAAGAAGTTGAAAGTTGAATTCCAAAGAATAAGAGGAGGTTCAATTTATAACAAATAGATCTAGTTCATGGACTTCGATATATCATCCAAAAAAAAAGGAATATTGCATCAAGAAAAATAACATTATGTAGTTAGGGAATAATATAAAAATAAAAATATGTGTCCCATTCTAATGATATTTGATTCATCTACAATGTTGAATATTATTGGTTGGTTTGGGAAAAACTGAGCACATTGATACTTGTTTTGTAATTCGAGTCATCATCCAATAGGAAGGAAAGGCTCAAAGAATTGTTATAGTCTTCTATCATCAAGACTCTCATACTAGAAATAACTTGGAAAATAAATTTGGCATTGATTTATTTAGAACACGTCTTTACATGAATGCCAAGGAAAGCCCAAAACAAGAGTATAGTCAAAAGTTAAACATTTCTTTTGTTAATGCAGGGCAGATGAAGAGACTAGTAAATGCAAGTAAACATTTTGTGCTTCTCATGATCAAGAAAAATAATGATATTGATTATGAGTCTTTTGAAGGTTGTGATGATAAGTTAAAATATGATTTGTTTGATGTGGTAAGAAAGCATGGTGAGATGTTTTAGGAACCAAAGGGGTTACCTCCCAAGATGGGAATTTAGCATGAGATACAACTGCAGTAGGATGTTCCACTTCCAAACATTGGCATGTATCACATGTCAATCATGGAGAGCATGTAAATCAAGAAGAAAATTCAAGAATTGCTAAAAAAAGGTATCATACGCCCATCTACTTTGCCATGTGGTTCACCCATTGTCTTGGTGCCAAAGAAGGATGAGACTTGGTGCATGCGTAGGGATTTTCATGCACTGAAGAAAATAATGATAAAGAATCGTTATCCACTCCCAAGAATTGATGAATTTCTTGATCGTTTGAGGTATGCAAGGTATTTCACTAAGTTGTACTTACAAAGTGGTTATCTTCAAGATAGAATAGTTGAAGAGGAAATTTGGAAAACCATATTCAAAATTACACAAGGATTGTTTGAGTGGCTTGTTATGCTTTTCGGCCTTACAAATGCTCCAACTACTTTCATGAGAGTTATGAATGATGTATTGAGACCATTTCTAGATGAATTTGTCATTGTTTAATTAGATGATATTCTCATATTCAGTAAATCGAGATATGAACATATCATGCATGTGAACAAAGTAATTGATGTCTTGAGAAAAGAATAATTGTTTTTAAAGATGTCGAAGTGTGAATTTGGCAAGACTTCTTTAGTGTATTTGGGACACATTGTTGGAGGAGGTGAGTTGAAGATAGACCCCTCTAAGTTTGAGGTCATTCTAAATTGGCCCAAGCCCAATAGAGTTACAGAGGTAAGAAGCTTCCTAGGGGCAACACAATATTGGAGGAAATTTATTGCTATTTTTTCTTCCATTGCAACACCACTACTTGCATTGACTAGTGTCAAGAAAGTCTTCCATTAGGGATATGTATAAAATAAAGCATTTTATTCTTTAAAACAAAAGATCAGTTCAACACTATGATTGGCTCTTTCGGATCTTAAACAACCATTTGAGATTCAAACAGATGCTAGTGATTACACCATGGGAGCTGTTCTTATGCAGTATGGTAAGCCCATTTCATTTCATTCTAAAATTTTTAATGGTTTCGTGACTAACTATCCCACTTATGACAAAGAACTTTATGCATTGGTACAAAGTGTTAAAAAATGGAAGCACTACTTGATGGGGAAGGATACCATTATCCACACTGACCATCAACCATTGTAGTACTTGCAATCACTGTCAAAGTTGCAGTAATCACAACACTTCAGATGGATGGGTTTTCTACAACAATTTCATTTGGTTATCAAGTACAAAAAGGGAATCTACAATAAGGTAGTTGATATGCTTTCTAGGCCTATTGTAAATTCATCTATTATACTCAAGCACAATTTTGTTTTACATGAAAATTACATTGAGAAATATGCATATGGTAATGACTTTCAAGATGTGTATGCATGTTTGAGGCAAGGAAACCAAATTGAAGAGTTATATTACCATGTACATAATCATTTTTTGTATCACTTGGGAAAGTTATGTCTTCCACAGGGAAAAAGAAACAATATCATAAGGGAGGCACACACTTCATTGATTGTTGGACACTTTGGTGTAGGAAAGACAGTAGTGAATCTCCAAAGGTATTTTTATTGGCCATGCATGTTTGATAATATATCTTGTTTCATTATAGGATTTTCTTTGTGTGCAAAAAATAAGCCTAGAAATAGGAAACTAGGATTGTACACTCCATTTCCGGTACCTTCACGTCCATGGGAGAGTATCTCAATGGATTTTGTAGGAGGTCTTCCATTTTCAAGGAAAGGTCATGATTACTTGTATGTGGTTGTAGACAGGTTCAAGAAGATGTGTATTTTAACACCATGTAAAAAGAAAATTACAGTTGAAAAAACAACTCATCTTTTCTTTCAAAATATTTGGCTTCATTTTGGTCTTCCTACTTCCATTGTAAGTGATCGAGATTCTTGATTTTTTGGGAATTTTAGGTCAAATTTGTTGGAAATGATGGAAACTAAGTTGAATAAGAGTACAACCTTTCATCTGCAAACAGATGCACAAACCGAGGTGGTCAACAAGATAATCATTCATCTTCTTACAGGATATTGTAGCAAACATCCCAAGTTGTGTAATGAACAGTTGAATTACATACAACATGCATACAATAGGGAAAAACATTCTTCCACAAACACATTTCCATTTGAGGCATGTTTTGGGTACTTTCCAAGATCACCATTGGAGTTCATCTTTGAGGAATATGTTTCCATCAATGGTCATAGTGACATTGATAAGTCAAGGAATTTCATTGAGCAAATTTAGTTGATACATCACATAGTGCAAGAACATCTTGAAAAGAGTCAAAGTAGCTACAGTGAAAGGCATGACCAACACCATGTTGATCATAAATTTCAAGTTGGAGATGAATTTTGGTTCTATATTAGCAAAGAGAGAATTCAAGGGGAAGGTAAAAAGCTTAAGCCAATCTGTTATGGTCCTTTTAAAATTCTGAAAAAGATTGGTAATAATGCATTTAAGCTAGATTTTCCTCCTTATATGAAAATATACTTTGTTGCTAATGTTGAGAATTTGAGATTTTTTGAGCCTCCTTTTATTGATGATCAAGGAGATCATGTTCAGCTGGAATCAATAGATGATTTCTCGCTAGAATATCTTGATGAAATTTAGCAAGATCTCATACTTGACAAAAGAACCAGAACTTCGAAGAGAGAGAATGTCAAATACCTTCGAGTGGGACTGAAGGGATAGAATCATTCTAAGGCCAATTGTTGCATATCAAGAAGGTGAGGGAGTTGTACTCTCACCTACTAAACAATTCATAGTATATTTTGGGGTCCAAAAGGCTTCTAATGGGGAGGAATGATCAGGTGCTCAATATTTAGCTCAAAATCACAGTGCTCTGAATTGAGATAAGCCTAAACGAATGCGTCTATCTCAGTGATATGACCCCAATGCAACTCGTTTCACTCAAAACTGAGCTGGTATGAGGAAGATATCATGATATGTCCACTTTTCCAAACAGAGGAATTGTTGAAAAAAAAGGTACAATCACTTCACAGTCAACAATATGTACTGATGACATGGAAGGTGGCTAGGTAGGTTCAAGGGTGATAAATGCCCAGTAAGGGCTCACCAAGTGGCGTGTTGTGGTTGGTCTACAAGTGTGGTGATTTGGCTTGTTTTCATTGGATGGAGAATGGACCAATGAGGAGGGGACAAGTGGCAAGCTCGGAGGCCACCATGTGTCTGTTCCTAGAGGACTGACACTATTAACGTGCTGTGAAAAATAATGGGCAGGTTGGCAGAGTCAAACCTATGACCTTGCCTGAACAAATCCAGTGCTTTACCGTTCTACCACAACTTCAGTTCTTCATAGCCAATGGGTTTAAGTTATAGTTGAAGTGTAATATGTTTGTAGTTGGGGGAGGAGGGAGCTAGCCCGTGGGCCAACTCCCTCCCATGGGATCACTCCACTAACCACCAGCTAGTAGATCTTCATAACCATCGACTAATGCTTGCCATAACCATGGCATTTACCGCCACCATATGTCCACTACCACGAAGATCGAAGGCTTAACAACTAATGGTTTACCATAAACATGTGGTATTAATGCTAATCACGATTAGTGCCTAATTAAACTGCAACTTAGTTGGCAGATTTTTTGGCGGTCCCTCCAATTTCGGCGACAACTCTAGTTTTAATGGAGCTAACTAGAGTTCCTCTAGTTTTAGTAGAGTTTTACTAGGAGAAACAGTTTTTGCCATAACTTTTGCAAAATTCGACCAAATTGGGATCAAGAAATGGTGTTCCTAGATGATTTTGATGTTCTGAGTACATTGAAGCAGGTTTCAAGAGTTGTAGAGCACTGTAAAACAACACTTTTCCCATTTTGAGCTAATATAGAGGCCCAGGCAATGGAAGCTTGAACAAGGGGATGTAGCCAAGGAGGGGTGAACTCCTTCATCAAAACACTATGTTAAGTGTTAATTTTTATGTTTTAATGTACATTTGTTTGTTTTTGTTCAACACTTTACTTTCATGCTATTTTTCTCATGAATTATACATAAAACTTGACTTTTACCTATTCATTCACAAACACCATAAAGGAAACCTATGCACATGAAGCGAAAGATAAGCAATTGTTTTTTAGTTCTGAAGTTGAAATTAGCACAACAAAACTAACATTAAACAATAGATCATTTGAACAAAAACCTTCTCAACTCAAGACATTTTTTAATCCTATCATTATTTGGTTTATGTTTAGAATATTAATTAGTCTTAATCTCTAGAAGTTCATTTTATGTTCCTAGAAGCTAGTAACAACTTGAGCATGTAAATTTTATTTAAGAAATGATTTTTAGTTTGAAGAGGGTTCATAATTTGATAGAAAAAACCATTTGTATGTATAGGAGATATTTATAATACAGATAAGATTTTCCAATGCAGAAGTACTATGAGAAATTGCTCAAAGACTCTCGTGCTGGTGTTCTACAGTCTGTTTCTAAGTGAATGTATTTCCCTCTCTATAATTCATGACTTATTTATTGTTCATATTTGAATGAATGTATATGAAAATAAAATTCATCTTTTATGCTCTATTTTTTACATACAAATATAATCACCCTGTCTTTCTAAAGTTAAAGAAGAATTCATTCTTATTTAATTCTCTGTTGTAATGGACTGTAATTCTTTATTCATCCACCATACTACAACTAATTAATGTCTAATAGAATTTTTTTAACCTACTTTTGAGAGTTATTTGTTCATAAACTAGTTCTTGAAATTCCTTTGATTGATATCCTATTATTCTAACTCCATTCCCAATGGATTTTCTCTTTGTCCAACACTCTATAAAACCCTTACCCTACCAAATATCTGGCCACTATGTTGATTACATGACTAGAAGTTGAAGTGACATTAAATAGCTTAGTCATACAGAGATCCCTCTCTAGATTAGAATGGCTAACATCTGATCTCCAAGGCTGGTTTAATGTTACCTCATAATTTTTCTTCCACAACTAGGGAAATTGCAAAGTGATAACATTTTGGTGCCATTGTTGGGGAGGCGAAGGCTTCAAGTAAATGAACCCAAAGAATGACAATGTTCCATATCTAATCATTGATGGTGAACAAGGATCATACATAATTAGGCTCTACATCATTCACCTTGTGAATCCAATCAAGCTTCAAATCAAATTCAAAGACTCCACTAGAGGATGAACCTTGTTGATAGAGACATGAAAGGACACTACGGGAAAACTTGATATCAAAGCTTGAGTTTTCTCCAAGACGTAATATTTTTTTTTTCCAATTACTTATTGTCCTTTCCTAAACATATCAAAATAATCTTCCTTTGCTTTCTCCTTTTAAATAATGATCGTAGACCTGCAATTTTATATCCTTCTTTAAAAGCTATAAAAATACCCTCTTATTGCATTACTCATCTTGAAAAAGATTCTTCATATGAACCATATGATATTCATGACCAGTCTCGTGAGCCTCATGTGATCAACACTTATATTACACCTCATGTACATAATCTTATTCCCTTGAAGATTCAAGAGAGATGTAACGCTTAATATACCAAATACCTTCCATGATTTACCTTTGAAACATTACAAATACCTACCTATGTATGATTGAGAGAATCTTACAGCTGGAAAACATATTCAAGCCTTTGATCATTTTATAGAACTTTTTGAAGTTTTGCATGATGATTTTTACATGAGATCATTTTCTCAATCATTGAAAGGGGATGCTAAGGAATGGTTCGGACATTTAGAGACTGAATCATTTGGTTCATAGGAGGAATTGAGTGATCTATTTCTGAAATTTTGGGGCGAGAGGAAGTTCAGGGATCAATATATTTCAGAGTTTCATGTCATAAACAAATAGAGGGATGAAACTTCCTCTATTATCAATGGGAATTTTTTAAGTTTTTATCTCAAGATTGCTAGAGACATTCAACCTTCTTAAGATGCAGCCATGTTTCATTATGAAACAACCTTTCATTCAGATTTATTTCTCCTTCTGAGAGAAAATAGGTTTGTGACCTTGCATCAAATGTTTATTGATCCACAAGAAATAGATGACAACATTCAAGCATGTTAGAATAGGTTTTCTCTGAAGATTCAAGTGCAGATGAACAATAGAATTAATGTGTTCAAGAGAGACTTGATGTGAATCCTGATCCATTTCATTATGAGCAGAAGATTGATAATATCATGCATTTTGTTGAAAATATCAATGATAATGTTTTCACTAAGAGTAATTATAAGGTTGTTGAAGAGAAATTCGTTGTATAAAATTTTATTGCTGATGATTTTCAAGAGGTTTTTCATTTACCTATGTATAATGATGAATTTCATGAACAACCAACTATATTTCCTTGATCAAGAAGTGTTCATTTTCAGCACTCTCATCGAAACACTCAACCTATATATCATAGTTACAACACTAAACCTAAAGAGAGTGATTATCTAGCTGAAGATTATCTTTTCCTTTGTGCTTTTTGTCATTCAAGTTTTTGAAAGAGAAATTTGAAATCATAGATGAAGCAAAGGAATTTTGGCCGATTAAAATTCATATAGGCTTTTTGGAACAAAATGACAACACTATATATCAACAGGAGTATTTTCATGTTTTTCATGATCATGTGGCTTTGTGTTGGGAATTTTTTGTCAGTTCATATTTGCAACCATTGATTTATGAAGATTTTGAAATTGATGATTGTAAGGATGTTGATTTTCAAAAGAAACTAGATATATTTTCTTTATCATAAAGTATTCCATTGCATCGATTTTATGAAAAAAATTAGCCTCTTTATGACAACCATCAGGTTCAGATGCATCTGACAAAATATGCAGTTGAAGGGATTATACATCAAAGTGGCAGTATTTTACACTGTTGCGAGATCAGTTTGCATTATTATAGTAAGCAGGCCCGAGTTTTTATATTTTGTCAACATTAAATTTGTTTCAAGATTTTATTTGAGTTTCCATTAAGTAGGTCTTTCATTTTTCCTATGAACATGGACATGCAAGAATTTCAACCAGTGAACAAGATGCTTGCATGGTTGCATTGGGTTTTTGACTTCACTTGATTAAACAACTCATGGCTTAATTTAGTAGGTAGGAGTGTTTGTTAATAAGCTCAATTTTTTTAGTATCCTTTTCAGCATGAGCGCTTTTAGATTGTAGTATTGGTTATTTTTAGCTTCATATTTGAGTTTGTAGGAATGTCCAGTTTCAGTTTTTAGTTAGGGATGGTTTCAGTTTTAGGATTGGAATAGATTGCAAGTTTTGGAGTTGGGAATAGCCCAATAAATAAGCACTTGATATGTGGGTTCTTTTCTACCTCACAGGGAGGAGAACATCCCCATAGAAGCGAGATTATATCTAATGCAATATTTATTTGGAATTCGTTATCCTTAGTTTGGAATTTCAATTTGAGGTCCTAAACAACACCATTCTATCGATCTAGATAGCATTTCCTTTTAATTTGGTAGCACATAAAAAGTGCTGCCAAAATTAAGTTTATTTTAACCAATGAAGAAAGATTTCAAATCTTGCTAGCAAGGATCGATATACTCTCGAGACTAAATGGCCTTTCTTTTCAAGAAAAATAAAAGGATAGTTTGGGGTTTAAAAAATAAAATAAAATTAATTTTCCTATTTGGTTCTCATGTCTTTGTGCAGGGTAGTAGTGGCTTTATTAAAAAATATTGGGTTTAATTTAGACCTAATACCCAAGTGTATCAACAAACCAAGAAACCAAGCACCCAACACAAAAGGCATTGAGAAAGAGGAGATCACAAGACAAGTGCACACCGCGTCAATAAAAAAGGTATATGGCTATATTTTGCCAATGTGGGATAAGTCCATGAAATTTTTTGAAGGATAGTGTTGTAACAAAATTGAACCCACAAATTGAGTGGTGCTAAGAAAAATTAAGTGACAAATGTCAACGATAATGCCAAGTTTCAAATTGTTGATCCTACAAGTTAGCACTGGAGCCTACATAGTACCAAATGAAGTTTAGAGATGTCATTGGAGAAATACTCTACATCCTTAAGAGAACCTATGAACATCTTTACTACTCTACATATTGTATTAAGGAAATCATTATGGTCTTTCAACGAAGGTTCCAAATTCATTGAGAAACATGAAACTTAGTTTATGTGTTTGCAAAAAAATATAACCATCCTAATTACATAAAATTAGTCCTATATTTCCATGTTGAGCACCATGTGAAATTGATTTCTATTCTTAGCGCAAAGAAGCTGAGTGAATGGGCATGGATTTGCAATATTGGCATAGAGGGTAATGCGCAAACATTGATGGATTCCCTTGTGTTGATTAGGAATGACTATGGTGAATAGAGAGAGGCCAATATTAGGGCTTTAAATTGTCAAACTCACTCTTGACATGTGTTTATTGATTCATTGTCTTTATGACTAGTTGTAGAGATCAAATTGATGGATCATGTTCATCACTAAGATAATAGAGATGTATTATAAATATATAGTACATTTGGTGATCATTTTAAAAACCTTTTACCTTTGATGGTAAACCAAAAATATTGTGAGGTGAAACGTCCTAATTTATCATTTTCTAGGAGGCATGTAGATAAAATTTAATTGGAAATCAAATTCTTCTCCTCCCTTCTCATTGTTGTAAAATAAAATCCATTTTTTAAGGAACTTGTGAGTATAATATCAACATGATAAAGCATAACTAGGTAGAGGACTAGACAAGAGAATTACTTTGAACACATGTGACAATGAGTTGATATTTTTCTCCACGTTTTGACGTAGTATTTAAGCATTTAAAGGTTCATCTATAGAATTTAAATGATTCATAAATACCTTCGACACAGTATTTGGGTAGTAAAGTAAACAAGTAGCAGAGAAATTTCAAGTCTAATATTTTTGAGAAAAGATCAGGTAGGTGCACATTTCAAGGCATATAGTTGAAGATTACTAAGAAAAAAAAACAGTTGGAAAAAAGTTTGTTTCCAGAACATATGGAAATCAACCCTTATTCCAAAATTGAAGTGATTTTTACCTAACAATGTCAATCCTCTTACAATCAATCCATTAATGTTTTTATTTTTAGTTTTATTATTATATTTTTGTTTCCAAAATGCTAGGAAACAATTTCATTGTAAAACAGATATATATATATATATATATATATATATATATATATATATATATATTATAATTTGTATGGAAACTAGGTGGCATTCTATGAAAAATGGCAGCTTTGATGATTGTTATTTCAAATGAGATTTGACCAGCAACCTTCACAACTCAAGACATTTTTCAATATGATCAAAATTTAGTTTATTGTTTAGAATATTAATTAGTTTTAATTCCTAGAAGCTAGTTTTTTTTTCCTAGAAGTTATTAATAACTTGAGCATGTAATTTGTATTTAAGAAATGCTTTGTAATTTGAAGAGGGTTCATACTTTGAGAGAAATAACCCTTTGTATGCACATGAGATATTTATAATATATAGATAAGAGTTTCCAAGGCGGAAGTACTTGGATAAATTTCTCAAATATTCTCGTGTTGGTGTTGTACAATCTCTTTCTAAGTGAATGTATTTACCTCTTTGTAATTCATAGGCTATTTATTATTCACATTTGAATGAAAGTAGAAGAAAATAGAATTCATATTTGATGCTCTATTTCATTACATACAAATATAATCACCCTATATTTATAAAGTTAAAGTATAATTCATTATTGTTTATTTCTCTGCCATAATGGACTGTACTTCATGACTCATCCACCATACTACAACTGATTAATGTCCAACAGATTGTTTTCTAACTCGCATTTGAAATTTATTTGTTCATAAACCATTTCTTAAAATTCATTTGATTTATATCATATTATTATGACTCCATTCCTAATGGATTTTCTCTTTGTCCAACCACTCTATGAAACCCTTACCCTACCAAAGATGTGGCCACTATGTTGATTACATTACTAATGATTGAAGTGATGCTAAATATTTGAGTCATAGAGAGACCTCCCTCTAGATTGGAAGGGCTAGCTTCCAATCTCCAAGACAAGTACAATGTTACCTCAGAATTTCCTTTCATAGTCGGGGAAATTACAGAGTGATAACAAAATCCACTAGAGAAATGGTACTACATGATTGGTGTGGTTAAGTAGATTGCCTTGACAGAGATAGATTTTGTCTCAATTTTAATTTTGTAATAAACTACATTAAATTAAACTCCTTATTTCTATTGAACAATTGTTATGTTTGAATATGGTTTAAATAGGATATAATGCCAAAAAATTAACAACCAATGCTAAAATTTCGGCTTAAATTTCGAACATGGATGAAAAAATATTAAAAGTATTTTTTATTGTGGATATGTTATGTGGGTTGATAGAGTAATTTCCTCACTTTCCAGGGAGATTGGTTCTAGCAATAAACCAAATAATAATTCTATTTATCACAAGTCCCCACTACCTGATTCTTAATACCGTGTTGAACAACCTCAACAAGCTTTTCTTTTGCATATTTTATATTTTCCTTGCATAATTTTTTTTTGTTTTCCTTGCATACTTTGAGAGACTCCTTTAGTATTTCCAAATGAAACTCCATATTAGATACTTATATGGAAGGAAAATAATTGAAATTATTGATGAAAAATGAAATCAAACTAATCTTCAATTCATGATGGAAATTATCTATCACTATCCGAAAGCACGTTTCTTGAAGCAATTTCAAGTTCACCTTGCAATTTTTCCATGGCCAATTCTTGAGAATAGCCATTAAATATAGATATTTTCATTTCAAAAGGTGTATATATTTTATCCATGCTTTGTTTCCCTGTAGAAGCTGCATCAAATTCAATAGAAGGAAGAGTATTATGATTTGAAGAATATGTAACAAAGATGGACCAATATGATATATTTGAGAATCCTTGTTCCCTTTGTTCTATTGTAGTTAAGAGCATATTAACAAATGCATTATTCTCATTTTCATCTCATAGAATGGGTATGAAAGTTTCTTCTAAAGCATGGTCCTGCATATTTAACCACTACCTCCATGCTTGGATATTAAATCGCCTAGGTGGAAGAAACATAGAACTCTCCCTTTTAGCCTAAATAAAAAGATAAACAAATTGATTTCAATAAAAAAGGGGTAAATGTCATATATCCTTTACATAATCCAAATGCATATTCCATACATATTCAATATTGATAATGTCAAATGAGATACCTTACCAAAATGATGCTCCATTTCTAAAGGGGAAATATTTATAGCACATTCAGCTTCTAGCAATAAAAAATGCCATATATTAGACAAGGACATATGTAGAGAAGTAATTTGTGCTGAAGCCTTCTCCACATATATTTTTAAGTCACCAATTACAACACCTGCATTGCAAAAACATAATAATGTTGTATTGTTTCATAAAGTGAATAATAAAAGTTGTATAAAGTTAAGAAGAGGAAATACATTTTATGTCATAAACTTGATCTTTGTTCTATCTCCTTTCTTGTGTCTTTACATGGACATCCAAAACTTCCACTTGCAAAAATCCAAACTCTTTGATGAATTTATTCTAACCTAATTTAGTCTTCAATAGACAAAAATACTTGAGCATGAGTTAAGGATAATCACTTTTCACAAAATCAAACTATTTATGATTATTCAACAAAGGGAAATGACCATTTCCAATATAGAATCAAATGCAACCTTGACATTCAAAACTTCCTTCTCGATCATGTGTTCACTTCTAATTTGTTTTAGTAACATCCCAATCCATGATCAATCTTCACGTGTATATTTGAAATGTTAAGTTTTGGAGAGAAGCACTCAAACAACCTTATCGTCAGTTCAAGAATGACAACAAGATAGGTTGCATGAGTAGACTCTAACTATAATAAATCAGTTATACCTGAGTGAAAGGTTTGATGCTTCAGGAATCCAGGCTCAAATATGTAATGAAAGAGTGTGTTTTCGACCATGTTATTTATGGAACACAAAATTAGGGAACAACCACTATTTATCTTTGAGTTAAGATAATTTCATGAATGAAGACCTTAGTGAGGGAGAAAAATATTGGATTTTGGTGTCCAATACCCTAAATTACATAGTACATGACTCATTACTAGAATAAAAAACCATAAATATACCCAAGTTAGCCCTTTTTTATTTGAAGTGAGTTTTGGAATCAATGCATCAAGGTTTCTCTTTGCTTTGGAAACCTCAGATAGGTTAAAAATGCTCATAATAGAAACAAAAGGAATAAATAAATCAAGTCAAAAAGAATATAGTTAAGACCCATTGTACAAAGAACATAGTGTAATAATCCATGGAGTAAAATGAGTTAAATAAACTTATTGTTGTTAGATGGGTTACACGGGGAAAAACATTGGATTGGGCAAGCTCCTAAAATTTTGAACAATAATAGCCTCAATTGGATGATGTCCTTACAGAAGTGGTTAACATAATCTTACTCGAAAGGAAAATTTGGGATACTCTTGTAATAAAGCTATGAATAACCATAAGATTAAAAATTAGTTGTAAGCAATAAGTAGGGTTCACAATCATATGAAATTTAAATACCATAAAAGGAAAAATAAATTAGGGGATCATGTTGTGTCTCTCAGCCATAACTAGGGAATGTTGAACAACATCCCATTTCCCTACTAAGACAAACACCCTCATCCATTTTGAGACTAACCCTAGTTGAAAGATGCAAAATTTATGGACTCTTGAGGAAGAATAGATCAAAATTACAGCTATTAAGGGTAGTCATTCCCTGGAAGGATCTAGGATCCCACAATTCTTAGTCGCTCAATGTGGACAATGCCAATATTGTAGGTGAAATACTATATTTTTAGGGTGATGGGATAATAGTGGAGTTATAGAATCTATGACTAGCATAAATTAATGAGTTAGTTAATTAATGTTGCATAAATGAAGGAGTCAAGTAATAATTCACAAGCGGTGGATCCAATGGTGGAAGACATTACAATTGTCTAACATCAGATAAAAAAGGAATAAGGAAGACAACTAATACAAGAGGTGAGTTCATTCCAAAGGAATGCCTTATGGCATAATTATAAACCCTTGAAATTAATATTATAAATGTAGTGGATTAATAAACCAAATGGATTATTAATATTAAAACCCAAGGGATTAATATTATAGCCCTAAGGGATAAATGTGTTTGACTATGTTAGGGTTTATAATATTTATAGATTAATACATGTTAAATTATTGTTTACTATTGTTGACATGGTCAACTATTGTCAACATGGGCATCATAGCCAACAATAGTCACCATGAATACCATGGTGAACCATACTTACCTCGGGAATGATGATTTATCTATAAGTGGTCTATAATGAACCATATTGGATGGCCATGGTTGACCATGGAGGCTTATTGTGGAGGGTTAATAATATTAATCTTGGGGTTTATAATATTAATCCTAGGGTTTATAATCTTAGGGTTTAATATATTAAACTTATGGTTTGTAATCTTAGGGTTTATATTAATAATCTTAGGGTTTATTATACTGTGTTTTATAATGTTAAGGTTTTGTATTAGTGCTTAGTATTGTGACATAGGAATGGTACAAAAATCTATCCAACATCGCATTATGACAAGCATTGTCTCAATACGACAATCATTCTAACAATCATTGTAGCATTGTTACATTACATTGCAATTTATTAAACATCGCATTGTGACATTACAAAACTGGGGTTTAATATTACGATTTATAATATTCAAGCCTTTAATATTTGGTTTATAATATTAGGGCTTAATATTGGATTTATAATTTATAACACTGAGATTTAATATTAGGGTTTGTACTATTAATCTTAAGGTTTATTGTATTAGGTTTATATGCCTATGGTTTAATATTAATCCTAGGGTTTATAATATTAATCCCTTGGGTTTATTAATCCCTTAGGTATATAATATTAATATTGGGGTTTATAATCTAAAGGTTTATAATATTAATCCTAAGGTTTATAGTATTAATCGTAGGGTTTATAATCCTTGGGTTTTATAATGTCAGGGTTTTTTATTAGGGTTTACTATTTTGAAATTGGTATGTAAAAAATATATATCCAACACTACACTGAGACAATCATTGTCTTAATGCCATAATAATTCTAACAATCATTGTTGCAATGTTACATTACATTGCAATTTATTCAATGTCGTATTGCAACATTACAAAATTTGGGTTTAATAATAAAGTTTATGATATTCAAGTTTTTTAAAATGGGTTTATAATATTAGGATTTAATATTGGGTTTATAATTTATAATAACGATGTTTAATAATATGATTTATAATATTAATAATAAGGTTTATTATATTGTGTTTATATTCCTAGGGTTTAATATTAATCCTAGGCTTCACAATGTTATTCTGATGGTTTAATAGTATTATGATGGTGTTAAAAAGAGTTCTGAGGCTCGGTGAAAGAGTTAAACACGTACTTTATATATACACTTCCTCGCATTCTTCACATATATTCTTTGGTGAAAGAGTTAAACACATACTTTATAAATACACTTCCTCGCATTCTTCGCATATATTCTTCGGTGAAAGAGTTAAACACGTACTTTATATATACACTTCCTCACATTCTTCACATATATTCTTTGGTGAAAGAGTTCCGAGGCTCGGTGAATGAGTTAAACACGTACTTTATATATACACTTCCTCACATTCTTTGCATATATTCTTCGGTGAAAGAGTTAAACACGTACTTTATATCTACACTTCCTCTACGATATAAGACCATAAGGCTCACATATTCGGTGATTGGTTCTAAGGCTAGCTATATGACCAATGCTGAGGCTCACATATATTCTTCGGCATTTAAACCCAGTTCTGAGGCCCGCATCTCCAGTCTGCAAGCTACAGTGGGCACGGGTGATATGCAATCAGGTTTACTGACATTAGGTGCACACATTCCTTATCTTTTCCTTTTTCTAATACATATTTTCTCATATAATTTCAAGTATGAATATTTCACCACAGTTACCAAAGATTACCAAGGGTAGACCTAGCACAGTTACTTTACAAGGTCTTATGAGTATATAGAGTCTTTAGAGAAACGTAGAGAAGAAAGAGAAGCTAAGCTACAAAAAGAGTTAGAAGCCATGCTGGAAAATAAATTTGCATTTCTTGAAGACACGATCCAAAAACAAATAGAAAATAAAATAGAACTACTGGAGAATAAAATGGAGGCAATGGAGACTAGATTGCAGGTTATAGAAAAACAAAACCAAGATACTAACCAACCATCTCAACAAGGAGATGTTGATACTTTAGAGAGTCTTAAAATGAAAGACATGATTAAAGAACTAGAAGAAAAAGTTAATCGCTGCCTCACCCTAAATAATGTGGTAGATAAGTTAGATATCAAACCAATTAAAGATGAAATAAAAAAATTAATAGAATTAGACCACGAATGTAACAAAAGGGCCTTGAACCTTATAATCTTTGGTTTAAAAGAGGAAGTAGATGAGGATACATTAGCCTTAGCCCAGACTAAATTACATAATAGATTACAAATTGAAACAGTGTGTCTCACAGAAGCAACAAGGTTGGGGAAATTAACCGATAATATAGGAAGACTAATCTGGATAAAGGTGAGCTCCACTGATCATAAGTACGACATACTTAGTAAAACCTGAAGTATAAAATGAATGAGAATATTCATAAATGAAGATCTCATTCCAGAAGATCAAGAAGAATTAAGAAAGGAGGTTCAAAAGGTAAAAGAAGCTAGAAAGGAAGGAAAATGGGCAATAATCAGAAATAGAAAAGCCTTTATTCGAGATAGAAACCAAAAAGATAGTAACCAATAGCAATTAAACATGCTCCGGATCCTTTCTTGGAACTGTCGGGGCTTCCCATTGAACAAAGGCCCCAAGCTAAGTTGGATTTCAAATGATGTTGATATTATTTTGCTTGTTGAAACTTGGGAGCACGAAGAATCTAAGGTCCCTAACATAGATGGCTTTATGCTATGGTATACCTGGAACAAGCGATCCTCCCGTAGAGGCATTGGGGGAATAGCTTGTTACATTAAGAAGAACATCTCTCCCCGTGCTAGGATTTATAAAAACGACCCTCACAACCAATATAGTTGGATATAAATTAGTTACATTAATAATAAAAAGTCCTACACAGCAATATGTTATTTTACCCCCATCAATTCTAACTTCTATAAGAAGAAGAATCTAGATAAAACTAACCCTTACAATGGTTTAGAGAATGATATTTCTAGCCTAAGGAATGACAGTAATATCCTTTTAATAGGTGACTTTAATTCTCGAACTTCAAACAACCAAGATATTATTCTAAACAATCATTCCAACCCTAATCCTCTTTGGTTAAACAAAGACCCTACTCTAGCTAGTAGGTACAAAAGGAGCTTTGAAGACCTCAGGGAAAATTTGTTTGGGTCAAAGCTAGTCAAGCTCTGTAGTGCTCAGGATCTCATAATTTGCTACAATCTAAAGAAGTGGCCCAATTCCAGCAAGATGACCTGCATCCATGGACTTGGTAGCAGTGTGGTAAACTACATTATTTCCAATCTCCCATTATACAACGAAATAATAAATTTTGACATGTTAAACAACCACGAACCTGACTCTGATCATAAGCCTTTACTTATAACTCTCAATTTTGTCATGCATAGAGTTCGGATAGAAAATAATACTTATAGCCAAAAGAACTTAATATTTGATAGAAATAAAAACGATCTCTTTCTAAATGAATTAAAAACTAATTTGCTTCCTTTATCTAGTATAGACAACATAGAAGACTTCTATCATAATTTTACTACAACCCTCTCATATTCTATTAACAAGTTCTCAACTGAAGGTTTAAATAATAAAAGAAATAGCAAAACCAACCCATGGTATGACAAAGATTGTAAAAGTGCGAGGAGAGAAATTAAGGAAGCTGTTGATGAACCTCTTAAAATGCACAAGATAAAAATATAAAAAGCCCTAACTAAAAGGAAAAAGAGGCAATACATTTGTCAAAGATAGGAGAATCTCTTACACCTCTCTAAGGTAGCTCCTACGAAATTTTGGAGGAAGATTTTGACTAGGAAGATTAAAGATAATAATAAAATTGCTCTTCATGATTGGAATTCCTATCTTAAAAAGCTTTATGAATCTCTAAATGTCATGGATAATTTGGAAACCCTACTCACAATGAAAGAAGTTTTCTCCTTAGAAGACATTAAGTTTGGGGTTAGTCACCTAGCTAATGGGAAATCTAAGGACATTGAAAGTTACTAGGCACAAATCTTAAAAATTGGAGGTCCTGTCCTGATCCCCCACATCCACGAGCTTTTCAATCAAGCAGTCAAGAAAGGGTTCCCTAAACCTTAGACTGAGAGCCTCATTATCCCTATTTTTAAAAGTGGGGATACAAATAACCACTCTAATTATTGGACAATTATGATCAGCCCTCTCTTAACCAATTTATATGGTAGTATTTTGGAAAAGAAGTTAAGCATATGGCTTGAATGTGAAGGTAAGCAGGCTAAAGTGCAAGCAGGTTTTAGAAGGCATCATTCAACAAAAAACCACCTCGTTACGCTTAGGATCATTGCGGAGGAATGTCGTAATGATAAATCCAATTTATTTTGTTTCTTTGTGAACTTTAGAAAGGCTTTCAATACGGTTCCTAGATACAACCTTTGGAATAGATTAGAAGAGCTAAAGGTTCCTCTCGAGTTGAGAGTTGCTACTATAAGGTTATACGAGAATGTCATTGCCAAGCTAAAGAGCAGTGAGGGGTGGTTGAAAGATATTAAGTGTAACATCAGAGTTAAACAATGTTTCCCCCTCTCCCCTACCATATTTGGCATTTACATCGATAAGCTCAAAGGTTATTTAGAGGAATCAGGACGTGATGGCACGATCTTAGCTTGGATAGTCATCATCCTTCTTCTCTATGCTGACGATATTGTTCTTTTTGCAAGGTGCCCATCTAATCTTGATAAGAAACTCAGGCTTCTTAAGGATTTCTGCTCTACCATGGGTATGACTGTTAACACTGACAAAACAAAAGTTATAATTATCAAATCCAAGAAGGATACTTACACTAATTTTATGTATGACAATAATAACTTAGAGGAAGTGTATTCTTACAAGTACCTAGGAATTGATATTCATCACAAGCTCAATTGGAACCATAGCATTGAGAAAATGATTAATGAGGGGTGGAAAGCTTATTTTAGTCTTGAAAATAATTGTAAAACAACAAACCTCATAATGTGGGATAAAAAGAAGTTCCTCTTTGAAACTTTAGTCACTCCTGTTATCTTATATGGCTGTGAGGTTTGGGGTTGCAGCATCTCTAGAGAATCATGGAGAAAGATTGAGCAAATCCAGAAGCGTTTTATAACTTATAACCTAAAAATTAAAAGTAATACACCCTATCCTATTCTCCTTATAGAAGCAGGTCTTTCCCCTATTGAGAGCCTAGCTATGATTAGGTTTCTGTTGTACAAGCACAAACTCAATAACATAGACGATCATAAACTTCCTAAGCTAGCTTTAAATTCCAGCCAAAACCACCTAAGGCTCAATCAAGGTTGGCATAAATACCCAAGGGCCTGGTTAAACTATTGGGAGATCAACGAGAATGATGCATTGCAAAACATTAATAACATTAAAGATATTGTTACTTCTAAGTTCAAATAAAAAATGTGGTGTGAGAAAGATTTAGCGACTAAAAGAAAATTAAGTTATTATAAGAAGGTCATCAACCCCACCCTAGAAGATCAAAAGTATCTCTCTATTTTAACTAGCTCAAAGAAGAAAATTAATATAGCAAAGATTAGAATGAATTCTCATGAGCTCCATAGTGAAATAGGTCATTGGGCAGTTCCTAAAACACCATCGATGGAAAGGATCTGCCATATATGTGAGAATAGGAACATCGAGGATGAAAACCACTTCCTCTTAGAGTGCCCCATGTACAACCGCATTAGATCTCAGTTTCACAATCTTTGTTACAATACTGACCTTCCTAGCCTTTATAGTGTCAAAATTATAGTGAGCTTGGGAGGCTCCTCTCCAAGATTTTTTAGCATAGAAATAAAATCTTAAATCAAAATAAATAATTTGTTTCTTTAGGTTTGATAGACCAAGTTTGGTCTCAGCAGATGTTAACCATCATCATCATCATCATGAATCCCTTAGGTTTATAATCCCTTGGGTTTATTAATCCCTTGAGTTTATTAATCCTTTAGGTTTGCAATCCCTTAATTTTATAATATCAATAATCTCTGGAGTTTATAATATTATTAGTCCTTTGGATTTATAATATAAATAATACTTTTGGTTTATTAATCCCTTGAGTTTAGAATATTAATCGCTAAAATGTATAATAATATATTAGGGTTTATATTATTAGTATTTATAATATTAATGTTAGATTTGATATATTAATCTTAGGGCTTATAATATTAATCCAAGTGTTTAATATTAATCTTATGGTTTATAAACCTTTGGGCTTACAATATTAATCCCAGGGTTTAAGATTAATCGGTTAGGTTTATAATCCCTTGGGTTTATCAATCCCTTAAGTTTATAATATTAATCCCTTGGGTTTATAATAGGGTTTATTAATCCATAGGTTTATAATATTAATTCCTTGGGTGTTTTACTCCATTGGATTTATAATATTAATAATCCATTAGGTTTATTAATCCCTTGGGTTAGGGTTTAAAATATTTATATTACAATGTTACATTACATTGGAATGTAATCAACATTGCATTATGACATTGCAAAATTGGGGTTTAATATTGGGGTTTATGATATTCGGGTTTTTAATATTGGATTTATAATATTAAGATTTAACATTTGTTTTATAATTTGTAATAGTGAGGATTAATAATATGATTTATAGTATCAATCTTACGGTTTATTATATTAGGTTTATATTCCTAGGGTTTAATATTGATACCTTAGGCTTATAATGTCTTTGGCTTATTAATTCCTTGGGTTTATAATATTAATCTTAGGGTTTAATAATATTCTCTTGGGTTTAGAATCCCGTGGGTTTATAATATTAATCCCCAATATATATAATAATATTTTAGGGTTTATTTTCTTAGTGTTTATAATATTAATGTCTATTTTCATGTATTAATTGTAGGGTTTATAATATTAATCCAAGGGTTTGTTATTAATCCTATGATTTATAATCCCTTGGGCTTATAATATTAATCCTAAGGTTTAATTTTAAACATGTTAGGTGTATAATCCATTGGGATTATAATATTATTCTTAGGGTTTATATTCCTACAATTTAATATTAATCATAGGGTTTATAATATTAATATTTTAGGTTTAATATTAACCCTTCAGTTTATAATCAACTTGTTTTATAATATTAGTTCCCTCAGTTTATAATATTAATAATCCATTTGGTTTACTAATCACTTGGGTTTATAATTTTAACAATCCCTTAGGTTTATAGTATTAATCCCTTGGGTTTATAATAGGATTTATAATATTAATTTCTTGGGTTTATAATATGCTTTTTTTGTAAGCTTGGTAGGACCTTTCTTTTCATTATCATTCAAAAAAATAGGTAGGTTACATCCAAGTGTTGAATGGTTAGGTGGCCTCAACCTACCTGGAGGGAAAGTAGGTCTATGGCCACCTAATGACATGATAAGACATCAAAAACCAAAATAGATTAAGCATTAAATTTTTTCTCATTTTTGGTTGAAAAACCATAATTTGTCGCATAAATCAATCGTTTCCTCTACATTGAATCCTCAAAGATCCATCCATAACCTACTAGACGCAGATTTCCCTTGGATGCACCATCAAAACATAATTTAATAAAATCATTTGGAGGAGTAAAGAAGTGTTGAGGAGATTCTACAGGGGAAACTAACAGTTTCCACGAGCTTGAGACAATTATAGATGGGGACATATTTAGAGAAGTTATAATTATAGCTTCATGAAGAGCTACTAGCTAATCATTCAGATGCCATTTCTCTGCTAATATTGTTTCTCTAATATTTTGGACTATTCCTTGGTAGAAAAACACCGGGGGTTTATGGCAGTCTTTAAAATCATGTTGTTTCTTTCCTTCCAAATATCCTAAAGGAGGAATCCCAAAGCCAATGCACAATCTTGGTTGAGAACCAGGTTTGAAAATATACCTTTTCTCCATAAGAGTAGGGTTTCCTTGATGCTTTGGGAGTCTTTATCCATGTGGGAAAACATGGTGCCTATTTGTCTCCATTAATGATTACCAAAAGAACAAGAGCTCAAGAGGTGTTCCAGGTCCTCATTTGGTTGACCACATATAAAACAAAATGATGGACCATGCATACCACATTTTTGAAGTTAATCCCAAGTGAGGATTCTCCCTCTACAAACCAACCATAAGAAGTAAGTTATTTTTGTCCAGAGCCATGCAGACCATATCTTCCTCCATAGACGTTGGTTGTGATTATTTTGAAGATCTTTCGATCAAAGTTTGTACGCTTCCCAAATATTGAAGATACCTCGGTTAGAATAACCCCATCTGGGAATGTCTAGTCCATCCAGGACAACGATTTTTCATGATTTTGATTATTTTTCCAATTGTTGCCATTGATCTAATATGGGTGCATTAGGTCAATCCTAATGTGTTATCCATTTCCTCCATCTCGAGGGCACTAATGAGGGTTTCCAGAATTGTTCCACCTGCTAATAATTATGACTAGTTGTGTAAAGAAATATCTCCTCAAGGTCTTGCCGATTATTCAACTTCTCTCTATGTTTCCATGAATATTGCCAAAATAGTGTTGTTTTTCCATTTCTAACTTCCCAAAAAAAGTGTCAGGTGATTAGGTCTCTATTTCCAGCTGTCAAGTTCCATATTGAGGACCCCTTGGGAGGATCCTAGTATCAGAGAATGTCCTCTGTCTGTAGTGGCATGCTGTATTTTTTGCTCCATATTGTTTTCCATAGGTCTTGTCCTCCCTTGATCCAACACCACCATAATTTACCACCCATGAATTTATTCATAATGGACAAATCCCTAACACCTAAACCCCTACCCATATTAGATTTTTTGAGATGGGGCCATGAAACCAAAACCTATTTCTTCAATTGATGTGCTCCACCCCATAAGAACTTTTTAAAAATATCTACCATTGAATTGCAAGAAGTTTTAGGGGCAGCCATCCCAAAGAGCTGGTAGATAGAGATCGACTCAGGAGAACTTCTTTAAGGAGAACAATCTTGCCTACTATATTTTGTGCTCGAAAAGCCCAACTGCTTAACTTTTTTTGAATTGTTTGGAGTAATTATTGCCAACACGATGTTTTTAAGGAGTTAGACACCATAGGCATTCCCAGATATTTGATAGGTAATTAATCGATCACAAAGCCAAGCACCCGAAGGTTTGAATATTCATAGGGGTATTGAAGAAAAATATATTTGACTTTTCATTATTGATATGGGTACTCGAAGTTGACATGAAATCCTACCGAATAAATTTGACCCTTCTCACCTCTCGCGGCAACACTTGATAGAATAACATAATGTCATCCATAAATTGTCGGTGGGTAATGGGAAGATTGTTACCCCAAGGATGTATACCCTTGATTGGGGATGATTGAGCCACTACTATCAGATATATACGAAGACCCTCGGCTACTAGAATAAAGAGAAAAGAAGAGATCAGGTCATCTTGTCTCAGGCCACAGGAAGGTTTGAGGGTTTAGGAGGGAGAACATTTTAGGAGGATTGAAAAAACAGGAGACAAGATAAGAGACACGATCCAATTCAACCAATGCTACTCAAAGCCAAAAGACTTAATAATATTGATAAGTTAGGTCCAACTTCAGTAATCATAGGCTTTTAGATAGGTCCAACTTGATCATCACGCTAGGAGTTTTTTGCTTCTTCAAGGAATGGACATGTCCTTGGGAAGTAATAATGTTGTCTAGGATTTGGCGGCCTTCCATAAAATCAGTTTGTTCATGAGAGATAAGACCAGGTAGGAAGGGCTTGAGGTGCTTAACAATAACCATGAAAATGACCTTGTAAATGACATTACAAAAGGAGATTGGTCTAAAGCCCTTAGGGTCTTCATATTTAGTTGTTTTAGGAATTAAAGCAATAAACATGGAATTGGATCCCAAACATACATTCTGATTGTGACGATATTCCTCCACCACCTCTATAATGTCTTTATCAGTGAATCTCCAAGCAATCTAATAGAATTCTACATGAAACCCATCTGGCACTAGTGCTTTATTTTTAGCCATCCCTTTAACAACATCATTTATCTCCTCCAGGGTAAACACTCACATGATATCTAGATTCTGGTCACGAGAGATGAGTTGTGGAATGTGTCAAGTTATTGTTTGAATAACTTTTGATCTATCCTTAGGAGGTTCCGATAGAAGAGACTAGAAATGGTTTACCACTAGGCTTTCCATATCTTCATGTTGAATAAATTTTTTCCTTGAACCATCCTTGAGGGAGAATATTCTATTATGTTTCCATTGTTGGATCATAGCTTTATGGAAAAACCGCGTATTCTTCTCCCCTTCACAAAGTCATTGTATTTTAGATTTATGCTTCGACATAATTTCTTCTTATTAGATATCATTTCCGAGATTCAACTGCATTAAGTAAGTCATTCACGTATGACCATTTCCATGAGAGGTAGTTATAACTGACTAATTTCTCATGATTTTTGAATAGTTCACTTAGCACTCATTGCATCGGATGATGCTCATAGGGGTGAAGAAGTGGGATTGAAACTAGTGAAATGAATTAGATAGCGTCAATCATCACTTCCAGGGCTTGCACCCAGTAACCAGGACTTCCCGGGAGGTCACCCATCCTAGATCGCCTCTATCTCAAGCGCGCTTAACTGTGGAGTTTTCCCCACAATCAAGCCCACTTAGCTTGCTGCCCCATTTTCAAAACCTTAGCAGGTATTGTGCCTCATGAACCATTCGAGTAGATATCCCTTCACTCTTTTTGAATTTAAGTATTAGGGGGTTTACACAGTGCATTATATTAGATATCACTTTTGGGATTCAACTGCATTAAGTCAGTCATTCACGTATGACCATTTCCATGAGAGGTAGACATCACTAACTAATTTCTGATGATTTTTGAATAGTTCACTTAGCACTCATTACATCGGGTGATGCTCACAGGGGTGAAGAAGTGGGATTGAAACTAGTGAAATGAATCACATAGCATCAAGCATCACTTCCAGCGCTTGCACCCGATAACCAGGACTTCCCGAGTGGTCACCCATCCCAGATCGCCTCTGGCTCAAGCACACTTAACTGTGGAGTTTTCCCCACAATCAAGTTCACTTAGCTTGCTACCCCATTTGCAAAACCTTAGCAAGTATTGTGCCTCATGAACCATTCAAGTAGAGATCCCTTCACTCTTTCTGAATTTAAGTATTAGGGGGTTTACATAGTGCATTATATTAGATATCATTTTTGGGATTCAACTGTGTTAAGTAAGTCATTCACATCTGACCATTTCCATGAGAGGTAGTCATAACTGACTAATTTCTCATGATTTTTGAATAGTTCACTTAGCACTCATTTCATCGGGTGATGCTCAAGCGGTGAAGAAGTGGGATTGAAACTAGTGAAATGAATCACATAGTGTCAATCATCACATCCACGGCTTGCACCTAGTAACCAGCACTTCCCGAAAGGTCACCCATCCCAGATCACCTCTAGCTCAAGTGCACTTAACTATGGAGTTTTCCCCACAATCAAGCCCGCTTAGCTTGCTACCCCATTTGCAAAACCTTAGCAAGTATTATTCCTCATGAACCATTCAAGTAGAGGTCCCTTCACTCTTTTTGAATTTATGAATTAGGGGGTTTACGGAGTGCATTATATTAGATATCATTTTTGGGATTCAACTACATTACGTAAGTCATTCACGTATGACCATTTCCATGAGAGGTAGTCATAACTGACTAATTTCTCATGATTTTTGAATAGTTCACTTAGCACTCATTGCATCGGGTGATGCTCACAGGGGTGAAGAAGTGGGATTGAAACTAGTGAAATGAATCACATAGCATCAATCATCACTTCCGGGGCTTGCATTCGGTAACCAAGACTTCCTGGGAGGTTACCCATCGCAGATCACCTCTAGCTCAAGTGCGCTTAACTGTGGAGTTTTCCCCACAATCAAGACCACTTAGCTAGCTACCCCATTTGCAAAACCTTAGCAAGTATTGTGCCTCATGAACCATTCAAGTAGAGATCCCTTGACTCTTTTTTCATAATTTCTTCTTGTTTGCTTCTTTCCTCCATTTGGTTTACTGGTCATCCTTCCTCCACTGAGGGCCTCCCAGATCTTCCTTTGCTAATGATTTTTTGTTATATTTATTTCATTTGATTATGAAGTTGATGTTTATCTTTCATAATATTACTAAACTCTTCTTGATTCCACCTCTTGATCTGGTTGTTCAGGTCTTTCAATTTTAGCTGAAAAGTGTGCATGTGATTCCTCCCTTGGGTTGAACTCCCTTTCCACCTGTTTTCCACTTTTTTCATAAACAAGGGGTCCCTCAGCTAGAAATATGCAAATCTAAAAGGACGGTTTTTAGGGGTTGTTTTAGGTCAATCTCCAACCTAATCGGCCATTGGTCTGAACCCATGCATGGGAGAATGGAGGTTTCAAGGAAAACCTCCCTACTAATAACCTGCTCTGACACTAAAAATCTATCAAGTTGTGAATCTACTCGATATGTGCCTCTACATTGATTGTTCCAGGTATACACCCCATTATTTGTTGGTAGATCCACTAAACACGTCTCCTCAATTTTTTCCTGGAATGCTTCCGTTTCAGCATCCATATGGCACATGCTACCGTTATTTTCTTCCAACGATGTGATCAAGTTAAAGTAACCTCCTAAAATCTGAATCTCCTCTTGGAATAGTCTTATGGGTTTTCTAATATCCTAAAGGAAAACCCCTTTTTCTCCTCGAATGTGAGGCCCATATACCTTTGACAATAGAGCCCAATCGTGAGTACCAATGTGTTAAAATTTTCTTGAGGGAGTCTGAGGAATACTAACCCAGTATTCAAATGTAATTTTGGTAGGATTTCATAAGATAGAGAGGTCTCCTGCACTCCCGTTTGAATCTTTGGCTACCACCTCATACTAGGGTTTGAAATTCCTAACCATTTCGTTTTTTCTAGTCTCCGATATTTTAGTTTCTTGGAGAATCATGACACTCACTTTGTCTCTTTTAAGTCAGCCTTTCAAGTATCGTTGCTTCTCTCTACTGTTGAGGCCTCGCACATTCCAGGATGTAATAATCATTGGGAAGACTTATTAATTTGGTGGAAGAACGTGGATAGCAGAACCACTCTACTCAAGTTCACCAACAAATCGCCCATCATCTGTATGGATTCTTGTAAATTATTTTGGCCCTTTTTCTTACCTCCTTTTCCAAATACATTGGGCTCTGCACCTTGGCTTGGTTGAGAAACCAAGTGATCTAGTTGGTCCAAAGAGATTGAGCCTTTCTTAGCTTGAGATTACTAAGATTTTTCCCTGTATAAAAAAAATTGTTCTTTAGGAATGATCCTTTCATCCAGATTCCTCCATTCGTTAAATAGATGTTTCATGATATGTTCTTCTGCACTGAGATCCTCCTTCATTCCAACTATTTCCATATTGAATTGATATTTATTTTTTCCATGTCATTCCTTTTCCCATGGTTCCTCCTCAAATTTTCTCATAGCTTTCTGGCCACCCTTTGAAGGAGCGCTAGGGTTTTCTTTACTAGCTGGATCTCGCACATCACTAGGATTTTGTCTTCCTACATTAAGGTATCGTAGAAATTATGGTTTTTAGGAGCCTTGCGAGGACATTGTTGGCCTACACCTGACGTATTTTGTGTATTGCACTTCTTTTTTTGGACTTCCCAAAATCCATCTAAATCTTCCTGAGGTTTTGCTACAACTTTATCCTTCTAAGAATTCATAGGTTCATATTGATTATGGGGGGATTCTTTGTACAAGTGGTCATATTCATGACATCTTCTGAAGTGAAATGGAATGTGCTCGTAGTCCAATGGTTGTTTCCATACCTCATCATGGTACTCCTGCTCGATAAATTTTGGGAGGGGCTCGATTATATTCATGTACACATAGATTTGGGTGTATGAGGTATACCTTCCTCATCCTATTGAATCTGCAACCTTAACAAAACTTCTAATGAAGTTTCCAGTTCCTTCTAATATTTTTCGATCCCAAAAGTCTGCAAGGAGGGTAAATAATCTGTCCCATACTGGGGCTTCCATAAATTTCCCCTGATATAGGTTATAGCATTCCTCCTAATGTCTCATGAAGAGACTACCATTGTCGTAGAAGTAGGCTTTGTTTTCAAAAACCCTCTCCTTATCTCCAGGGATCGTAAAAATAACTATAAACAAATTTTGAGCCCCCAAATTTAGATCTATATGCCCTTTTGGTTTCCATTTCAGTTAGATCCATTTAACCAGATCTCTTTCAAAGGGTTAAATTCCTATAAAATTGCATATCAGTGCATGATATTTTATAAATTTTTGGTAATTCTCCAATTTATTAATGGGAAACACAAATCGATTTTTCTTCACTCCACTTGGAAAAAATTGTCCCCAAATTATTGCTTACCATTGGGCTCCCAATACCGGGCTACCTTTTCCTCTTCCTTCAGCTTTGTTTGAGGCTCTGGCCCTTTTTTGACTGCTCATTTCTCCGACTAATATGCTTCGATAGGAGGGGATTTGTCATGCCATATCCCGATGGTAGTATTTTAACCACACATAGGTGGGTGTGGCACCGCCACACTTGTTATTTTCACCAATACTTAAGTGTATCGGTTATGCCTAATGAAACAATTAACCAATTATTTACTTCAAGTGTTATTATCATAGTGGAAATAAACTCTTCCGTTAACCATTCATAAATATAAATGCAAAATGGAAATAATTAACACATCATCATAAGAGCGAGGGGAAACTCCTAGAAGTTAGGGTGGCACGCCTTCAAAATTTTGCAGGCATGATTTTGTAAAATAAAGGTGTGCATGTCAAGGGTTGTTGGCAGCATCGAATTGTATAATTTTATCTACAATTGAATTACTATATATATATATATATATATATATATATATATATATATATATAGTAATTCAATTGTAGATAAAATTATACAATTCGATGCTGCCAACAACCCTTGACATGCACACCTTTATTTTACAAAATCATGCCTGCAAAATTCTGAAGTCATGCCTCGTGCATAGTCACCCGAACTATGGAACTACCTACAAAACCATTGTGCCTATCTTTTGTTGTTCTGGTTCACCCATGCCCTCAACAATCTGATTTGCAGTCTACCCGCACTACCCAAAACTTTGAAACACTAATGTGCCTCCTCGTGTAGCCCTAAACATACCCATTGACTCTATCGCAACTCTTCTCGAAACATCGCTCACTTGGAGTTGTCACAACTAGGGTCACTACCCGCACATACCTTTCGGCATGCAGCTTCATGTCTCTCTACCTACAGCACGTCGTAGCATCTCGAGTCACCTGACTATTTGGTTCCCAACTCTTGGCCAGTTATACCTATTCAACACGCAGTCAAACTATTTAACTCCACACTGCCGTTGTATAACAATTTCACACTGTTGTTCTATTCGTTGAAAACTCTAACTTCCACCTTGTTGACTCTGGTCTTACACCTGTACTTTGCGTGTGGCTTCAACCCTTCTTTCTCTGCAATTTTTTTTTTCATTTACTTGCTTTCGGTTGAGTTTGATGATGGATGAATGACAACCATTCTACTCTAATATATATGCATGCTTCCATGTGGAAACACCAAGGGTCACGACCTTTCATGGTCGGCGCATCCCCCATGTACACATCAGCCTACCCATATATTTATGTCAGCCCAACTTGTATAATTACATATCGATAACCCATCACATGTCTATCACTACCACTCAGGTTCGCCTAGCCACCTGCTCACCTGATCTCCATACTTCGATTCCACACACTCTATCCCTTTCCCATGGGCACCTTTTCAGGTTGTGCACCTACTCAAATGCCCAACTCAAGTCGCCCAACGTGCTCACCCATTGCACGCTTCCATCGTACAGTTGAAAGTCCACCTCCGGGTCGCCTTTAACTGAATGCGGGTGCTTGTCAACTCGAGGCACTGGCATCCTCCACCACTCCAAAAATGTTTTCATACTCGACAATGCCATATTAGCAACCTTCGTCGCTAAGACATATCCGTATATGTGGGAACCCAGATATCTCCACCCATTACCTATTGGATGCTCCAATCCTGTCAAACTATGCAAGAAAATCATGTGATGGTGATTAGTTGGGAAGCTAATCCAACCATAAAATTGCCTCCACAAGAACACATGCTCCTCACATCATCATGGCTATCTTCACATCCTGCTGTCAATCGTGTGCATCTCACCCGCGCCTTATCATAAAATATAGAGGACCCACTGCCATGAGCAAAAGACAATGAGCCTCATCCTCATGTCAGTCTAAGAAGAGGTAGGGGATGGGAAAGTTGATGGCTCTCCATCCTCCTTCTATAGCAGCTTAATACATCTATTTAGATCTTCCTCCTCTAATATCTGCATGTATGCTTCCGAACTCTCCTCCTGTGTCTCTAGTCTAGCATCCCCATTTCCTTCCACTACCTCTAACATACCTGTCAAATATAGGATACTATCAGACAATGATCTAACAACCTATGAATTCTTTATGAGTTTTGCCTCTACAATAGGCAACCTCCCATCGTGCTCTTCATCTCGCTTTATTTCCTCCACATTCATCATTGTTAATTTACATCTAGCTATCATAACTGCCACGGTTGGTACCCCTAAAGGTTCATCATCTCATCTGCCATAAATGTACAACTTCTTCATATGTGGAACAATCAAAGCCTCATGTTGTTTCAAAAATTCCATACCCAATATAGCCTCATAGTCATCCATCTTCACAATTGTGAAGTTGATCTTTCCAGAATACTCACAAATTTTCACATCCACGTTTTCTGCAATACCAATGACTTTATCTAGTGGAGAGTTCACTGTTTTAAGATGAGCTTGGATTGGTGAGAAATTCAATCTAACTTTTCTCGCAACTTCCTCCTTGATGGAGTTATAAGTCACACCACTCTCCACCATAGTGCAACGTTCCTTGCCCAAGCTTCATTCTAACATACTCCAATTTGTTCCTCTCAGGATCCCGCCTTGGGACAACCTCCATGGCCAATGCAGATCCTAAAATTTACATCACCCCAACTATTGGTTCCTATTTCTTCTTCCTTCCATTGGTTTCTGCTGCTGCAACCACCATTAGTCTAGAAGGAAAATTGTTCATTGTGTGGTTCTCTGCCCATGACCGACATTTCAAAGGCTTCTTCATCTTCGACTTGTCATTCGATATTGAGTGCTCCTCCTTTGTATTTTTCTCCTTCGGTTTATTGAACTTCATCTTTCTCTCTTTGGTCCCTTCATCATAATGTTATACCAGTCAATCAACTACAGAAAATGCTTCTTCTGGAGTTTTGATATTTTGCCTCTTCAACTCATTGCATGCCCAAGGTTTCAATCCTATAATGAAGTTGAATACCTTGTCTTTCTCCACCATATCAGGTAGTTCCCAGATCGCACTAGAGAATTATTGTTGATATGCATGTAGAATCCTTGTTTTCATAATGTATTTTAATATTCATCCTTGCATCCCAAGTCTCATCTTGTGGGCTAAAATGAGTCTGCAAAGCCTTCATATCATCCCAAGTAGAAATGTCATCAACATCACCACTGTTAATCTGATCCAACTTCCGTCTCCACCACATCTTAGCATCCTTACTAAGGAATTGAGCAGCTACTTCGAATTTGACTTCATGATTAGGAATCCCCAAGCACTCCATGTATTGCTCCATATCCCATAATAAATTGCTAACTACTTTGGCAATCCTCATCCCATCATAAGAATCAGGTTCCTTAACAGTCACATGAGAAGTCCCTCCAATCGGTCCCTGCCCAACTGCTTTCTTCAAAACAATTATTTCATTCTGGGCATTGTCAAGAGCTTTCTGCAACTTCAAGATTTCACCCAAACCTTGATCTCATGTAGCCCCAATGTCCTTAACTTCCTTCTTTATTTGTATAAAATTCCATTGACTATAATTGTATCGGGTGTTGAGGTTATCATATGTCTCTTCCAATGTCATGAACTTATCTCAAAGTTCGTCATTCTCAGCTTCCAACGAAGTCATATTCGAAGAAAATTCCTCCATTCAGTCCAATAACATGTCCATAAAAATTGTTCTGGCATCCTTGCTAGATTCGCCTGTTACCTGAGATTCGTCTACATTGTCTGCCATTAGTTTTTCTTGTGATCTTGTCAAGACCATACACTAATCTGTTCAACTTCAACCCTACAACTTGTCCCTATCGAGCTTCTTCAACTTCAATCAAATCCATGCGAAAAGTGGGGCTTCGATACCAACTATCACAAAGTGGCAGATGTATCTCTACTTCAAATCTTCAATCAAGCTAAACTCACCCTGAATCAAGCTCTGATACCAGATGTCACACCCATATCTCGGTTGTAGTCCTTTAACCAGACATATGTGGTTGCGGCACCACCACACTTTTTCTTTTCACTAATACTTAAGTGTACGAGCTATGCCTAACCAATTATCTACTTCAAGTGTTATTATCACAGTGGAAATAAACTGTTCAATTAACCATTCATAAATATAAATGCATAGCAGAAATCATCAACATGTCATCATAAGTGGGAGGGGCGACTCCCAGAAGTTAGAGTCTGCTTGATATAAATATATATATATATATATATATATATATATATATATATATATATATATATATATATATATATATATATATATATATATATTCTATAATTCAATTGTACATAAAATTATACAATTCAGTGTTTCTAACAACGCTTGGTCTACACACCTTTATTTTACAAATTTGTGCCTGCACAAGGCTGAAGTCGTCCCACATGCATGCTCAGCTGAACTCTTCAATTGCCTATGCCACTACCATGTGTATCATTCGTCATTTCAGTTCACCCATGCCCTCGACACTCCTTGTCATGGTCTGCCTGCACCACCAAACACTTTGGCACACTACTATGCCACATCGTGTAGCCTTGAACATCCCTATTCGCTCTCCCATAACTCTGCTTGAGCCACCGTTCACTCGGCACTGTCGCAACCCAACTCACTACTGTCACTTGCCTTTCGGCGTGCAGCTTCGCGTTGCTCTACTCGCAGCTTGTTGTAGTGGCTTGAGTCACCCAACTGTTTGGTGCCCAACTCTTGGCCAGCTATGCCTGTTCACCATGTAGTCGAACTGTTTAACTCAACCACACCCTTGTATAATAGTTCCGCACTACTGCTTGGTTCGCCAGAAACCCCAACTCTCACCTTGCCAAATTTGGTCCTGCTCATAGACTCCACTTGTAGCTTCGGCCCTTCTCGCTCTGTGATTTCTTTGATTAATCTTGCTTGTTTTCAGTTGAGGTCGATGATGAATGAATGACATTATTCTCCTTTAATATATATGCATGCTACCATGTGGCAATACCAAGGGTCACAACCTTTCATGGTTGATCCATCCTCCATGTACAGGTCGCCCTGCCCATATATGTATGTCAGCCCAACTTATATAATTATCTATTGTTGCCTTATCGCATGTGTATCATTGTCACTCGGGTTAGCCTAGCCACCCGCTCGCTTGATCTCCATACTTCGGTTACGCACACTCCATTGCTCACCCACAGACGGCTCGCCCGGGCATGCGCCTGCCTGAACGCCCAACTAAGGTCACCCAATGCACCTGCCCATCACACACTCCCATTGCACATATGAAAGTCCACCTCCGAGTTTCCTTTAACCGAATGTGGTCACTCGTCAACTCGAGGCCCTCACATGATCTCTCCCCTCCCGCCTTATGCGCTCATGCCCCTGTCAGAGATGCGGAAGAGGATGACATTACAGGGTTTACAAAAAGACACTTGTGTGAATGATTCAAATTTTGTAGGTTAAAACCCTAGCTTTTGTAGACATCTCAATGTTTTTACTCGAACGATATCCCTTGGGTTTATAATATTAATCCTTTTTGTTTTTAATATAAATTCCTTGGGTTTATATTATTAATCCCTTGGGTTTATATGGTTTTTAATATTAATATCATAAGTTTGTAGTATTAATATCTTGAGTTTATTGTATTAATTCTTTAGGTTTATTAATCCCTTGGGTTTATAATATTACTCCATTGGGTTTTTAATATTAATTGCTTTGGTTTATTAATCATTTTGGCTTAAAATATTAATCTTTTGGATTTAAAATACTAATTATCCTTTTCTTTATTAATTGCTTTGATTTCTAATATCAATAATCCCTTGTGTTTATCCTACTATTTATAATAAGAACAATATTAGCATATTATTATAATATTAACAATAGTAGTGTTTAAATATTTGGGTTTTAGTATAGGGTTAAAATATTAAGTTTTAGTAGATGCTTAAAATATTAAATTTAATATTAGGATTTATAATATTATGGTTTAATATTAGGTTTTACAATATTGAAATTTAATATTAGGGTTTACGATATTAGTGTTTCTAATATTAGATTTATTAAAATTAATATTAATAATATTTATTTTTTGAGTTAACTATGACTTGAGTGGGCCTAATGGTTAAAAGCTTGTGTTTCCATCAAAGAGGTCACACGTTCAAAACCAGTGTGAGGTAAAATATATAAACCTTAACTATCACCTTAAAATAAGATAATAATAATATTAAATTATAATTTTAGAGTTTATAATATTAAAATTTAATATAAATTTAAAATAATAAAATTCAAATATTAGCTTTAGAATATAATTTTAATATTAATATTACATTTAACATTAATATAAATTATATTAATAATATTTAAAACCTAATTTTAAAATATTATAAAATTTAATATTTTGCAACTAAAATTATAAATCCTAATATAAAACCTAATTATGACTTATATAATTATATAATGTATAACAAATATCGTATTATAATTTATAATATTTAAAACCCAATTTTAAAATTTAATATTTTGAAACTAAAACTATAAATCCTAATATTATAAAACCTAGTTATGACTTATATAATTATGCAATGTATAACAAAGATCGTATATTATTATCATTTATTTAGTTCAACGTGATCTGTCGGTCATAATAACTAAATCTAATAAGTCAAACGCAGGCAATACGCCATAGAGTTTCTTTGATCATGTAGTCCTCTGAAAATTATGACGATGATGGTTACGTGAACTAAAATGAACATGGTTTATCAAATGTCAGGAATTCCAGATTTTAATTTTTTAAAATTTTATCTATATAATAGAAAAAGGATGGTCGTTGTGTGTAGTGAAACGAATATGGTTTATCGGATGTTAGGAAATTATTTGATGTTAAGAAATTATTTTAAAAAATTCCGCATTTATTTCTAGGGTAGAAAGCTACTAAAAGAAGCATTACAGGACGATCATTGAAAAAAAGATCATCATTATTTATCATTGTAATTTTTATCAATAATGAGAATAGTCATGTCGTGAGGGCCACTCAAGCATCGTCACAAGAAGCACTTGTGGACCAAATTGTCATCGATCAAACAAAAAATGAAAGAACAAACTTATGCGCCTTCGTTTAACCAGGAGTCAACTTGGGCCAGAACGCAAATTTCTTGTGACAGATTTTTTACGAAATTTTATTATGGGAGTGTTTTAATCGTTTTTGTGGAAATAGATTTAGTGTTACCAAAAAATTCTAGAAAAAGTTTCTAAAACGCTTCAAAATTTTGAAACTTAACAACTCTAACCTAAATTTTAATTTCCAGAATTTCCCATCAAAATTTTATCAAAATTATACTAAAATTAGGAAACTTCGACTCCTGAAACTACCCTCAAACTTTTGTGCAGACCCCATATATATAAGTGTGTAAATAGTATCATAGCGTCAGCGAATATGCAGCATCACCATGTCCATACCAAGTTTCTTGTCCAGCAGTCACGGAGGTGATTGCAACAGAATTGGAGAATTTATTTACATATTTGTAAGAATGTAAAATGGAAAGGGATCTGTCACTGAGCAGTGGTAAAGTTAGAGCAGATATCTTCAAGTGAGAAGCAAAGAAAATGTCAATCTATTCTCAGGATTCAAAGTCTAAACATCTGTATATACGAATGAAAAAAGACAATATAATTCGAGCATGAATTTTGTTTAGTAGTTAAAATTAACAGAACTAAGAAATATGAGCTTGGACGACACCGAAATATATAGTTGAAATTGAAATGCATCTCCCTAATACAACCCCAAAACTGACTTCCCTGAAGATTTTTGAGTCTGTCTCCACTCAATTTTTGGGTAATATTTAGATATTACTTAACCTTATAAAAGCGAACGCGGAGTACAATTTTTTTGCACTTCTAGCTATGTTCACCACGGCACAAATTTTCATAAGTTATTCAGAGTATAAGCTCCGTACAATGAAACTATTAGTCATAGTTGACAAATGACCTGTACGTAGCACTGGGTTGCCAATTTTGTGGAATAACGTTGTTTGCAGTAAGCGTTTTTCCAGTTGAAAGAGATTGCAAACGAATAGAGAATGGAGCTTGTAAAGGACCGCTATTCAAACACCAATTTGCACCCCACGTCTGTTGCATTCCTTGCCATGTATCAGAGTTTGCCTGCATACATGAGCATATAAACATTAATGACAATCGAAGTAATATTTATAATAACAATCGAAGTAATATTTATAATAACAAACCTGCTTTAGATCGACTGCTCCGAGATCGCCATCTCCATCTTCGTATTCGATAAGTACAGCGAACCAGTAAGTAGTGGCACCTTCGTTGACGTGGAATGCAATATTCTTCCCCGGATACTCGCAAGGCACACTATACAATAACATCAGAAGGGAAAGGTGCAGTAATAAAATAAAAATGATACAAACATCGTAAAGGAGTTTAACTCTGCAAGTCCTGTAATCTACGACCGAGTACGGGTAGATGAGTACCGTTGGAACAAAATAGAGACGACTCCAGCGTTAAGCAGATCCGAAGATGTACCAGGAGATGCCATGTCGCTGAACGCAGTACCACTGAGATCAAAGTGTATTTTCCCAGAACCTGAGCAGATTCCACCAGGACATTCATCTGTAATAACCACCGTCACCGCGCTTTGAGAGCACAATCCATTCCCCGTGCACTTTACCTGCTTACATGAAACATACAATAAGCTAACTTTTCATCAAGAAGTCATGAAACTTTATAAATACCGAAACAGACCTGATAGCATGCTCCGCATCCTTTCCCGTCTTTGAATAGGGCAGGACTTCCAGCAGCTATTTTTGATTGGAAAGGTATCTGTTTGACCAGGCCACCATATCCACATGCCCCACCTGTTACAATGGGTTAATTTTATTTTTTCACTCGCACGTTCATATCCTTGAATGGCTCTGAAAGCTCAGGAGATAAATAATATAAAAAATAGCACAAACAAGCTTCACGTGTTTGAATATTCTGGTGCGGTTTGGTAGATTGAATACTAGAAACTTCAATATTTAAAAATTAATTTAGAAATAATATAATAAACAACTATCGGCCTAAATAAAGAACTTAACATTGCCCTTACCCTCGCTTCCGTCTCCGTTTGGACTGCCATACCATGTAGCGGTGGCTGGCTGCCAATCACCTTCTTCTTCTACTAACTTATATTGATTGAGATTGACACCAAGAGCGATTACAGAGCATATAAACATTAGGCAAGCTACCTCATAAGCCAAACAGAGCGTCATCTTCCTCATTTCTGAACCGAAGGTAGAAAGCATAAAAGCTTATACTACGCAGGGCTCAAAGCCTCTGCAATGCAATGCCCGTTAAGAAAATGGAAAAATAGGGCATATTTATAAGACCTTTAGAACTGTAGTGAGTTGGTCGGTGCAAGGTTTTCAATTTCCGTCATGCAGAAGGCCCACCCGTCCTTTTATATTTAGGGAACACCATGTGAATACGGATGCGACGATGACTAAAATTAAAATCCTAAAAGAATAGACCGTTTTATTCGTTGGGTGTTGTCAAATGAACCGTGTGTAGTAATAATCCTGAGTGCTGGGAAGTCAAAAGCTCAGCATAGATTAGGGAGATTTGAGCAGCAATTGTAATTGATGAACTTAAAGCGTGAGAGGAGGCGATGATAAAGGATGCCCCCGTTGAAATCGAGGCTACGAGAAAGGAACTGAGAGGGAAAAAATGAACAAATGTTCGTAATTTTTATGGTACAAGGCACATGGTACGTTGTTCCAGTGTCGGCTTCTTTATCTTGGCCCAGTCCAGGAGTGTTAGAAATTAGAAGAATTTGGTAGATTTAGATGGCATCTTGTTTGTCTTGTATTGAAAATATAGCTCATAGAGATTTTCCAATGAAGGCACCATCTTGGGTTGGGTTGAAAATAGCTTATCGAGATTTTCCAAAGATGGCACCATCCACTAATATTTACTTAAAAGTCACTAATATTTACTTCAAAGGCTTGACAAGTTCAGCGCACTATCACAAAACTTAATAATTTTGTTAGAAAAAAATAGAATTTACGCGGAGAGTTAGACGCAGAGGGTAGAGGTGTCGCCATGTTGATTTGGCCCAGCTATATAGAGGTTTAAAAAACCAGAATTCATTTACGTCAAAAAAAAATATTAAGTAAAAGTGTGGAGCAACAAAATAAAATTTAGGACTAAATTCTAATTCATGAAAATATATTTATATGAGGTTGATCCTCATTCACCAAGTAAAAAGACAAAGGTTTACAATGATTTACACTTCACTATTCATGAGGGGTTGCGGAGTAAAACACACTTAAATAGTAACTGTTGTTTTCACGTGCCCCCCAAAATTTGCCTCAGGATTTTCTCCTTCCTAAGTCACAGAATCTCTCTAATACAAAAATGACTTTTACTTTGATATTTATGTCAACATACAATTTGACATTAATGCATCATAGAGAAAAATAATTAATAGGTTGTTGTTGTTGAGTGTGGATACTAATCGTGCAGGTGTCTGTGGATGCTTGCCCGTATTGACTAAAATTCATTAAATTCCTTAGCTTTTGTTATGCCCGTATTTACAAAAATTCATTAAATTCCTTAGCTTTTGTGATGTGCTACGGAATTCCATCTTCAAATGACGTAACCTGAAAAAATACTTTTGACAAGTATGGTTGTTTTCAGGGTGTTTAACGTGGTTGTTGGGATTAATATTTCCAACACTCCCCCTTAGTCACAATTGCCGCCATTGACAATTCCCAAACAGTTTCTGAGATACACAAAACTTTTACGTGCCAATGGCTTTGTGAAGATATCAGCAAATTGTTCCTGTGACCTACAGTGCTACAACACAATTTCATCATTGTTAATCAACTATCTAATAAAATGATATTTAGCATCAATATGCTTGGTCCTTTTGTGAATGACAAAATTCTTTGATAATGCAATTGCTGAGGTGTTGTCACAGAAAATAGTTGTCATTCCCTCTTGGTCGAAGATCCCTCAACATTCTTCTCATCCAAACTCCCTGACACGTTGCTGCTATTGCTGCGACATATTCAACTTTTACTGTTGGTAGTGACACTATTGGCTACTTCTTGGAGGCCCATGAAATGGCTCCAGAACCCAAACGGAAAACATATCCTTATGTGCTCTTTCTGTCATCAACACTTCCTGCCCAATCACTATCTATGTAACCAATCAGTCTGAAACCACTTGTTGTTGTCTTAAAAAAACCATACTGTTTTGTCCCATTGACATACCTTAGAATCCTTTTCGCTACTTGCCAATGTGTTTCCTTAGGTGTCTCCATGAACCTCGACACCAAACTTATTGCATACATTATGTCTAGCCTAGTGGCGGTCAAATACATCAAGCTGTCTATCATGCTTTTGTATAATTTCGGATTGACATTGATGCTGCAATCTTCTTTTCCCAACTTCAACCCCATAACAGTTGGAGTTGGTGCGAGCTTGTTGTTCATCATTTTAAACGTCTCTAAAATGTCTACCACGTACTTCGCTTGAGAGATAAAAATGTTATTTTCTGTTTCCTTCACTTCTATGCCCAAAAAATATCTTAACATTCCCAAGTCAGTCATTTCAATTTCATTCTTCATGACTTGTTTGAAATCAGCGATGAGGAAATCATCAATTCCTGTAAAAATCAAATCATCTACATATAAGACAACAATAAGAATCTTGCCATCGCTCTCTTTGATGTAGAGAGTAGGCTCACCATCACATTTGTTGAAACCATTGTCCAACAAGTAGGCATCTATCTTGCTATACCATGTGCGCGCTGCTTGCTTAAGCCCATAAAGAGCTTTCCTCAACCGATACACTTTGTCTTCTTGGCCTTCTACCTCATAACCAAGCGGTTGCGCAACCTACACTTCCTCTTTCAGCACTCCATTAAAGAACGCTGATTTTACGTCCATTTGATACACTTTCCATTTATGTTGCATGGCGATCGCCACAACTATGCACTGTCTCCATCCTCGCGACTAGCACGAACATCTTCGCGTAATCTCTTCCATGATGTTGCTTGTATCCTTTGACAATTAGCCTTGCTTTATGGCTTTCAATCTTTCCCTTAATGTTGCTTTTGGTCTTACAGACCCACTTCACTCCACTGACATGCTTTCCTTTTAGAAGGTTCACTAACTCCCATGTATCATTCATTTCTATTTCTTCTCTTTATTCCTCCATTTCCACAATCCATTTTTCTTCTTTGACTACATCTTGAAAATGGATTGGGTTATATACATGACAAAATAATGAAAATAAGGAATTCAGACCAGCAATGCTATCAACTTCTTCTTGCTCATAAATTTCATTTAAATTTCTGAATTTTGGTCTTCTTATGCTTGCTGAAGATGGGCTTGACATGTCACTTGGTGTTGCGCTTTGCGGCTTGCTTGGAGAAGCATTGTCTTGGCTGTGCGAAACTATCCTATTATTTTTTGTTGGTGTTGCTTGTTGCCTGCTTTTTTGTGCTTGAGTAGGATTAGAGGGAGTCACTGTTGAGGAATTACTTGCTGCTGTTAATTCTTCTTTGTCCTTATGTGGTATACATGCTTTGACATTGACTGCCTTTTCTAAACTTCCATCCCATGCTTCCTCTTCTATAAAATGCACATCTCTATTGATTATGACCTTGGTTAATGGATTGTAGAGTTTTTATGCCTTGGATTCATCACTGTATCCAACAAATATTAATTTCTCCCCCTTGTTGTCCAATTTCTTCCTCAACTCATCTCGGACATATGCATATGCCACACATTCAAAAACTCTCGTGTGAGTGACACTATGCTTTCTTCCACTCCATGCCTCTTCAAGAACTATGTTCTGGATGCTTTTGGTTGGACACCTATTCAAGATATATGTTGGATAAGCGACAACTTCAACCCAATAATCATTTGGCAAATGCTTTGCTTTTGTCATACTCCTTACCATTTCCATAATGGTCCTATTCTTCCTTTCTGCCACACCATTTTGCTGAGGTGTATACCTTGTTGAAAATTTCTTCTGAATTCCATACTTCCTGCAAAATCGAAGGAAGTCGTTTGAGATGTATTATCCACCTCTGTCAATCTCAAGGACTTTGATGTAGTGTCCACTTTTCTTCTCAAAAAGAGCTTTTTATTGGCGAAAGCACTCAAACACTTCACTTTTCTGTTTTAAGAAATAGATCCATGTCTTCCTTGTATAGTCATCTATGAAAGTCAAAAAATTGTGGCTGCCACCAATTGATGTTGTCTGCATTGGTCCACATAAATCTGAGTGGACAACCTCCAAAGGTGCCTTTTCCCTTACTAACTTTCCTGTTGGAAATGTCTCTCTATGTTGCTTGCCCAAGATACATCCTTCACATAGGTTGTCCGGTTTTTCTATGAGTGGTAGTCCCTTCACCATGCCTTTCCTATGCAGCAAATTCAAACCTACAAAGTTGAGATGTCCAAATCTCAAATGCCATAACCAATTTTTATCTTTGACATCTGCTTGAAAGTTTACTTTTATGACAGTTGCATCTTTTCTTGCATCCTCTTGTGAGATTATTGAGAGTCTTGATTGTGCACCTTCTCTTTGCCAATCTTATCATATTTTTGGGGGAAACATTATATTGTTTGTCATCTGAACCTTTCCAATCAATTGTCTGCTTAGAGGTCTATCTAAAATTGTGCACACATCATTTTTGAAAAAGACATTGTAGCCCTTTTGTATAAGTTGTCCAATGCTCATGACGTTATGCTTTAGATCAGGGACAAAGTAAACATTTGAGATGTACTTCTTCTCCCCCTTCTTTGTTAGGATATTAATTCTTCCTTTGCCCATGACAGAGACTTTGCTATTAGCCCCTAATATCACTTCAGATTTCACACTTTCATCTAGATTGCAAAACATTTCTATGTTTCCTGACATATGATTGCTACACCCTGAATCTAGATACCATATATCACTTTGTTTTTCTTGTGCTACATTACAAGCTAAAAACATGTTATCATGGTTCTGACCTTCTTTTGTGAAATTTACACTTGGTTTGTTAGTAATGTCATATTGCTTCTTTCTACATTCATTTGCATAATGACCATACCTCTTACAGTAATGACATTGAACTTGATATTTATCATACCTATGACCTTGTGCTTGATTTTTGCTTGGGCCTTGACTTGGATTTTGATTGTTCCCTCTTCCATTTGAGCTTGAATGGATACTTCTTCCACCTCTGTGTGGGCTTCTTGACAGAATAACATAATTTCATCCATAAATTGTTGGTGGGTAATGGGAAGATCATTACCCCAAGGATGTATACCCTTGATTGGGGATGATTGAGCTGCTGCTATCAGATATATACGAAGACCCTTGGCTGCTAGAATAAAGAGAAAAGGGGAGATCAGGTCATCTTGTCTCAGGCCGCGGGAAGGTTTGAAGGTTTAGGAGGGAGAACATTTTAGGAGGATTGAAAAAAAAGGAGACAAGATAAGGGATAGGATCCAATTCAACCAATGCTACTCAAAGCCAAAAGACTTAAGAATATTGATAAGTTATGTCCAACTTCGATAATCATAGGCTTTTAGATAGGTCCAACCTGATCATCATGCTAGAAGTTTTTCTGCTTCAAGGAATGGACATGTTCTTGGGAAGTAATAATACTATATAGGATTTGGCGGCCTTCCATAAAACCAGTTTGTTCATGAGAGATAAGACCAGGTAGGAAGGGCTTGAGGTGCTGAACAATAACCATGAAAATGATCTTGTAAATGACATTACACAAGGAGATTGGTCTAAATCCCTTAGGGTCTTCATATTTAGTTGTTTTAGGAATTAAAGCAATAAACATGGAATTGGATCCCAAAAATACGTTCTGATTGTGACGATATTCCTCCACCACCTCCATAATATCTTTATCGGTGAATCTCCAAGCAACCTAATAGAATTCTACACTAAACCAATCTGGCACTAGTGCTTTCTTTTTAGCCATCCCTTTAACAACATCATTTATCTCCTCCGAGGTAAACACTCGCATGAGATCCAGATTCTCGTCATGAGACATGAGTTGTGGAATGTGTCAAGTTATTGTTTGAATAACTTTCGATCAACCCTCAGGAGGTTCCGATAGAAGAGACTGGAACATAGAAAATTTTAGGGGCGCCCTTTGGTGAAATTAAGGGGTTTTAAATTTTTAGTGGGCGAATATTTTGTATCATAGTACATTTTTACAAATCACCTCAAATAGCCCACCTTATTTTAAGGGAGAGGGTAAAAACGGTAAATGTAGCCCTTGAAATTAGGAGTTACAACCTTCCATTCGCCCATTTTCAAGAATAGGTTTTATTTAAGTGAATCCATTCGCCCATTTTCAAGAATAGGTTTTATTTAAGTGAATCCTATGGGCCAAAGGCCCAAATACCATATTTATAAAAGAGGTATGGTAAATTAATAAAAATATAAATAAATGAGAGGTATGGTAAATAAATAAAACAATTTTATATTTACTCCATAAGTCACCTTATGCAAGGGTGTAAACAAATAAAAATATAAGTAAAGTGGAGGTATGGTAAATAAATAAAACATCTTTTTATACTTACTCAAAAGGTATGGTAAATAAATAAAAATATAAATAAACTAAACGCATGGTAAATAAATAAAACCTCTTTTTATATTTAGTCCATAACACTCGTTCTATTTATGAAGGCTCAAGAAAGAGGTTTTATTTAAGTGAATCCTATGGGCCAAATACCATATTTGTAAAAGAGGTATGGTAAATTAATAAAAATATAAATAAACGAGAGGTATGGTAAACAATTTTTTTTTTTTTTATATTTACTCCATAAGTCACCTTATATTTACGAACACTCAAAAAATCCGTTATATTTAGGTGAAACCTGTGGGAAAAATACTACGAGACAAATACCATGGACTAGATTGTTATTAATACCATGAAAGAAAAACATTATTAACCCTAATATTAGTATTAATAAAAAAAAACGGCACATGGTATTCACCAAAATGGCACATGGTATTGACCCATGGTATTCACCTGGAATGTAGCCTATTTAAATGGGGGAATTAAACCAACATAGATCCATCTTTACTCTGGATCTACTAACCCCCGAGAGGTATCAAATATCGTGATATGAAAACTAGCATAGAGTGAAAAAATATTTGATCCAATCAAGAGTAAAAATGGATGTTGTAATTTAATGTATGTTAAACATTTTAGCTTGGATAAAATAAAAAATAAAATAAAAATCAACTATTAATTTTTATAAATTACTAATAGTAATTTTTAAGCTCCAAGTTTATGATAACCCATGGTATTGACCCATGGTAATACCATGGTATTCATGTGAGCATACACTATTTAAAGGGGAAATTCTATCATCTTAGATCCATCTTAATTCTGGGTCTACCAAGTGTTCACAAGGATAAATTGATTTCATCCCCCTAAGAGTGGTAGATGTGGAGTGAAGATGGATATAGGTTGGTTTTTATGATAATGAAGATATTAAATAGACTTAGGAAATTATATTGTAAAAACATCTTAAGGTGAATGGTTAAAGCATAGACATTGGACAAGTATATTTGTATATTTATGTTTTAAACTCAAACAAATCCAGGGCTAAAAGGAATGGATTGATTGCACTAGTCATCCTTCTATAACTTTCCAACATATGCTGGAGTAAACAGATTGTAATTTGGGTAATTTTTCTAATTGCAAACAGGAACATACTTGTGTATTGGTAGGGTGGTTATGAGGTCCCTAGAAGTGATGAATTTGAATTTTTCTTGGTTTTATATATAGTATTAGGTTTTTTCTCATGCTTTCTGTGAATGGCACAGGTGAATTTTATCATACACCCACTAGGTTATCGATATGTAATTTCGGTAATTTTGATTTCAAAAGATATTTTAAAGAAATGCAATGATTTAATTTGTGTATTCAATAAAGACAAGATTTTATAATGAGTAAACTATTCGCCATGCCTGGTGAGAGATTCGCCAAAAAATTATATATACATATCATATTATTGATAAAATCGCCTTCCATTTTTCCCATATACCATGGAGATTCACCCATTTATTATACATGTAAATTTAGGGAGGGTTCTTAAAATTTTCCCTGGACTGGAAATGTTTCCATTGTTGGATCATAGCTTTGTGGAAAAACCGAGTATTCTTCTCCCCTTCACAAAGTCATTGTATTTTAGATTTATGCTTCAACATAATTTTTTCTTATTAGATATCATTTCCAGGATTCAACTGCATTAAGTAAGTCATTCACTTATGACCATTTCCACGAGATGTAGTTGTAACTGACTATTTTCTCATGATTTTTGAATAGTTCACTTAGCACTCATTGCATCGGATGATGCTCATAGGGGTGAAGAATTGGGATTGAAACTAGTGAAATGAATTAGATAGTGTCAATCATCACTTCCAGGGCTTGAACCCGGTAACCAGGACTTCCCGGGAGGTCACCCATCCCAGATCGCCTCTATCTCAAGTGCACTTAACTGTGGAGTTTTCCCTGCAATCAAGCCCACTTAGCTTGCTACCCCATTTTCAAAACCTTAGCAGGTATTGTGCCTCATGAACCATTCAAGTAGAGATCCCTTCACTCTTTTTGAATTGAAGTATTAGGGGCTTTACACAGTGCATTATATTAGATATCATTTTTGGGATTCAACTGTGTTAAGTAAGTCATACACATCTGACCATTTCCATGAGAGGTAGTCATAACTAACTAATTTCTCATGATTTTTGAATAGTTCACTTAGAACTCATTGCATTGGGTGATGCTCACAAGGGTGAAGAAGTGGGATTGAAACTAGTGAAATGAATCACATAGTGTCAATCATCACTTGCAGGATTAATCAGGACTTCCTTGGAGGTCACCCATTCCAGATCGCCTCTAGCTCAAGCGCACTTAATTGTGGAGTTTTCCCCACAATCAAGCCCACTTAGCTTGCTACCCGATTTGCAAAACCTTAGCAAGTATTGTTCCTCATGAACCATTCAAGTAGAGATCCCTTCACTCTTTTTGAATTTAAGTATTAGGGGGTTTACCCAGTGCGTTATATTAGATATCATTTTTGGGATTCAACTGCGTTAAGTAAGTCATTCACGTATGACCATTTCCGTGAGAGGTAGTCATAACTAACTAATTTCTCATGATTTTTGAATAGTTCACTTAGCACTCATTGCATCGGGTGATGCTCACAAGGGTGAAGAAGTGGGATTGAAACTAGTGAAATGAATGACATAGCATCAATCATCATTTCCGGGGCTTGCATGCAATAACCAAGATTTCCTGGAAGGTCACCCATCCCAGATCGCCTCTGGCTCAAGCACGCTTAACTGTGGAGTTTTCTCCACAATCAAGCCCAGTTAGCTAGCTACCCCATTTGCAAAACCTTAACAAGTATTGTGCCTCATGAATCATTCAGATAGAGATCCCTGGACTCTTTTTGCATAGTTTCTTCTTGTTTGCTTCTTTCCTCCATTTGGTTTAATAGTCATCCTTCCTCCACTGAGGGGCTCCCATATCTTCCTTCGCTGACGATTTTTTGTTATATTTATTTCATTTTATTATGAAGTTGATGTTTATCTTTCATAATATTACTAAACTCTTCTTGATTCCACCGCTTGATCTGTTTGTTCAGGTCTTTTAATTTTAGCTTAAAAGTGTGCATGTGATTCCTCCCTTGGGCTGAACTCCTTTCCACCCGTTTTCCAGTTTTTTCATAAACAAGGGGTCCCTCAGCTAGAAATATTCAAATCTAAAAGGACGGTTTTTAGGGGTTTCTTTTAGGTCAATCTCCAACCTAATCAGCCATTGGTCTAAACCCATGGATGGGAGAATGGAGGTTTCAAGGAAAATATCCCTACTAATAACCTGCTCTATCACTAGAAATCTATCAAGTCATGAATCTACTTGATGTGTGCCTCTACATTGATTGTTCTAGGTATACACCCCCTTATTTGTTGGTAGATCCACTAAACGCGTCTCCTCAATTTTTTCCTGGAATGCTTCTGTTTCGGCATCTATATGGCACATGATACCCTTATTTTCTTCCAAAGACGTGATGAACTTAAAGTAACCTCTTAAAATCCAAAACTCCTCTGGGAATAGTCTTCTGGGTTTTCCGATATCTTGTAGGAAAACCCCTTTTTCTCCTCGAATGTGAGGCCCATATGCCCCTGACAATAGAGCCCAATCATGAGTACCAATGTGTTAAAATTTTCTTGAGAGAGACTGAGGCATACTAACCCAGTATTCAAATGTAACTTTGGTAGGATTCCATAAGATAGAGAGGCCTCCTGCACTCCCTTTTGAATCTTGGGCTACCACCTCATACTAGGGTTTGAAATTCCTAACCATTTCGTTTTTTCTAGTCTCTGATATTTTAGTTTCTTGGAGAATCATGACACTCAGTTTGTCTCTTTTAAGTCAGCCTTTCAAGTATCATTGCTTCTCTCTACTGTTGAGGCCTCGCACATTCCAGGATGTAATACTCATTGGCAAGGCTTATTAATTTGGTGGAAGAACGTGGATAGCAGCACCACTCTACTCAAGTTCACCAACAAATCGCCCATCATCTGTATGGATTCTTGTAAATTATTTTGGCCCTTTTTCTTACCTCCTTTTCCAGATACATTGCATTTTGCGCCTTGGCCTGGTTGAGAAACGAACTGATCTAGTTGGTCCAAAGAGACCGAGCCTTTCTTAGCTTGATATTATTGAGATTTTTCATTGTGTAAAAAATTTTTGTCTTTAGGAATGAACCTTTCATCCAGATTCCTCCATTCGTTCAATAGATGTTTCATGATATGTTCTTCTTCACTGACATCCTCCTTCATTCCAAGTATTTCCATATTGACTTGATATTTATTTTTCCCATGTCATTCCTTTTCCCATGGTTCCTCCTCAACTTTGCTCTTAGTTTTCTGGCCAACCTTTGAAGGAGTGCTAGGGTTTTCTTTACTAGCTGGATCTTGCACATCACTAGGATTTTTGTCTTCCTACATTAAGGTATCACAGAAATTATGGTTTTTAGGAGCCTGGCGAGGATATTTTTGGCCTACACCCGACGTATTTTGTGTATTGCGCTTCTTTTTTTGGACTCCCCAAAATCCATCTGAATCTTCTTGAGGTTTTGCTACAACTTTATCCTTCTAAGAATCCATAGGTTCATATTGATTATGGGGGAATTCTTTGTCCAAGTGGTCATATTCATGACATCTTCTGAAGTGAAATTGAATGTGCTCATAGTCCAATGGTTGTTTCCATACCTCATCATGGTACTCCTGCTCCATAAATTTTGTGAGGGGTTCGGCTATATTCATGTACACACAGATCTGGGTGTATGAGCTATACCTTCCTCATCTTGTTGAATCTGCAACCTTAACAAAACTTCTAATGAAGTTTCCAGTTCCTTCCAATATTTCTGGATCCCAAAGATCCACAAGGAGGGTATATAATCTATCCCATACTGGGGCTTCCATAAATTTCACCTGATCTAGGTTATAGCATTCCTCCTAATGTCGCATGAAGAGACTACCATTGTAGTAGAAGTAGGGTTTGTTTTCAAAAACCCTCTCCTTATCTTCAAGGTTCGTAAAAATAACTATAAAGAAACTTTGGGCCCCCAAATTTAGATCTATATGCTCTTTTGGTTTCCATTTCAGTTAGATCCATTTAACCAGATCTCTTTCAAAGGGTTAAATTCCTATAAAATTTCATATTAGTGGATGATCTTTCATAAATTTTTGGTAATTCTCCAATTTATTAATGGGAAACACAAATCGATTTTTCTTCATTCCCCTTGGAAAACATTATCCCCAAATTATTGCTTACCATTGGGCTCCCAATACCAGGCTATCTTTTCCTCTTCCTTCATCTTTGTTTGCGGCTCCGGCCTCTTTTTGACTGCTCATTTCTTTGGCTGATATGCTTTGATAGGAGGGGATTTGTCACGCCCTATCCCGATGGTAGTATTTTAACCACACATAGGTGGGTGTGGCACCACCACACTTTTTATTTTCAACCATACTTAAGTGTATGGGCTATGCCTAATGAAACAATTAACCAATTATTTACTTCAAGTGTTATTATCATAGTGGAAATAAACTCTTCCATTAACCATTCATAAATATAAATGAAAAATGGAAATAATTAACACATCATCATAAGTGGGAGGGGAAACTCCTAGAAGTTAGGGAGGCACAACTTCAAAATTTTGTAGGCATGATTTTGTAAAATAATGGTGTGCATGTCAAGGGTTGTTGGTAGCATCGAATTGTATAATTTTATCTACAATTGAATTACTATATATATATATATATATATATATATATATAGTAATTCAATTGTAGATAAAATTATACAATTCGATGCTACCAACAACCCTTGACATGCACACCATTATTTTACAAAATCATTCCTACAAAATTCTGAAGTCATGCCTCGTGCACAGTCACCCGAACTATGGAACTACCTACAAAACCATTGTGCCTATCTTTCATTGTTCTGGTTCACCCATGCCCTCAACAATCTGATCCGCTGTCTGCCCGTAGTACCCAAAACTTCGACACACTAATGTGCCTCCTCGTGCAGCCCTGAACATCCCCATTCACTCTATCGCAACTCTTCTCGAAACACTGCTCACTTGGAGTTTTCTCAACCAGGGTCACTACCCGCACCTACCTTTCGGCATGCAGCTTCGTGTCTCTCTACCTACAGTGTGTTGTAGCGTCTCGAGTCACTTCACTATTCGGTGCCCAACCCTTGGCCAGTTCTACCTATTCAACACGCAGTCAAACTATTTAAATCCACACTGTCGTTGTATAACAATTTCACACTGTTGTTCTATTCGCTGAAAACTCTAACTCCCATCGTGCTGACTCTGGTCTTACACCTGTACTTTGCGTGTGGCTTCAACCCTTCTTTCTTTGCAATTTTTTTATTTTCATTTACTTGTTTTCAGTTGAGTTCAATGATGGATGAATGGCAACCATTCTCCTCTAATATATATGCATGCTTCCATGTGGCAACACCAAGGGTCGTGACCTTTCATGGTCGACGCATCCCCATGTACACATCAGCCTACCCATATATTTATGTCATCCCAACTTGTATAATTATATATCGCTAACCCATCACATGTTTATCACTACCACTTGGGTCGGCCTAGTCACCTGCTCACCCAATCTCCATACTTCGGTTCCACACACTCTATCGCTTTCCCATGGGCACCTTTCCAGGTCGTGCACCTACTCGAATGCCCAACTCAAGTCGCCCAACGTGCTCGCCTATTGCACACTTCCATCGCACAGTTGAAAGTCCACCTCCGGGTTGTCTTTAACTGAATGCGGGTGCTTGTCAACTCGAGGCGCTGGCATCCTCCACCACTCCGAAAATTTTTTCATACTAGACAACGCCATATTAGCAACCTCCATCACTAAGACATATCCGTATATGTGGGCACCCAAATAGCTCCAACCATTACCTACTACATATTCCAATCCTATTAAACTCTGCAAGAAAATCATGTGATGGTGAGTAGTTGGGAAGCTAATCCAACCATAAAATCGCCTCCACAAGAACGCATGCTCCTCACATCATCATGACTATCTTCACATCCTGCTGTCAATCGTGTGCATCTCACCCCGTGCCTTATCATAAAATATAGAGGACTCACTGCCATGAGCAAAAGACAATGAGCCTCATCCTCATGTCAGTCTAAGAAGAGGTAGGGGATGGGAAAGTTGATGGCTCTCCATCCTCCTTCTCTAGCAGCTCAATCCATCTATTCAGATCTTCCTCCTCTAATATCTTCATGTATGCTTCCCAACTCTCCTCCTGAGTCTTTTGTCTAGCATCCCCATTTCCTTGCACTGCCTCTAACATACCTGTCAAATATAGGATACTATCAGAGAATGATCTAATAACCTGTGACTTCTCTATGAGTTTTGCCTCTACAGTAGGCAGCCTCCCATCGAGATCTTCATCTCGCTTTATGTCCTCCACATTCATCATCGTTAATTTACATCTAGCTATCATAATTGCCATGGTTGGTACCCCTAAAGGTTCATCATCTCATCTGCCATAAATGTACAACTTCTTCATAATTGCAACAATCATAGCCTCATGTTGTTTCAAAAATTCCATACCCAATACTGCCTCATAGTCATCCATCTGCACAATTGTGAAGTCGATCTTTCCAGAATACTCACAATTTTTCACATCCACGTTTTCTACGATACCAATGACTTTATCTAGTGGAGAGTTCAGTCTTTTTCCTCCTTGATGGAGTTATAGGTCACACCACTCTCCACCATAGTGTAACGTTCCTTGCCCAACCTTCATTCTAACATACTCCAATTTGTTCCTCTTAGGATCCCGCCTTGGGACAACCTCCATGGCCAATGCAGATCCTAAAATTTTCATCACCCCAACTATTGGTTCCTCTTTCTTCTTCCTTCCATTGGCTTTTGTTGCTGCAACCACCATTAGTCTAGAAGGAAAATTGTTCATTGTGTGGTTCTCTGCCAACAACCGACATTTCAAAGGCTTCTTCATCTTCGCCTTGTCATTCGATATTGAATGCTCCTCCTTTGTAGTTTTCTCCTTCGGTTTATCGAACTTCGTCTTTCTCTCTTTGGCCCCTTCATCATAATGTTATACCAGTCAATCAATTGCAGCAAATGCTTCTTCTGGAGTTTTGATATTTTGCCTCTTCAACTCATTGCATGCCCAAGGTTTCAATCCTATAATGAAGTTGAATACCTTGTCTTTCTCCGCCATATCAGATAGTTCCCAGATCACACTGGAGAATTATTGTTGATATGCATGTAGAATCCCTGTTTCCATAATGTATTTAATATTCGTCCTTGCATCCCAAGTCTCATTTTGTGGGCTAAAATGAGTCTGCAAAGCCTTCATATCATCCCAAGTAGAAATGTCATCAACATCACCACTGTCAATCTGATCCAACTTTCGTCTCCACCACATCTTAGCATCCTTACTAAAGAATTGAGCAGCTACTTTGATTTTGACTTCATGATTAGGAATCCCAAAGCACTTCATGCATTGCTCCATATCCCATAATAAAATGCTAACTACTTTGGCAATCCTCATCCCATCATAAGAATTAGGTTCCTTGACATTCACATGAGAAGTCCCTCTAATCGGTCCCTGCCCAATTGCTTTCTTCAAAACATATTTCATTCTAGGCATTGTCAAGAGCTTTCTGCAACTTCAAGATTTCACCCAAACCTTGATCTCATGCAGCCCTAATGTCCTTGACTTCCTTCTCTATTTGTATAAACTTCCATTCACTATAATTGTATCGGTTGTTGAGGTTATCATATGTCTCTTCCAATGTCATGAACTTATCTCGAAGTTCATCATTCTCAGCTTCCAACGAAGTCATATTCGAAGAAAATTCCTCCATTCAGTCCAATAACATGTCCATAAAAATTGTTCTGGCATCCTTGCTAGATTCACCTGTTACCTGAGATTCGTCTACATTGTCTGCCATTAGTTTTTCTTGTGATCTTGTCAAGACCATACACTAATCCATTCAACTTCAACCCTGCAACTTGTCCCTATCGAGCTTCTTCAACTTCAATCAAATCCCTACGAAAAGTGGGGCTCCGATACCAACTATCACAAAATGTAGATGTATCTCTACTTCAAATCTTCAATCAACCTAAACTCACCCTGAATCAAGCTCTGATACCAGATGTCATGCCCATATCCCGGTTGTAGTCCTTTAACCAGACATATGTCGTTGCGGCACCGCCACACCTTTTCTTTTCACTAATACTTAAGTGTACGAGCTATGCCTAACCAAACGCTTAACCAATTATCTACTTCAAGTGTTATTATCACAGTGGAAATAAACTCTTCAATTAACCATTCATCAATATAAATGTACAACAGAAATCATCAACATGTCATCATAAGTGGAAGGGGCAACTCCTAGAAGTTAGAGTCTACTTGATACCAATATATATATAAATTCTGTAATTCAAGTGTACATAAAATTATACAAGTCAGTGTTTCTAACAACCCTAAACACCTTTATTTTACCAATTTGTGCCTGCACAATGCTGAAGTCGTCCCACATGCACGCTCAGCTGAACTGTTGAATTGCCTATGCCACTACCATGTGTATCATTCGTCGTTTCAGTTCACCCGTGCCCTCGACACTCCTTGTCACAGTCTGTCCGCACCACCAAACACTTTGGCACACTACTATGCCACATCGTGTAGCCTTGAACATCCCTATTCGCTCTCTCGTAACTCTGCCTGAGCCACCGTTCACTCGGCACTGTCGCAACCCAGGTCACTATCGTCACTTGCCTTTCGATGTGCAGCGTCGTGTCACTCTACCCACAGCTCGTTGTAGTGGCTCGAGTCACCCAACTATTTGGCGCCCAACTCTTGACCAGTTATGCCTGTTCACCATGCAGTCGAACTGTTTAACTCAACCCCACCCCTGTATAATAGTTCCGCACTACTATTTGGTTCGCCAGAAACCCCAACTCCCACCTTGCCGAATTCGGTCCTGCAGATAGACTCCGCCTGTAGCTTCGGCCCTTCTCGCTCTGTGATTTCTTTGATTACTCTTGCTTGTTTTCAGTTGACGTCGATGATGAATGAATGATCATTATTCTCCTCTAATATATATGCATGTTACCATGTGGCAATACTAAGTGTCACGACCTTTCATGGTCGACCCATGTATGTCGGCCCAACTTATATAATTATCTATTGTTGCCTTATCGCATGTCTATCATTGTCACTCGGGTTAGCCTAGCCACCCACTTGCTTGATCTCCATACTTCAGTTACGCACGCTCCATCGCTCACCCACAGGCGGCTCGCCCGGGCGTGCGCCTTCCTGAACGCTCAACTAAGGTCACTCAACGCACTTGCCCATCACACGCTCCCATCGCACATATGAAAGTCCACCTCCGAGTTTCCTTTAACCGAATGTGGTCACTCGTCAACTCGAGGCCCTGACATGATCTCTCCCCTCCCGCCTTATGTGCTCATGCCCCTGTCAGAGATGTAGAAGAGGCTGACGTCACAGGGTTTTCCAAGAGACGCTTGTGTGAATGATTCAAATTTTGTAGGTTAAAACCCTAGCTTTTGTAGACATCTCAATGATTTTAATCGAACGATATCCCTTGGGTTTATAATATTAATCCTTTTTGTTTTTAATATAAATTCCTTGGGTTTATATTATTAATCCCATGGGTTTATAGGGTTTTAAATATTAATATCATAAGTTTGTAGTATTAATATCTTTAGTTTATAGTATTAATTCTTTAGGTTTATTAATCCCTTGGGTTTATAATATTACTCCATTGGGTTTTTAATATTAATTGCTTTGGTTTATTAATCATTTTGGCTTATAATATTAATCTTTTGGATTTAGAATACTAATTATCATTTTCTTTATTAATCCGTTTGATTTCTAATATCAATAATACCTTGTGTTTATCCTACTATTTATAATAAGAGCAATATTAGCATATTATTATAAATTATTATTATAATACTAACAATAGTAGTGTTTAAATATTTGGGTTTTATTATAGGGTTAAAATATCAAGTTTTAGTAGATGGTTAAAATATTAAATTTAATATTAGGATTTATAATACTATGTTTTAATATTAGGTTTTACAATATTGAGATTTAATATTAGGGTTTATGATATTAGTGTTTATAATATTCGATTTATTAAAATTAATATTAATAAATAATATTAATAATATTTATTTTTTAAGTTGAGTATGACTTGAGTGGGCCTAATTGTTAAAAGCTTGTGTTTCCATCCAAGAGGTCACAGGTTCAAAACTAGAGTGAGGTGAAATATATAAACCTTAGCTATGACCTTAAAATAAGATAATGATAATATTAAATTGTAATTTTAGAGTTTATAATATTATAATTTAATATAAGTTTTAATATAAGTTTAAAATAATAAAATTCAAATATTAGTTTTAGAATATAATTTTAATATTAATATTACATTTAACATTAATATAAATTATATTAATAATATTTAAAACCTAATTTTAAAATATTATAACATTTTATATTTTGCAATTAAAATTATAAATCCTAATTATAAAACATAATTATGACTTAAAATTTTATATTTTGCAACTAAAATTAGAAATCCTAATATAAAACATAATTATGACTTATATAATTATATAATGTATAACAAATACCATATTATAATTCATAATATTTAAAACCCAATTTTAAAATTTAATATTTTGAAACTAAAATTATAAATCCTAATATTATAAAACCTAGTTATGAATGATGCATATGAAAGATCGTCATTATTTATCATCGTAATTTTTATCAATAATGAGAATAGTCATGTCGTGACATTATAATCGAGGGCCACTCAAACATCGTTAGAAGAAGCACTTGTGGACCAAATTGTCATCGATCAAACAGTAAATGAAAGGACAAACTTATGCGCCTTCGTTTAACCAGGAGTCAACTTGGGCCAGAACGCAAATTTCTTGTGACAGATTTTTTACGAAATTTTATTATGGGAGTGTTTTAATTGTTTTTGTGGAAATAGATTTAGTGTTATCAAAAAATTCTAGAAAAAGTTTCTAAAACGCTTCAAAATTGTGAAACTTAACAACTCTAACCTAAATTTTAATTTCCAAAATTTCCCATCAAAATTTTATCAAAATTATACTAAAATTAGGAAACTTCGACTCCTGAAACTACCCTCAAACTTTTGTGCAGACCCCATATATATAAGTGTGTAAATAGTATCATAGCGTCAGCGAATATGCAGCATCACCATGTCCATACCAAGATTCTTGTCCATATGACTGGCCAGTCAAGGTGTAGCAGTCACGGAGGTCAATGCAACAGAATTGGAGAATTTATTTACATATTTGTAAGAATGTAAAATGGAAAGGGTTCTGTCACTGAGCAGTGGTAAAGTTAGAGCAGATATCTTCAAGTGAGAAGCAAAGAAAATGTCAATCTATTCTCAGGATTCAAAGTCTAAACGTCTGTATATACGAATGAAAAAAGAAATATATAGTTGAAATTGAAATGCATCTCCCTAATACAACCCTAAAACTGACTTCCCTGAAGATTTTTGAGTCTGTCTCCACTCAATTTTTGGGTAATATTTAGATATTACTTAACCTTATAAAAGCGAACGCGGAGTACACTTTTTTTTGCACTTCTAGCTATGTTCACCACGGCACAAATTTTCATAAGTTATTCAGAGTATAAGCTCCGTACAATGAAACTATTAGTCATAGTTGACAAATGACCTGTACGTAGCACTGGGTTGCCAATTTTGTGGAATAACGTTGTTTGCAGTAAGCGTTTTTCCAGTTGAAAGAGATTGCAAACGAATAGAGAATGGAGCTTGTAAAGGACCGCTATTCAAACACCAATTTGCACCCCACGTCTGTTGCATTCCTTGCCATGTATCAGAGTTTGCCTGCATACATGAGCATATAAACATTAATTTATTTGCAACGCTATATTGCTACACAGGAGTACAATCGAAGTAATATTTATAATAACAAACCTGCTTTAGATCGACTGCTCCAAGATCGCCATCTCCATCTTCGTATTCGATAAGTACAGCGAACCAGTAAGTAGTGGCACCTTCGTTGACGTGGAATGCAATATTCTTCCCCGGATACTCGCAAGGCACACTATACAATAACATCAGAAAGGAAAGGTGCAGTAATCAAATAAAAATGATACAAACATCGTAAAGGAGTTTAACTCTGCAAGTCCTGTAATCTACGTCCGAGCACGGGTAGATGAGTACCGTTGGAACAAAATAGAGACGACTCCAGCGTTAAGCAGATCCGAAGATGTACCAGGAGATGCCATGTCGCTGAACGCAGTACCACTGAGATCAAAGTGTATTTTGCCAGAACCTGAGCAGATTCCACCAGGACATTCGTCTGTAATAACCACCGTCACCGCGCTTTGAGAGCACAATCCATTCCCCGTGCACTTTACCTGGTTACATGAAACATACAATAAGCTAACTTTTCATCAAGAAATCATGAAACTTTATAAATACCGAAACAGACCTGATAGCATGCACCGCATCCTTTCCCGTCTTTGAATAAGGCAGGACTTCCAGCAGCTATTTTTGATTGGAAAGGTATCAGTTTGACCAGGCTACCATATCCACATGCCCCACCTGTTACAATGGGTTAATTTTATTTTTTCACTGGCACGGTCATATCCTTGAATGGCTCTGAAAGCTCAGGAGATAAATAATATAAAAAATAGCACAAACAACCTTCACGTGTTTGAATATTCTGGTGCGGTTTAGTAGGTTGAATACTAGAAACTTCAATATTAAAAATTAATTTAGAAATAATATAATAAACAACTATCGGCCTAAATAAAGAACTTAACATTGCCCTTACCCTCGCTTCCGTCTCCGTTTGGACTGCCATACCATGTAGCGGTGGCTGGCTGCCAATCACCTTCCTCTTCTACTAACTTATATTGATTGAGATTGACACCAAGAGCGATTACAGAGCATATAAACATTAGGCAAGCTACCTCATAAGCCAGACAGAGCGTCATCTTCCTCATTTCTGAACGGAAGGTAGAAAGCATAAAAGCTTATACTACGCTGGGCTCAAAGCCTCTGCAATGCAATGCCCGTTAAGAAAATGGAAAAATAGGTCATATTTATAAGACCTTTAGAACTGTAGTGAGTGGTCGGTGCAAGGTTTTCAATTTCCGTCCTGCAGAAGGCCCACCCGTCCTTTTATATTTAGGGAACACCATGTGAATACGGATGCGATGATGACTAAAATTAAAATCCTAAAAGAATAGACCGTTTTATTCGTTGGGTGTTGTCAAATGAACCGTGTGTAGTAATAATCCTGAGTGCTGGGAAGTCAAAAGCTCAGCATAGATTAGGGAGATTTGAGCAGCAATTGTAATTGATGAACTTAAAGCGTGAGAGGAGGCGATGATAAGGGATGCACCCGTTGAAATCGAGGCTACGAGAAAGGAACTGAGAGGGAAAAAATGAACAAATGTTCGTAATTTTTATGGTACAAGGCACATGGTACGTTGTTCCAGTGTCGGCTTCTTTATCTTGGCCCAGTACAGGAGTGTTAGAAATTAGAAGAATTTGGTAGATGTAGATGGCATCTTATTTGTCTTGTATTGAAAATATAGCTCATAGAGGTTTTCCAATGAAGGCACCATCTTGGGTTGGGTTGAAAATAGCTTATCGATATTTTCCAAAGATTGGCACCATCCACTAATATTTATTTAAAAGTCACTGATATTTACTTGAAAAGGCGTAACGAGTTCAACGCGTTATGACAAAACATAATAATTTTGTTAGAAAAAAATAGGATTTTCGCGGAGAGTTAGACGAGAGGGTAGAGGTATGTTGATTTGGCCCAGCTTTAATTCATTTACGGCAAAAAAAAAAAAAAAAACATAAAGTAAAAGTTTGGAGCAATACAATAAAATTTAGGACTAAATTCTAATTCATGAAAATATTTTAGGACTAAATTTTAATTCATGAAAATATATTTATATGAGATTGATGCTCATTCACCAAGTAAAAAGACAAAGGTTTACAATGATTTACACTCCACTATTCACTAGGGGTTGCGGAGTAAAACACGGTTAAATAGTAACTGTTATTTTCACGTGCCCACCAAAATTTGCCCCACGATTTTCTCCTTTCTATGTCACAGAGTCTCTCTAAAATAAAAATGACTTTTACATTGATATTTATCTCAACATACAATTTGACATTAATGCATGAGAGAGAAAAATAATTAATAGGTTGTTGTTCTTGAGTGTGGACACTAATTGCGGAGGTGTTTCTCGAGTATGGACAATAGTCCTCCATTAAATGCTTGCCCGTATTTACTAAAATTCATTAAATTCCTTAGCTTTTGTGATGTGATGCCGTATTTACTAAAATTCATTATATTCCTTAGCTTTTGTGATGAGCTGCGGAGTTCCATCTAGAAACGGCGTAACCCCCAAAAATACTTCTGACAACTATGGTTGTTGTCAGGGTGTTTAACGTGGTGGTTGGGATTAATATTTCCAACACTCCCCCTTAATCACAATTGCCAAAAATACTTCTGACAGGTATGGTTGTTGTCAGGGTGTTTAACGTGGTGGTTGGGATTAATATTTCCAACACTCCCCCTTAATCACAATTGCCACCATTGACAATTCTCAAACAGTTTTTGAGATAAACAAAACTTTTACATGCCAATGGCTTTGTGAAGATATCAGCAAATTGTTCTCGTGACCTACAGTGCTACAACACAATTTCATCATTGTTAATCAACTCTCTAATAAAATGATATTTAGCATCAATATGCTTGGTCCTTTTGTGAATGACAAAATTCTTTGACAATGCAATTGCTGAGGTGTTGTCATAGAAAATAGTTGTCATTCCCTCTTGGTCGAAAATCCCTCAACATTCTTCTCATCCAAACTCCCTCACATGCTACTACTATTGCTGCGACATATTCAACTTCTGTTGTTGATAGTGACACTATTGGCTACTTCTTGGAGGCCCATGAAATGGCTCCGGAACCCAAATGGAAAACATATCTTTATGTGCTCTTTCTGTCATCGACACTTCCTGCCCAATCACTATCTGTGTAACCAATCAGTCTGAAATCACCTGTTGTTGTCTACAAAACACCAAAATGTTTTGTCCCATTCGGTTACCTTAGAATCCTTTTCGCTACTTGCCAATGTGTTTCCTTCGGTGTCTCCATGAACCTTGACACCAAACTTATTGCATACATTATATCCAGCCTAGTGGCGGTCAAATACATCAAGCTGCCTATCATGCTTTTATATAATGTCAGATTGGCATTAACAGTTGGAGTTGGTGTGAGCTTGTTGTTCATCATTTTAAACCTTTCTAAAATGTCTACCACATACTTCGCTTAAGAGATAAAAGTGTCATTTTTTGTTTGCTTCACTTCTATGCCCAAAAAATATTTTAAGATTCCCAAGTCAGTCATTTCAATTTCATTCTTCATGACTTGTTTGAAATCAACGATGAGGAAATCATCACTTCCTGTAAAAATCAAATCATCTACATATCAGACAACAATAAGAATTTTGCCATCACTCTCTTTGATGTAGAGAGTAGGCTCACCATCACATTTGTTGAAACCATTGTCCAACAAGTAGGCATCTATCCTACTATGCCATGCGCATGGTGCTTGCTTAAGCCCATAAAGAACTTTCCTCAACCGATACACTTTGTCTTCTTGGCCTTCTACCTCATAACCAAGCGGTTGCACAACCTACACTTCTTCTTTCACTTTCCATTCAAGAACGTTGATTTTATGTCCATTTGGTACACTTTCCATTTATGTTGCAGGGCGATCGCCACAACTATGCAGTGTCTCCATCCTCACGACTGGCACGAATATCTTCGCGTAATCTCTTCCATGCTGCTGCTTGTATCCTTTGACAATTAGCCTTGCTCTATTCCTTTCAATCTTTCCCTCAATGTTGCTTTTGGTCTCATAGACCCACTTCACTCCACTGACATGCTTTCCTTTCAGCAGGTTCACTAACTCCCATGTATCATTCCTTTCTATTTCTTTTCTTTCTTCCTCCATTGCCCCAAGCCATTTTCTTCTTTGACTACATCTTGAAAATGGATTGGGTTATCTACATGACAAAATAATGAAAATAAGGAATTCAGACCAGCATTGCTATCAACTTCTTCTTGCTCATAAATTTCATTTAAATTTCTGAATTTTGGTCTTCTTATGCTTGCTGAAGATGGGCTTGACATGTCACTTGGTGTTGCACTTTGCAGCTTACTTGGAGAAGCATTGTCTTGGCTATGCGAAACTGTCCTATTATTTGTTTTTGGTGTTGCTTGTTGCCTGCTTTGTTGCGCTTGAGTAGGATTAGAGGGAGTCACTGTTGAGGAATTACTTACTGCTGTTAATTCTTCTTTGTCCTTATGTGGTATACATGCTTTGACATTGACTGCCTTTTCTAAACTTCCATCCCATGCTTCCTCTTCTAAAAAAAGCACATCTCTATTGATTATGACCTTCTTGGTTAATGGATTGTAGAATTTCTATGCCTTGGATTCATCATTGTATCTAACAAATATTAATTTCTCCCCCTTGTTGTCCAATTTCTTCCTCAACTCATCTGGGACATGTGCATATGCCACACATCCAAAAACTCTCGTGTGAGTGACACTATGCTTTCTTCCACTCCATGCCTCTTCAAGAATTATGTTCTGGATGCTTTTGGTTGGACATCTATTCAAGATAGATGTTGTATAAGCGACAACTTTAACCCAATAATCATTTGGCAAAAGCTTTTCTTTCATCATACTCCTTACCATTTCCATAATGGTCCTATTCTTCCTTTCTGCCACACCATTTTGCTGAGGTTCATACCTTGTTGAAAATTGCTTTTGAATTCCATACTCCCTGCAAAATTGAAGGAAGTCGTTTGAGATGTATTCTCCACCTCTGTCAGTCCCAAGGACTTTGATGTAGTGTCCACTTTTCTTCTCAACAAGAGCTTTTTATTGGCGAAATAACTCAAACACTTCACTTTTCTGTTTTAAGAAATAGACCCATGTCTTCCTTGTGTAGTCATCTATGAAAGTTAATAAATAGTGGCTTCCGCCAATTGATGGTGTATGCATTGGTCCACAGAAATCTGAGTGGACAACCTCCAAAGGTGCCTTTTCCCTTACTAATTTTCCTGTTGGAAATGTCTCTCTATGTTGCTTGCCCAAGATGCATCCTTTACATAGGCTGTCCGATTTTTCTATGAGTGGCAGTCCCTTCACCATGCCTTTCCTATGTAGCAAATTCAAACCTACAAAGTTGAATGTCAAAATCTCAAATGCCATAACCAATTTTCATCCTTGACATCTGCTTGAAATTTTACTTGTATGACAGCTGCATCTTTTCTTGCATCCTCTTATGAGATCATTGAGAGTTTTGCTTGTGCACCTTCTCGTTGCAAACCTTATCATATTTTTGGGGGAAACATTATATTGTTTTTCATCTGAACCTTTGCAATCAACTGTCTGCTTAGAGGTCTATCCAAAGTTGTGCACACATCATTTTTGAAAAAGACAGTGTAGCCCTTTTGTATAAGTTGTCCAATTCTCATGAGGTTATGCTTCAGACCAGGGACAAAGTAAACATCTGAGATGTACTTCTTCCCCTCCTTCTTTGTTAGGATATTAATTCTTCCTTTGCCCATGACAAATACTTTGCTATTAGCCCCTAATGTCACTTCATATTTCACACTTTCATCTAGATTGGAAAACATTTCTATGTTTCCTGACATATGATTGCTACACCTTGAATCTAGATACCATATATCACTTTGTTTTTCTTGTGCTACATTACAAGCTAAAAACATGTTATCATGGTTCTGACCTTTTTTTGTGAAATTTACACTTGGTTTGTTAGTAATGTCATATTGCTTCTTTCTACATTCATTTGCATAATGACCATACTTCTTACAGTAATGACATTGAACTTGAGATTTGTCATACCTATGACTTTGTGCTTGATTTTTGCTTGGGCCTTGACTTGGATTTTGATTGTTTCCTCTTCTATTTGAGCTTGAATGGCTACTTCTTCCACCTCTGTGTGGGCTTCTTCCTCTTCCTCTAGCATATGATCTTGCTTTGCCTCTACCTTAACCAAATGAAACTTGTGTCTTGAAGGCATGCTCCAATGATGAGCTTGTTGCTCTATTCAGTCTATGTTCATGAGAAATCAATGATGCATTATGCTCATCCACTAAGAACTATGAGAAATCATTTATCTCTTCTATGGCCACAACAATGGCATCAAACCTTGCTGGAAAACTTCTCAAAAATTTCTCAACTATTCTTCTTTCCTTAAGTGTCTCAACATGAGACCTCATTTGAGTAACCAGCCCACTTACATGTGTAAAAAAAGAGTCTACATTCTCAGACTTTTTGATACAAAGTGTTTCAAAATCTCTTCTCAACATTTGCATCTTTGTTGTCTTTACCTTTTTCATGCCTTGGCAGGCTATCTGGAGGGTGTCCCATGCTTTCTTGGACTTCATTGTTGTTGCAACCCTTGGGGAATACTTTCATGAAATGCTTGGAAAATATAGAACATGGATTCTGAAGCCTTCTTCTTGTTGTCCCTTAACAAATCTCTTTTTGCTTGAGATAAGGCATTGTATGCTACTGCATCTGCTGGTTCTTGGAAACCATTCTCCACCAAATCCTAAATGTCTTGAGAAGAAAACAAGGCCTTCATTGTAATAGCCAAATAATCATAATTTTTTCCATTAAACTAAGGTATTTGAGGATTAGTCAAGCTTGTGCTTCATGTTTCCATTTCTGAGCATAAGAAAAAAGCTTTCTACTTGCTGGTAAATATGCTAAAAACAATATGCCCTCAAAACAATTTTAACTGCTAGTAAAAACACTTGTTTTTACACTAACAAAGTTTAACCCACTCTGATACCAAGTTAGAAAAAAATAGAATTTACATGGAGAGGTAGAGGGTAGAGGTTCCGCAAAGAAGATTTCGCATAGCTTTATTTCACACAACTAGCTTTCACGCAACTAGATTTCGCTCAGCTATATAGAGGCTTAAAAACACAGAATTCACTTATGGAAAAAAACGTCGAGTAAAACAGAGTAAACTTGGAGAGACACAATAAAACTTAGGACTAAATTCTAATTCATGAAAATACATTCATATGAGACTGCGGCTCATTAACCAAGTAAAAAAAGTGTTTAAAGTGATTTACACTTCACCAGGGGTTGTGGAGTAAGACAGTAAAACACAGTGACTGTTGTTTTCATGCGCCCACCAAAATTTTCTCCATGATTTTCTACTTTCTACCTTACAGACTCTCTCTAATACAAAAGTGACTTTTACTTTCATATTTATCTGAACATACAATTTTGACATTAATACATGACAGAGCAAAATAGGTAACACGTTGTTGTTGTTGAGTGTGGACAATAACCACGCAGCTGTGGATTATGGACAATAGTCGTGCAGTAAATGCTTGCTCGTATTTACTAAACTTCATTAAATTCCTTAGCTTCTGTGATGTGCTGCGGAATAGTTCACATGATACTTCTATTTTGGCTTCAGTCCTTCCATCTTCAAACAAAGACACAACCTGCAAAAATACTTCTGACAAGTATGGTTGTTGTGAAGGTGTTTAACGCACTGGTTGGGATTAATATTTCGAAAAAAAAATTCTGTAAAATGTTATCAAAAATAATTACTCCCTTAGTTGAATTTATATTTTGCTTGAGTGAATTGTTAAGATTTCATAATCAGGGAATATTCTTTCTCTGATATCGAAATCCAGGATGAGATTTAATATTTCTCATCATCTTTCATATTACAGAATAATTTAATTACAGTGGAAGGTGTTCATTTATTGAATGAACTCCCCTCTTTTCATCACTCTACACCTTTCAATCATTTGTTAGACTATTGTATTAGGTTCAATGTTGATTTGAATTGCACTAACACATGGCGGTTACAACTTGCATGACACTTTTTGTTTTGCCTTTGTAACGATGTAGTGTTGCATGCGAGGTGAGTTAGGATGTTGGTCAACAATAAGAAAAAAGATTTCAACATTCCAGGTTTTGAATTGATACAATTTTGGAGTGAGTGACCATGTTGTCTCTATCTAGAATACCAATTTGATTGAATGATTATCTATTTAGTTTGCCATTTTGACATTTCTCCTTCTTTTTCTGAGGTTTCCATTGTACTAGGGTTTAAGTGGTAAAGTTGGGCTTTTGACCCTCACTACGACAATTTGTCACATTCCTTTGAGTTGTAAAATTGTGTTCTTACTTAGGGTTGGGCATCTAGCTCTTCGCTGAATCATCCATTTCTGAGTTTTTACAGTAGCTTTGAAATTTTCTTGTTAACGTTGGTTTTATCAGATTTAACTCACTAATTTTTTCACGGTGGTTGTAGGTCTTCCAATGTGGTACATGGATGATCTATTGTTTACCCTTACCTCCAAGTGCTTCAATGTCTACATCATTGTGGAAGGTAAAGGCTCAAGAATGGAATGTGGTCAATGATGTTCATGGTAAGGAGAATTTGGGGGGCTTAATCTTTTCAATCAACTATTATGGATAAAATTGATGCCATGGATTAATACCTTTCATTATGTTTAATTGACATAATACTAGAGAAATAGCTCAAGTTGTGCAGATGTTATCTTTGGTTAAGGCTAAAGCCTATCTTGAGGATGTTTTTGCTCATAAGCAAGAAATACCATTTTGTGGCTTTTGCTGGGGGTAATGAGAGGGGGAGGGGTAGAATGTATTGCCTAATCACAACCTCGACACTCAAATCGTTAGGGTTGTTGGCTTGTCAAGTCTGTTCATTTTTTGTTATAAATATTGAAGAATGCAAAACACAATGCAGAGGTTTTAATCATACAACATATCCCGAACAATTTCCTTTCTTATTATTAGGGCCATAGCTAACTTTGTATGTTTAAGTTGTTAATCATTATAATATGTATTCATTTCATCATTTGATAGGTTGAGGGACATGATGTGGATGTACTATATATTTCACACATCCAAGTAATATTGGAAGTAATGCTTCCCTAATTTCCAAGTTGTCGTGTGAGTCTCTAGGTGTGATTCTAGAAATAGTTATTTCTCTATGTGTGTGAGTTTCCTAGGAGTCATAGATCCACCTTCTTCGGATCTTATCATCTAGAAGTCGGTGATCTAATTCTTATACATGTAACTATTTTATGTGATCAGTAAATACAATGTGTTTGGTATTGTGTGTTTAATGGCTTTCTTTGCTCTCAATTCTTCTAACACGGTATCAGAGCCTATTCTAGCTTAATTCCTTTGCAGAAAAGGTCAGGAAGATAAAAGAATTTTGAGTTTTATCTTATTGTACATTGATTAGTTTAATGTATGTATTTTTTTTAAATGCTTGTGTGTGTATATTTTCTCAGTGTTTACATCCCCTTAAATTTCGTGAGATCCTTCCATCTTCTTGCATCAAATTCTCTGATAGTTCCTCTGAAGTCCCCTTCACTATGACTACTTCCACAGCCAAATCCAGCTTCCTCGCAAAAATCTTCTAACAAGGCTACTTTAGCGTGAGCGAGGCCCACATCCATTAATTAGGATTGATTCAGTCAGAAAAGACGCATATCAACACCTCCTCCACTGACGGCTTGAAACATTGAAATTCATTTGCCTTACCATCATTCTCCTTGGAGGCTTCATATAATCTTTAGCATGTATACACTTCTGGTATGTGAGCACAATATTGGTGGCAAAAGGTCTTTGGATCTTTGGTCAAAGGGGAAAGCTAGACATAATGTCTCCTTATTTCGATGGAAGCTTTTAGATAATTAAAACTTGTTCAAATTCCATACAATATTATTCGGTTATGATATGCTTCTGCTTATCTCAGAAACCATTGCGCTCCAGCAGGTTGAGAAGTGTTAATTCTGCAAAGCACATCAATGATGGTCTGAAGCAGTTATGTCTTAAATGGATCAAGTGGGAAGCTCGAAAGTGTGGTGAAGAAAAGAGTGGAAATTGTGAGATTTTGGAATGGATATATATGACTGTTAGTGATGACCATACCAAACAAATTTAATAGAAATTTATTCATTGTTTTAATGTCTACTTTCTAGTTTTGTCATGTAAGCATTAAGGGAGCGTATTGGAAGTAATGCTTCCAATACTTCCAAGTTGTCGTGAGTTATCATTGCAAGTCTATAGGTGTGATTCTAGAAAAAGATATAAAAGATAGAAAAGATATATCAATGCCTTAGAAATAAGCCTCTTCGAGGGGGAAACCTCCTTTAAATTACACAAATGAACAATTCTTGGATGATCCAAATGACAAAACCTCCTTTCTATATATAGGAGTCTAAGGGGTCACAATATAACCCAAGCTGACCTAACCATAATAATATAAGGCCACATAAATAACAATAGTGGGCTTCTGGGGTGCACAATAATAATAATATGGGGACAATAGGACCACAACAATGACACTAAGGGATACAATGACAAAAGTAATGGGGTAATCACTAGTATTATAGGGACCTAACATGCTCCTCTCCTTTAAAAAAGTGTTGTCCTCATCGCTTGAGTAGTTTTGGATGCTTCTGTAAAAAATTCTCATCCTCCCATGTGGAATCTTCAACGGGTAAGTTCTTCCACTTGATGAGATACTCTGAAATTGATCGATTTCATAGCTATCGAGTTCTTGTTTCTTTAACTACTTCAGGTTCCAATATGATCTTTCCTTGTCAAGTTCTGGCAATATTGTTTGAACTGGGAGCTTGTCAGTTATAACCTTCGTTAAGCATGAAACATGGAAAATTGGGTGAACTCGGAAGCTGCAGGAAGCTCCAATTTGTACGCCATTGTACCTATCTTTTGCAACACCTTGTATGGACCATAATACTTTGGTGATAATTTATTATCCTTCTTAGCTTGCTTGAGGGAAATTTGGTTATGTGGTTGTCGCCGTAGGAATACCCAATCACCTACATTAAAACTACTTTCACTGCGATGTTGATCTGCCTGCTGTTTCATTGTATTCCGTGCCAAGGTGAGATTATCCTTTAAGAGTTGGAGAACTTGTTGTTGATTCTCGATGTGATCTTCCACTGCTTGAACCTTAGAATTTTCTCTTAAATATGATGTGATGGATGGTGGGTGATATCCATAAAGTGCCATAAATGGGGTCATTTTTGTTGAAGTATCGAAGGAAGTGTTATACCACCACTCAGTGAGAGGCAACCATTTGACCCAATGTGCCTGTTTATCAGATACAAAGAAACGAAGATATCCTTCCAAACATTTGTTTACTATCTCAGTTTTCCCATTAGATTGAGGATGATAAGATGAACTATGAACTAACTAAGTACCAAGACAAGAAAATAATTATGTCCAAAAATTTCCAGTGAAGATGGGATCTTTGTTGCTTACAATAATCTTTGGGTTTCCATGTAGCTTTTGAATTGTTTCCATAAATGTAGTAGAAACTGTACTTGCTTTAAATGGATGAGGTAATGCACAAAATTGTGCATACTTGGTAAGTCTATAAACTACCACCATGATGACACTCTTCCCTTTGGATTTGGGTAAACCTATGATAAAATCCATTGAAACCTCCTCCCAACATTGACTTGGAATGGATAAAGGTTGTAGTAGACCCGGGGTCTTAATTGTTTCAACTTTATTTTGTTGGCAAACCAAACATTCTGCCACAAACTTTTGAAAATAAGATTTAAGGCCATCCCAAAAAAAATTCCTTCTTAACCCTATGGTAAGTCTTTAAAAATCCTGAGTGTCCTCCTAAGGGAGAGGCGTGCAATTCCACAAGAATTTTTTGTTTGAGTTGGGAATTCTTACATAGGAATAAACGATCTTTGTACCATAATGAATCATTTTTCCAACTAAATGTATTAGATGCACTGGGATCTTGTTGTAACTTTTGAATGAGTGCCCCCACTTCTTCGCCATTCTTCCATTCATTCCTTGCCTCATTTATCCAATCTGGTTGGATAATAGATATGGCACAAAGCAGTGCTTCCACATCCTCATTCGTTTTTTAGAGTGCATCTACCACAACATTTTGCTTCCATTTTTTGTAGATGATTTCAAAGTCATAACCCAACATCTTTATGACCCATTTTTGCTAGTCTTCTAAAGATAATCTTTGTTCTAAAAAGTATTTAAGACTATCATGATCTATTTTTACCATGAAGTTTCTTCCCATCAGGTATGCTCACCATTTCTTAAGTGCATGTAGTATTTATAACATTTCCTTCTCGTAAATAGCTTTGTGTAAATACTTTTCTTTGATTGGATGACTTTTAAAAGCAATGGGTCTTTCTTCTTGCATTGAAACAACACCAATTCCATTTTCTGAGGCATCACATTCCACAATAAAGGTTTTTATGAAGTCTGGCATAGCTAAGACCGGTGCTTGGCACATTGCCTCTTTAAGACGTTCAAAGGCCTTCATTGCTTCTAGAGTCCATAAAAATGAATCTTTCTTCAATAATATTGTTAGAGGTGCTGCTATTCTCCCATAATTCTTAACAAACTTGCGGTAATACCTTGTCAACTCGAGAAGTCCTCGCAGATGTTTTATGGATGTGGGGATTTTCCATTCCTTAATGGCTTTAATTTTGCTGGGGTCTACCTTAACACCTTTATGAGATACAATATGACCCAGATATTCCACCTCTTGTACTCCAAAGAAACATTTGGAAATTTTTGCATATAATTGTTTCTCCTTCAATATGTTGAGCACCCTATCAACATGTTGAACATGATCCCTCCAAGACTTGCTATATATTAATATATCATCAAAAAATACTAACACAAATTTTCTAAGGAAGGGTTTGAAAATGGATTTCATCAAACCTTGAAATGTAGAAGGTGCATTGGTAAGGCCAAAAGGCATGACCAAAAACTCATAATGACCCTCATCATTTCTAAATTCTACTTTTGGAATGTCTTCAGTCTTCATTCTGATTTGATGATATCCTAAATGAAGATCCAACTTGGTGAAGTAAATTGATCCATGCAATTCATCCAATAGTTCATCAATGACAGGAATGGGAAATTTATCTTTAATAGTGATTTTGTTGAACTCCATATAATTCAAACACATGCGCCATGATCCATCCTTCTTGTGCACCAATACTACTGGAGCAGAGAAATAACTTTGACTAGGTTGAATTATACTAGACCTTAGCATTTCTACAACCATACGTTCAATTTCACTTTTTCAGGCATAGGGATATTTATCAGGCCGGATGTTCGGAGGAACACTTCCTGGAATCAAATGAATAGCATGATCCTGATCACGAATAGGTGGGATACCTTTGGGAGTCTCAAATACCTTGGAGATCCAGAGAAATAGATGATTTTGATGTGGGAACCTCTAGCAAACATAATTGTGCAATTACACCCCATTGTTATTTCCTTAAAAGCTTTGTGATTCCATTAGAGCTGATTATCTTTCCTAATTTCCCTACGATGCCTCTTAATTCAACTTCCTTTCCTTTCGAGGGAAATTTCATAAAAAGTTCTTGAAAATTAAAAGCTATTGTACCCAAGGTTTGTAGCCATTGGACTCCTAGTACAACATCATCACCACCCATTAGAATGGAAAGCATTGGGCTATTCAATACATATTCTCCCATGGATAGCTTGATATTATGGCATTTTCCAGAGCAGTTTATGGTTCCCCCACTTGCAACCATCACTTGACACTCTGGGGTTGGATATAAGAAGCAATTAAATTCCTTGGCTATCTTACAATGAATAAAATTATGGGTACTTCCCGAATCAATAAACACTATTACCTTTTTCTTCTTGATATGTCCTTCTATCTTGATAGTTTGAGGACTGGTAATTCTAGCCAATGCATTACAAGATATTGTTGGATTCATTTCTTCTTTCTCTAGGGTTTGTACTTGGTGTATATCCTCTTCTTTCAGTGTTTCTTGTTCCTTTCTTCCTCCTCTTAACAATCTATGTAAAATAATTTCTTCTCAGCACACCTATGAGCTTTAGTGTATTTGCTATCACAACTATAACAAAGCCCTTTTTCTTTCTTTTCTTCCAATTGTTGGGGTGTCAACCTTGTAGGTTGTGGATGGCTGAGGGAAACAACACTTCCATCCTTATAGTTGTGAGTGGGAGGCTTTCTTGTTTCCATAATTTTGTTTTCCTTTTTTCTTGCCAACCTGAATGCCTTCTCCAATGAGTCAGGTTCCCAAAGGCGAACCTCATGTTGGATGTTATCCTTGAAAGTCCCTTTGAACATATCAATCCTATGCTCCTCTATAATATTTTTACCCTTATATTCAAGTTTTGGAAGTCCTCAATGTGCTCCCTCATTGAACCCTTTTGTTTGAGGTTTATCAATTGTCTAAAAAGAGTGTTGTTTTTTGTATCCTCATAATGTGCTATCATTTCTTCTGTAAAAATTTCCCAAGTCACAATTTGTTTACGAAAGCAAAGCCATTGATACCATACAAACTGGTTTGGTTCCAAATATAAAGTTGCAGTGCATACCTTTTGTGTGTTTTGCACATTATGGAGATCGAAAAATTGCTCCATCTGTAGTATCCATGTTACGTGATCCTTGCCATCAAACTTCCTCATATCGATCTTTGGAACATGGTGGGTATTTGTTCCAATGTTAGAGTATGTGAAATCATGATTAACATTTCTTTTGTTCTCATCATGAGTTTCCTCTACAACATTTTCGCCATTAAGAAGCCTTTCTTGTAGCAACTTTGTCAAAACTTCCTTCAATCCTTAAATGTCTTTCTTCAAATCTTCCATGTTGTCATTATTCAAATCATGATTAACATTTCTTTTGTTCTCATTATGAGTTTCCTCTCCTACCTTTTTCCATTAGGAAGCCTTTCTAGTAACAATGTTTTCATACCATCCATCTTAGCTCCCATATTAGCTTCCATGCCATCCATCTTAGCTTCCATGCTATCCATATTATTTTCAACACCATTCATCTTAGCTTCCACGCCATTCATCTTAGCTTCCATGCCATTTGTCTTAGATTCCACGCCATTTATCTTAGCTTCAATTATCTTTTGTGAGAAAGACATTTGTTGCACTTGGTCTCGTAATTTTGATATATCATGTAGCATTTCCTCCTCTTCTTCATGAGTCATCCTAGAGCTTTCAGGTTGTTTACTAAGTGTTTCCATTTTCTTCCTTCGGGGCATCAATTACCGATAATAATGCTTCACTATGCCCTTTGAATTCCTTCAAACTAATTTTCCAAACCAAGCTTATGCAAATATTTAAAAAAAAATACACACCTTTTTTCACTTTACAGGAACTCGATATTGAATCTGATGTATCTCTATAATTTTAGATCTTCCAGTTCTAAAATTACAATCTGCAGTAGCCCTCTATGACTTGATTATACACCTTTTGAGAAGAGCGAACTTGTATGAAGTGCCACATGTCACCGTTTTGACCTCAGGATTTGAAAAACATACACAGGAAACTATAGTCTGTCATCTTTCTGTAACTTCTTATGAAATTTCAATCTGATGCTCAAAACAAAGTTTATGACTATTTTCCCCAGGTCACCTGTTTGGAATGCAATTTGGGAGTCTGCAAAAAGGCCAACTTCCTCAGATCATATCTCCGCAAATATAGTGCTAAAAGCTCTGAAATTTGGACCCAAGGTTTAGAATAATTTCAACGCAAATGGGCTTTTCTTTTAGTGTGTGAAATGTTGCAGAAAAAAATTGTAGCAAAAATGCAACTATGACCTATTTGGAGCAGTGGAACCCTAGAATCCAAAGCTACCAAATGTTATGAAACTAGCTCACAAAAAGATAGAAAAGATAGATCAACACCTTAGAAATAAGCCTCTTTGAGGGATCAACCTCCTTTACATTACACAAATGAACAATTCTTGGATTATCGAAATGACAAAACCTCTTTTCTATATATAGGAGTCTAAGGGGTCATAATATAACCCAAGCCGAGGTAACCATAATAATATAAGGCCACATAAATAACAATAGTGGGCTTCTGGGGCGACCAATAATAACAATATTTGGACAATAGGGCCACAACAATGACAATAAGGGATACAATAACAAAAGTAATGGGGTAATCACTAGTATTATAGGGACCTAACACACAATGTCTCCTTATTTCAATGGAAGCTTTTAGATAATTAAAACTTGTTCAAGTTCCATACAAGATTATTCGGTTATGATATGCTTCTACTTATCTCAGAAACCATTGTGCTCTAGGAGGTTAAGAAGTGTTAATTCTACAAAGCACATCAATGATGGTTTGAAGCAGTTATGTCTTAAATGGATCAACTGGGAAGCTCGGAAGTGTGGTGAAGAAAAGAGTGGAAACCATTAGATTTCAGAATGGATATATATGACTGTTAGTGATGACCATACCAAACAAATTTGATAGAAATTTATTCATTGTTTTAATGTATACTTTCTAGTTTTGTCATGTAAGCATTAAGGGAGCGTATTGGAAGTAATGCTTCCAATACTTCCAAGTTGTCGTGAGTTATCATTGCGATTCTATAGGTGTTATTCTAGAAAAGTTATTTCCCTATGTGTGAGTTGTCTATGAGTCATAGATCTACCTTCGTCATATCTTATCATCTAGAAGTTGGTGATCTAATTCTTATATATGTAACTGCTTTATGTGATCAATAAATACAATTTGTGTTTTTTGTCGTGTGTTTAATCTCTCTCTCTGCTCTCTCTCTCTATTTTCCTAACAAGTAAACAAGGCTAAAACAAATCAAAGGTGAACTTATCATGCCCATGGAAGAATCAATCGTAAGCTCAAAATATCCTCCTGTGTTCTCAATTCCATGTTCTTTTTTATGCACATAGCTACTGCTATGGTTTCTTCTCTAGTGTTTTTGAAGTAGGGTGAAATGTTCATTTTTCTCTAACTTGTTTCTTATTTAATCCTAGATGTTTTCCCCTAATATAATATGTCATTTTCGATTGGAATTCTAAAGTAGTGGTTTCCTTTGATTTGTTTTGGATTTTTGTAGCTTATATGTCATCATCATGCCATATTGAGTTAAAATTGTCCAAGAAAGAAGCACCTCTTAAAAAGGAGGTATGCTCTTTCTGTTGGATGTGGAGCTTGATTATCTTTTGTATTCAAAGGTATCACCGCATTGGATCCGAGTTTGTAATGTGGTGGCAACGCTGCCCATAAATATTCGCTATAAGGACGGTTGGGGGGGGACTAAAATGTTGTAATTTCGTAGTTAATTTGAGCCGTTCATTAGGCAGAGGTCTGACAGTAGAAGTTATGTTTAATTTAGGGTTTTTTTGCCCTAGAAGGCAACCCCTCACTATATATGAGGGAATTGTATTGCATCTATGCAAATATGTATTCTGAGTGAGGAAGAGAGAGGATATTGAGAGCGAAGATGGAATTACAACTGATTTGTTGTAGGTTGTATCTCTTCAGTTTGTCGGATAATATAAAGGAAGGATTGGTTATTTCTCTCTGGACGTAGCCCAAACTGGGTGAACCACGTATATTTGTGTCTGTCTTGTTTTATGTGTTTTATGTGTTTATATTTCTACAATATTTTATTTGTACCATTTCTCTCTAATATATAATTTTCTAACAACTGGTATCAGAGCTGAAGGTCTATTTGGACGATAAACTTGTAGGAGAGAAGGGTTCCTGGTTCGAGTGGGAGCAATGGCGGAAGATGGTAGGTTTAGGGTTGAAAAATTTAACGACCAAAACTACCAGCTATGGAAGATGTAGATGGAAGATTATTTGTATCAGAGAGATTTCTACCAACCATTGAGTGGAAAGGTAAAGAAGTCGACAAGTATGACAGACACAGAATGGGATATTCTCGACAGAAAGGTGCACTTGGAACAATACGGTTGTGCCTAGCGGTGTTGGTAACATTTAATATTTCAAAGGAAACAACAATAGAGGGTTTAATGTCGACATTGGCCAAACTATATGGAAAATCCCTCGGCCTCAAATAAGGCATTTATTATGAAGCATTTATTTAATATGAAAATGTGAGAAGGTGGATCTGTTGCTGACCATTTAAATGAATTTAATACAATTACCAGTCAGTTAAGTTCTATAGGGATACTTTTGATGATGAAGTTAGGGCTCTGTTTTTTCTGTGCTCATTCCTAGAAAGTTGGAATGGTTTAGTTATGGACATTAGTAACTCTGTCTCTGGCTCTAGTACTTTGAAGTTTGGTGATGTTGTCGATGCAATCCTTAGCGAGGAAATGCGACAGAAAAGTTCTGGTGAGACATCAGGTAATTCTTTGACTGTAGAGACTAGGGGAAGAAAAATAGAAAGAGAATAGAGCCCTGGATATCACAATAAGTCAAGAAAATGCAGGTCCAAGTCTAGATCAGGGATAGTGTGCTAGAAATGTGGGAACAAAGGATGCCTAAAGAAAGACTACAAGTCTCAGAAGGGAAAAGAAGGAGACACGCAATAAGAAAATAATCATGAAGCGAATGTAACAGGTGATGTGTTGCAAGATGCTTTGATTCTTTCTTTAGAAAATATTATTGATGCCTGAGTGGTAGATTCAAGGACCTCATTCCATGCCACACTTGATAGGAAAAATTTTCATGATTATGTTCAAGGAGATTTGAACAGGTTCAATTGGTTGATGATAAACCTTATAAAATCATTGGAATGGGTATAGTTTTCGTAAAACAGTAGAATGGAAATCAATGGCTATTGAAGGAGGTAAGGTATGTTCCAGATCTGAAGAAAAATCTTATTTCAACAGGGTAGTTGGGAGGTGAAGGCTTTGTGACTACTTTTACAAATAAAACCTGGAAGGTCACTAAAGGATCCGTGGTAATAGCAAAAGGAGAAAAGGTTGGTACATTGTATTTATGCAATGGTATTTCTAATTATGTTAATGCTTTAACCTCTACAGGAGAAGATACAGCATTGTGGCATCATAGGCTCGGGCACATAAGTGAGAAGGGGATGCAGATTCTTCAATCAAGAAATTTGTTTCCAGGTTTGAGGCATGTTAATTTAAAATTATGTGAGAATTGTGTTTATGGAAAACAGAAGAGAGTCATATTCCTCAGAGTTGGGAAAGAACAGAAGAGCGAAAAATTAGATCTTGTGCATACAGATGTATGGGGACCTGCTTAGGTATCATCTCTTGGTGGCTCTTGATATTATGTTACTTTTATTGTTGATGCAACCAGAAAATCCTGGATTTATTGTATTCGAAATAAATCTGATGTATTTGATACTTTCAAGAAATGGAAAGCTTTGATTGAAAATGAGACAAGAAAAAGGTTGAAGTGTCTCAGATCAGACAATGGAGGTGGATATCGCAACAAAGAGTTTGATAGGTATTGTTCAGATAATGGAATTCACAGAGAGAAGACAGTTCTAGGAGCATCACAAGTAAATGGTATGTTAGAAAGGATGAACATGACAATCATGGAGCATGCAAGGCGCATGAGATTGCATGCAGGATTACCTTTACAATTTTGGGTAGATACTGTAGATACTGTTGTTTATCTAATAAATAGAGGGCCTTCAAGTTCCTTGGATGGTGGTATTCTAGAGGAGGCATGGACAGGTAAAAAGGTAAACTACTCTTTTTAAAGACTTTTGGTTGTGAAGCCTTTGTCCACATTTAGAAAGAAAATAGAACAAAGCTTGAGGCAAAGTCAAAGAAATGTACGTTTATTGGATACGGTGTTAATGATTTTGGTTATCAATTTTATGATTATGAAAAACACAAATTCATTAGGAGTAGAGATGTCATATTCAATGTAAAGGTTTTGTATAAGGATCAACTGCAGGAAAAGAAACAAGAAAAAGAAAACAAAGAATACATAGTGCTTGATGAGATCACATAAAAATTGATGGTTCCTAAAAATCATAATGATCAATGGCCAAAACAACAATCACAACAACAACAAGAACATCAAACACCTGAAAGTTGCGTTAGAAGATCTACCCAGATAGGTAGACCCCCTGAACGATACTCTCCTTCATTGTATTATGTACTGTTGACTGATTCTGGTGAACCAGAATGTTATGAAGAAGCAGTACAGGTAGAAACTAGGAAGAAGTGAGAGCAAGCCATGAAAGAAGAGATGGACTCCTTAGCACATAACCAAACTCGGGACTTAGTCAGGTTGCATGCAGGTAAAACAAAATTGCATAATAAATGGGTTTACAAGTTGAAGGAAGAAGATGCAGGTAGAAAAACATATAAAGCTAGACTTGCGGTGAAAGGGTTTGCATAGAAAAAGGGTATAGAATTTGATGAGATATTTTCTCCTGTTGTTAAAATGAATTCAATCAAAAATATTTTAATTCTAGTAGTAGCTAAAGATTTGCATCTTGAGCAGTTAGATGTAAAGACAACGTTTCTCCATGGGGATTTGGAGCAAGAGGTATATATGCAGTAGCCACAAGGATATGAGGTAAAAAGGAAGGAGAAACTAGTGTGAAGGTTGAAGAAGAGCTTGTATGGCTTAAAACAGGCTCCAAGGCAGTTGTATCTAAAATTTGACAGGTTTATCTTTGAACAAGGTTATACTAGATGTCACTCTGATCATTGTGTTTATCTCAAAAGGCAAAATGGTGGCAGTTATATTATATTGTTATTTTATGTATATGGCATGCTTGTTGCAGGTTCTAGCATGCAAGAAATAAATTTCCTCAAAAGAAAATTGGCGAACTCATTTGCAATGAAGGATTGGGGTGCTACAAAACAAATCCTTGGTATGAGAATAACTAAAGATAGGAAGAATCACAAATTAACATTGTCTCAAAGTGAGTACATAGAAAAGGTGTTGAAAAGGTTTAATATGCAGAATGCAAGACTAGTTAGTATACCTTTGGCTAGCCATTTCAAATTAAGTAAGTAGGATTGTCCCAAGACTTAGGAAGAAATGGCTCATATGTCTAAAGTTCCATATGCATCAGCAGTTGGAAGCTTAATGTAGCAATGATCTGCATAATGCCTAATATTGAACATGCAGTGGGAGTTAAAAGTAAGTACATGAACAATCTAGGAAAATAACATTGGATGGCAGTGAAGTGGATTCTCAGGTATTTGAGAGGTACCACAAATTAAGCATTATGATTTGGTGGTTCAAACATTGATCTATAGGGATATGTTGATGCAGATATTGCGGGTGATAGAGATAATGGGAGGAGCACAATAGGGTATGTGTTTACTGTAGGTGGAAAAACCATCATTTGTGTCTCAAAACTGCAAATGTTGTTACACGCTCAACATCAGAAGCAGAGTATGTTGTTGTTATAGAGGCTAGTAAAGAAATGATTTGGTTACAAAGGTTTCTGGATGAATTGGGTAAGAAGTAGGAGTTGGGCAGGTTATACAGTGACAGACAGAGTGCCATACATCTTGCAAATAACTCTGCATTTCATTCCAAGACTAAACATATATAGCTCAAGTACCATTTCATACGGTAAGTGTTGGAAGATGGACAGTAGAAGCTAGAAAAGATACACACTAGCTAGAATCCTACAGATATGTTAACAAAAGTTGTAACCAAGGAGAAACTAAGAATCTGCTCAGTTTCAATTGGTCTTCAAGTATGATGAAGAAGATGAGAAACATCCACGTCCAAAGTGGATTCATTGTCAAACAAATGAAGCAGCAATGGAGTTTCTATAATCCGTCTCCAAGTGGTAGATTGTTGGGTGTGGAGCCTGATTATCTTCTGTATTCAAAGGTATCACTGCATTGGACCCCAGTTCGTAATGGGGCGGCAACACCACTCGTAAAATATTCGATGCAGGGGGGTCCGGGAGGGGCGGCTAAAATGTTGTAATTTCATAGTCATTCTGATCTGTTAATTAAGTGGAGATCTGACGATAGAATTTATTTTTAATTTAGATTTTTTTTCCTAGAAGGAAAACCCTTGCTATATATAAGGGAATTATATTGCGTCTATGCAGATCTGTATTATGAGTGAGGAAGAGAGAGGAGATTGAGAGCGAAGAGGGAATTACAGTGTATTTTTTGTAGGTTGCATGTCTTCAGTTTGTTGCATAATATAAAAGGAAGGACTGGTTGTCTCTCCATGGTCATAGCCCAAACTGGGTGAACCACGTATATCTATGTCTCTCTTGTTTTATGTGTTTTTTGTGTTTATATTTATGCAATATTTTATGTTTTCCATTGATCTGTAATATATAACTTTTTAACACTTTGTTCCTGAGATTATTAATAATCCCTAGTCTATAAGGATTATTTCCTTGAAGTTATATGGAACTAGATCGTTGTCATATGCACTAGATGCATTATCTTCTAATGCAATTGTTTGTTCATTGAACTATAAATAGTTCCAAAATGTCTACATAAACCAATAGTTAACAAATCCATCTATTTGATCATATTGATGGACTATTTGTGTTTTTGGGGATGTGACATATTTGACTATCCTCTTTATTCCACCATATTGATAGATCATTTGATTTTTAGTGACATGGTGTGAAACAACTTTTCAAAGTCATAAATGTCTATGTCTGAAGATAGGATTTGTTGTAATATGTAGAAATGATATTCTTGTTAATTGTGCACAAAGTTTAAATATATTAAGGTGGTATCTAGATTATAAGGGTTACATTTGAGCTTTGATTCTTATGTGTCTATTTTTTCACTTAGATTTTCATTTGAGTAGTGGAAATTTAGGTTTTTACCTTCCTCTTATTTTTTTGCAGGTTGAATCACAAATGTATCCCACTAGATTAAGGAGAGGCCAAGTTCTTAGTAGTGGCACCTCCTTGTAAGGTTCTAGAGAAGTTGTTATGCAACAATTCATGACAACAAATTTTAAAGCAAGAGATTATCGAGAGTTGGTGTTTTTGTATATTTTTGTGGGAACTATACCACCTATTTGTCTATCAAAGTTAAATTCTAAATTCTAGACTCTACACAGACATGAATTTGTGAAATTTTGTATTGTATTATTTTTATTGTAGTTATTTTATTCTTGATTGAAATATATAGGTTTGAAATAACGGATTCAGCAAGATGGAAACCTACGACTTCTATTGACTCTAATTTTTAAGGCACCAAGGAAAGGTTGGAAGATTACTTGGAAGATTAAGTTTTCATTGAGTAACTAAAAATGGACTTATTTTCCATGCATACCATGTAGAAGTGTTTGCAAGGCTACTAGGGGAATAAAGCTTTGGGTTGAAAGTATTTTTGTTAGAATTATAACATAAATTTTAATGCAAGAGACTTTTATGGTGCACCTTAAGACTATGTGATATTTTTATGAAGTTGTGGGTTGGGTTACTTTGGGATGTCCATTTCATAATTGTTTGGACTTAATGTATTGGCCTTATGAAATCATATAAAAATAGGGTACATATGTTTCAATTCTAGTAACTTCTAACATTCAAATTTGAAATATTTCTTGAGTATTTGCCAAGTTGCATGTGGCAATGTAATTATTTTTCTTGGATATTTAAAAATGTTCTAATCATTGAAGCATTTTGAATAAACTTATGGAATATGCTAATAAAATATTTGCAAGAGTAGCTTATGGTAATAATTGTGAATAAGTGTGGGTTTTCAAAATGTTGCGAGCCATATTTTAAATATATGTTTGTATGTGAATAATATATGAAGCATCAATTTTGTTATGTCAAATAAAGATTTCGTTGCTTAACCACATCCACATTCAGACCTAGAAATGCTTCAATACATTTGTTGTTGACATTGAACCACACATATATGTGTATATATATGAATTTCTTGACATCTTATAAGGAGTTTCACTTTTGTTTTGTCTGGATAGCCCATTGATAATGTAATATGAGAATGTTGAAATGAAATGGCTTGTCTCTCTTGTTGGTAGAGATTATTTGTTAATTAGCATGCAATATGGATGCTTTAAATGCTTCACATTCTTCTTTTAATGTGGTCAGTCTAGTTGATGGAAATGGCATTGTAGAAACTGATGACACTCTTTTGAAAATATTTAACAAGGTAAGCCTTCCACCCTCGCCATTCAATTTTATGATAGATTTATTTTTATGCATTAGTAAATAGTATATGTTATTATTTGTGCATTGATAGGTGACTCTTGACAGAGAATTGGGAAGCCTATTGCTAAATTAGCATTATATGTTAACTTAAGGAATGCTTGATATTTTGCAGTGTTAAAGACACATAGAAATTGATCATTAGAGTTCATTGCATGTGTTAAAGTAGCTTAATTTCTTAGTTGAATGTTTTGGGTAGTTTGTGTGCCATGGGCCATACAATCCTCATCATAATGAGTAGGTTAGAATATTTCATATATCTGTCACAAGTCTCACACTTATGGATATTAAAGTTAAAAAGGTTAAATAAGTAGGAAAGAGATGATAGTTTTTTAGGCTAAGAGGAGGTTTTCAATAATAAACAGTGGATAAAAGAGGCCTAGGTACCATTTTCCACATGGACCTAGACCCAACTATAGCTATAAACATGATAATATTTGCAGGGGACCTTTAATGAAGACATTGACCATTTTATTAGCATATGAGCAAATATTATAAAAATTTAAAATAATAGATATTGTTTTGGAGATTTCTTATGCTTATATACTAAAAAAATATTTTCATACCTATTTGAACGTCTATTTACATAACTTTAAATGTTCTTATTTTTAAAATCTATAAATCAATGACGTGTACATATTTTATGCATGAGAGGGTTAAAGCTAGCCTTTCATTGCAACTAAGTAACACTATGACCAAGGGTTACTTAGATTCTTATGATAATCATTTAAAGACCATATCATGATGGAAATTGCTATCCATACTTGGCTTATCAAGTTCACTAATTTGCATGAGACAGTGTGAAGTGTCCTTCTTTAGAGAACTTGAAATATGTCTTCGTAGGGATATGTGTTGTGTGTTCATTTTCCATGAAGAATTATCCATATTTCATGTTTTATATTTATTGTACATATCAAGGTTATCTTTATAAGGTCTTGATTGTGCATATTACTTGTATCTCTATTTTAGTAGGATGTATTAATCCACATCAATGTCATATAGGAAACATGACTGAGCCCCTATTAGTGTTGGTAGTATCAGGATGAAAGTACCAATATGAGGGTCCAAATCTCCTAATAGACCAATACCCAATGCCCATATGGTTATATATCCTATAGCTAACCACTTTTCAACCATCATGACCTACTTCCCATCTACTGACATTATGGGTTTCATTAGTGTCGGGGCCACATGACATCATGCACATCACGATCACTTGAAATATGAACTCTAATATCTCGATGACATGATCCTATCACTTGATGTCATCAACCGTCTATCCCTATTTATGAATGGGGTTTCAAATACTATATATATCAAGAGTTTGGAAATACTAAAAGTGGATATACTTTTGACACCCAATACTTGATAATCTAGTGCCATGGTATCTATCCTCTCAAGGTAATCCCACTTGTATTTAATCCATTATTCATAGCCCTCTTATTTCTGATATGATTAAGGATTGCAGTTGAAGGCTTAATCCCAAAATTTTATTAGGAACTATCGAAACAAAGGGGCAATTCCATCGTTGAATTTCTCAATAGCCCAAAACCAAGGGAGGGTTAATTCCCAAATTTCCTCCGAGTAAGACATGAATATAGAGGAAATTTCGTAGCCTCTCCTAAGAGATGAAAAGGAATTGGCATGACACCAAATCATCTCAGAATACTTCTAAATCCATAAAGTTCCTCATTTATCATGAATACATCATGAATACTCCCTCTCATTTCCACATACTAGACACTCTTATCTCTATATTTCTTGAGACTGTTTGGAGATGAAAAATTTTCCTTGTAGCATTAATTTTAAAATTTGTATTCCGATTCTCATTTCAAATTTATTTATTTTTATTTTTATTACATAAGATATAAATTTATATACTATCAACTTTCAACAATTGGCTTTCATTGTTTCCATTTTGACAACTATATTTCCTTTAGCAAGAATGTTTGGTGTGATGTCTCTCACAAAAGTAAACTTTGATGTCATGTGTCACACAAATTTAAACTTTGGTGTGGTGTGACATGTCAACAACCCGAAATTTTGAGAATGTGTACGTGCCACATGAAGAAAAACTCCATGCAATATATGACCAAGAAATAAAACTTTATCCCCTATGATATCCATGCAAAATGAAATTTTCAACCCATGTTATAAACAAGATTCTATGTTCCAACAAAGGATAGTTTACAATGGTGCAATATTTCACATGGAAATAAAACTTTGGTCTAGTGCATTGTGTGACATAGATAACAAATTTGAGGACATGTGATATTTCACAAGAATAAATACATTGAGGTGATATGGTGTATCACATAAATTGAAAGCTTTACGAAATACAATATTGCACTATAAGAAAATATTCATTGTAGTTTGATGTGTCATAGTCATTGAAAGTTTAAGGAAACATGATATGTATATGTTATTATGACCACAATGATGTTATTTTAGCAAGCAAAATTTAGAAATAACATATCTTAACTTTTTTACCTTTTAATAGCATACTTTTTTCATCCCACTAGATGCTTAAGTACACTTTAATGTTTCTTGTAGCTGGACATCTCCATGCTAGACTAGGAATCCATGAGGGAAGATCTTGCTTAGAAATATAGGGTGAATTTGTGAAAGTGATTTTCTCAAACTCATCATCCCTACTTCTTATGATCAATTTGCTCTCGACACTGGAATCCCCGTGAGCACTGATATCATTCCTTTGTGTCTTTATTCTCAATTACTCTCTGTTATAGGCACAGCTACTGCTTCTTCCTTCAAGCCTTCATTCTCCTTCTTTTGCATGAGTGATCCTACTTTCTCTGCACATTTATTTCCATGGGCTTTCCTTCTCTTTGATTGAAATCTTATATCTCTTGTCTTATATTTCATGTCATCTTCTTTGATAGATTTCTGCTAGATATATCCATCAATATTGCTCAAAATCTTCGGTTTGACCCCCAAGAAGTATTGTAGTGGTATGATAGACATACTTATGAGTAGTTATGGTACTATTACCCCAATTCTTTGCTAATTACTAGAAGTTATTATTGTGCATCCCCACCAATTATTTTCTTGGTGAAATTTTGGCAAACTTATAAGTCATCATCATTTGGGACAACTAGTAATTCATTGGCAAATAGTAATTCTCCAAACCCTATAGCTAGATTTCCTCTTCCTCATGGCCTCTCATGGTCTCTATCAAGGCTTGACCTCGTCATTAGTTGCTATTATATTATAATTACAATTATTTTTGGACTTTGACCTATTTGTATTTAGATGCCTAGGTAAGGATCACTAACATAATTAATTACAAATAATTTGTCAATAGAGCTCAAGAATTAGGGACATTACACAAAGGAAGATCTATTTGTTACATTATTAGCTTACTCATGCCTCTAGAGTCACTCTTTAATTGTAAAATCCATATTAACATTAATAAGTTGTTTTCCACATGATACATAACAACATGGAAAATCCTTCCCATGCAACCAAATCACATAAAATATCTTCTCCATGTGACATGTTGCATTCTAACATAGTTAAAAAATATTCAATTTCATAACAATTCTTCCATAACCTAGAAGTGATGTTAACATCTAACTTATTGGTTGAAACAGAAATTGTCAATGGACCATTAAGTTGAATTACTACCATATTATACCAAGAATACCATACAACTTCTCAAATTCCAAAAGTTATGGTTGTTATCATTGGAAATTACATTGATGCTCCATGGGATGTAAATAATTCTACATTTGTTCCAATTCCGTCTATACAAAGAGGTGGGCATGCTCAAATTCCACTTAAAATAGATTAGGCATTAATGATATAGAAATATCAATCATTGTCATTACAAAAATTACAATTTAATAAAATGTAACCATGTTCAAATATCATATGAATTACTATCATAGTTTTAATGTCTTGTGCTAAAAACACATTGGTAATTCCATCCAAGTTGAGGCTTCACATTATTCTACATTTCAATAGGTTCTACCTGATTATGAAAACAAAACTTTTTATGCAATTCTTATTACACCTTCAAGGGAAATTTCTTGTGATTTTTAGTTTTCCTTCACCAACTACTCCATTTGGGTTAGATTGCCACATTGAATTAATACAAGATTGTTGTAAAAAAACATAAAGTCTTAACATTATTCCGAAATCTTAATTTAGTTCTAGTAATTAATGTAGTAATAAAAATTGATATTTCCACATTATTAATATCAATAGATCATGATGCAGGAGCATCCAGCTCTGAGGAGACAGAAGGTGGTTAACTGTCTCATGGAGAGAACAGGAACAAGCAGAGAACACGTGCATAGCTGGGCAGGTTAACAAACTTGTCATTTATTTTAATTTCCTTTATTATTTGTTTTATTTCCCAGAAGGTCATTTAGAGACCATGGTAATTGAAAACTGTGTTTTGTTTTAAATTTAGAAATTAGTTAGCAGTAAATTAGTATTTAGTACAAGAAACTGGTACACAGTTGGAATGATTCTGGTAAACAGTTCAACTGAAAGTGGGAGCAGTTACGCTACCCAGATGTAAAAACAGAGGGAGACGGATAATGAAAAAAATTCCCCTCAAAGAGAAAGAAACAAATATATTCCTCTGTAAAAGAAGCAAACTGTTTGTTTTAAGAAGGACTGTCAAATTAATTTATTGATATTGTTTCTGCATTAACATACATTGCTAGTAGAATACAACAGGCATACAAAATCTATTCGGTTGATTTCATATTTGCATTAACGTTCATTGCAAGTAGAATACAATAAGCACACGAGTGAAAATACGGAACACTGAGCACATATTTGAAGTTAAAAGACAGTAAATCGCAATGAGAAGAGAGGGTGCTGCTACAGGAAGCTACCCCATACAGAAGAGAGGACTGACAACCGTCATCGACATAAGGAACCAGGTAACAATATACTAGCTTAAATACCTTTCGCAAGATATGTAAATGCTAGAAATGAAATGTACAGCAGTTTCATTTAATTTAACCATTACAAACAAGGCGCACAACAAGTTTCTCTGAGCATAGAACGCTCACCAACCACGGTCCCCTTACAAACAAAACCATTTCAAAAACTAAAAAGCAACCGAACAGGCTAAAGGTCCCATAAGAGACAAAGGACAAACCAGTTCTATTACAGCCCAAGCGACAGTGATTATCTACAGACCAGAACTTAAAGACAGAGATAAATACAGTTCGTTTACAACCCAGGTGGCTATGAATATTAAATACAAAAATTACAACCGCTTCATAACCAAACAAACGGAGCCAAGCTGGAAGGACCCTACCCGTTACATAAGGTTGGAAGGGTTTTGGGTTGTCTCCAGAACGCGCAGAGAGCATAAGCCCATGGCGGCCAGCCACCCGAGCAACCTGCAACAACAAAAATAGACGCGGGTTAGCCACCTGAGACAAGAAAACAATTAAAAAAAAGCACCAGTAAACGAGCGGGTCACAACCGCATTGGGTTCTCACCTGAGGTTGGACAGGCGGCACTGCAAACAACCCGACACCCATAACCTGAAGAACAAGGGGCGAGCTTGTTAAACTCTGTAAAAGGTGTGGAAACAGAGATTAGCATCAAACCAGAGCTTACCTCCGAGACCAGGTTGAAGTGAAACGGTTAGCTGAAGCACGGGACTGAAGGAAACATGCCATAGTATCAAACATAAGTTAACAGTGCGTGGAATGAACCCTTTTCAACGGAAAACAATCAAAGGAACAACAAATATAGCGCATTACAGTGCAGGGAACTAACAACATGTCGCCCTCACAAGAAATCCAACGCACAGAGTAGCAGGAGGCCGGAGGCACCAGAGGAACCCAACGCCAGAACGAGAAGCCGGAGGCGCAAAGAACCCTCCACAGAGCAGAGCCAAAGACTTTACACAGTGAACAATGAAATGACCAGTAAACGAGGATTGGTTGTCAAAAGGCGGGAGTAGTTTGAGGAAAGGAACCGACGGGTGGAGTTTGGTAACCTGTACCACCGGTTAACTCCCCGAAATATCCAGAATCCTGTACATTCGCTTTAACTCCAACGTTCATTCACATTAATTCTCGCACAGTGGACACAGCGCCGCCACGTTGGAAGGGCTGGGCCATCAAAAGTGGTATCAGAGCAGGTTGTTGAGTAGGAGAAAATGGAGGTTGGCAGAAGAGGAAGAGGAAGAGGAAGAGCGGTCCGGAGGATAGCAGAAGAGGAACTCCGTGAGGAGATTCGCGCTTTGCGTGAAAGATTGGCAGTGGTGGAAGCTAGGGGAAGGCGAGACCCAACAGAGGATAGTGACGAAGATGTGGCAGAACCAGAAGATGAGTTTGAAGGGGTGACACCAGAATTTCGCTTGTTAAAGTGAGTTTTGTTGTCTAGTCATAAGCCAAAGCACGAGCTACCCACTTATGACGAAAGTCTATCTGCAGACGTGTTACTGGGTTGGTTAAGTGAAGTAAACAAATATTTTGAACTTGAGGAAACTAGCGAGGACAAACAGGTGAAGTTCGCCGCCACCAAGCTGAAAGGACATGCATCCTTGTGGTGGGACAGCGTTCAGGCGGAAAGAAAGAGGCAACACAAACAGCCTATAAAGAAGTGTGCCCGAATGGAGGCAAAACTGAAGGAAAAGTTTCTGCCAAAAGATTATCAGATTATGTTGTATAGACAGGTGCAGAACTTGAAACAAAGAGGAATGACTGTTAAGGAATTTACAGAGGAATTTTATAAGTTGAATTTGCGGGCAGGGTATGTGGAAGATACCCCGGAAAAAACAGCCAGATATGTGAATGGTTTGAGGGGGGAAATACTGGATGAAATCGGTATCCTCTCACCCAGAACTTTGGATGAAGCATACCAGTTTGCACTGAAGGCAGAGGAGAAAATTAACAGAAAACAGAATGCCAGGAGAGGAGGCGGAACTGGCAGAGGAAAAGGTAAGGTTTTTGGTAGAGGTAGAAGTGCAGGTTCAAATGAGGAAGGCAGCAGTTCTAAGTCTGCTGGTACAGCAGAAAAGGACAATAGCACTAGAGGAGGACGACCAGCTCAGCGAGGATGAGGAAATGGTCGGGGCAGGGGAACTGTCCAGTGTTATCCTTGCCACAAGTTAGGACACAAGTCGTATGACTGTCCTGAGGGTGAACCTGTAGGTGGGAGAGGAGCTTATGTTGCTCAGCCAGAGGATGCTGAGACAACACCTCAAGAAGTAGAGAACGCACCAGAGACAGGTGAAGCTTTGGTGTTGAATAAGGTGCTGTTAAAACCAGCAAAAGAAGTTGCAGAGCCTGATCAGCGAACGGCTTTGTTCTGGACTGTTTGCAAGTCACAGGGTAAGTGTTGCAAGCTGATCATCGATAGTGGAAGTACCGACAATTTGGTAGCAATAGAGATGGTGGAGAAACTGGGATTGAAAAAGCTGAAACATCCCACTCCATATAAGGTGTCATGGCTGCAGAAGGGACACCAACTGTTAGTGGATGAACAGTGTGAGGTGGAGTTTCAGATAGGCAGGTATAAAGAAAAAATTATCTGCGATGTTATGCCGATGGATGTCTGTCATATATTGCTAGGACGACCCTGGCAGTTTGACAGAAGTGCAGTTCATGACGGGAAAACGAATTGTTACAAATTTGTCAAAGACGGGATCAAGCACACGCTTGTACCCATCAAAGAGGAAAGTACAGCAGAAGCCAGTGGAGTGAAGGCATTGCTGATGGGCGGAAAAGAATTTATGAAACAGATTGAGGACAGTGAAGTAAATTTCGCTGTCATAAGAAGACCAAAAGCAGTGATATTGCATACACAGATTTCAGATTTGCCCGAGGAAATCCAAAGGATGCTGCAGGAGTTTGGAGACATTGTGGTGGATGACCTTCCGGATGAACTTCCACCCAGGAGAGGTATTAGTCACTGCATTGACTTTATACCAGGGGCAAGTCTGCCAAATAAAGCAGCTTATCGTATGAGCCCTAAGGACCATGAAGAAACCAGGAAATAGGTCCAGGAGTTGTTAGACAAAGGGTTGATTAGGGAGAGCATGAGCCCCTGTGCAGTACCAACCGTCTTGGCTCCAAAGAAAGGAGGAGAGTGGCGAATGTGTACGGACTCTAGAGCCATTAACAAAATTACAGTTAGGTACAAGTTTCCCTTACCAAGAATGGACGATATGATGGACTGTTTGAGTGGGGCGGCTTATTTCTCAAAAATTGACTTGAAAAGTGGATATCACCAGATCCGAATTCGAGAAGGAGATGAGTGTAAGACAACTTTCAAAACGAATGAAGGCTTATATGAATGGCTGGTGATGCCATTTGGGTTGAGCAATGCTCCCAGTACGTTCAGGCGCTTGATGAATGAGGTACTGAAGGAATTTATTGGGAAATTTGTAATAGTTTACTTGGAAGACATCTTGATTTTTAGTAAAACTAAGGAAGAACATTTCGGGCATGTTCGCAATGTGTTGAGGAAGCTGCAGCAAAATAAATTGCTGATCAATCTGAAAAAGTGTACTTTTTTTCAGCGGGAGTTAGTGTATCTGGGCTTTGTAATTGCAGAAAACGAATTAAAGATGGACCCAGAAAAGGTGGCAGCTATAGTTAGCTAGCCTTCGCTGGGAAGTTTATTTGAAGTCCGTAGTTTCCACAGACTAGCTAGTTTCTACATGAAATTCATCAGGAATTTCAGTGAGATCTGCGCACCTATGCTGGATATGATTAAGAAGACAAATCAGCCTTTTCACTGGACTGAAGCAGCGGAAAGAGGTTTTCAGATTTTGAAAAGGAAGATTACTGAAAGGCCGATATTGAGGCTGCCTGACTTCAACAAACCCTTTCAGGTTCGTTGTGATGCCAGTAATACAGCCATTGGGGCAGTACTAAGTCAAGAGGATAGACCAGTCGCGTATTTCAGTGAAAAGCTGAACGAGAGTAGACAGAAATACTCAACCTATGACAAGGAATTCTATGCAATTGTCCAAGCGTTAAAACATTGGAGACACTATCTGTTGGGTAATGAGTTTGTCCTGTTCACGGATAACTCTGCGTTACAATACATTATGCAGCAACATAAATTGAACCATAAACATGCAGCATGGGTAGAGTATTTACAGAATTTCACGTTTGTACTGAAACATATTAGTGGGCAAGCAAACAAGGTGGCAGATGCGCTGAGTAGAAGGATTCTACTCTTACAGGAAGGCACGTTGCAGGTTTTAGGCTTTGAACACCTAAAAGAGCTGTATCAGACAGATGCTGATTTTAAGGAGGCCTATGAGGCTTGTCAGAACCCTCTGTTGAGAAACAGCAGTCTGTGGTTGGACTATAATTTACAGGAGGGATTGCTGTTTAAGGGAGGACAGCTGTGTATTCCCAACTGCTCTATGAGAAAAAACATTATTCAGGAGAAACATAGTGGAGGTTTGGCTGGACACTTCGGTATAGATAAGACAGTAGCACAGGTACGACATTTTTATTTTTGGCCAAAACTACAGCGGGATGTAAAAAGGTACGTGAGTAGGTGCAAGGTTTGTCAACTGGCAAAGGGACACAGTCAGAATACAGGTTTGTACTTACCATTACCCGGTTCGACCCGCCCATGGGACTCCGTCCGTTTAGATTTTGTTTTGGGTTTGCCTAAGACACAGCGGGGTTTCGATTCAGTAATGGTTGTGGTAGATCGATTTTCAAAGATGGCGCACTATGTACCTTGCATGAAGACCAGCGATGCTACTTATGTAGCACATCTGTTTTTCAATGAGATTGTTCGACTACATGTACTTCCAAGGTCCATCATCTCCGACAGGGATGTAAAATTCACCGGTCATTTTTGGCGAACCCTGTGGAAAAAGTTGAACACTCAGTTACAGTTCAACTCCACTTATCATCCGCAGACCGATGGCCAAACGGAGGTTGTAAACCGGAGTTTGGGGAACTTGCTTCGGAGTTTAACAGGTGAGAATTCCCGGACGTGGGACTGTGTACTAGCTCAAGCGGAATTCGCATATAACGATTCACCTAATCGTAGTACTAGTTATAGTCCTTTCCAAATTTTGTACGGCATGCATCCACGAGGCGTGCATGAGTTACGGGATTTGGGGAAGCTCGAAAAACGAAGTGCTGATGGAGAAGATTTCGCTCAAGCAATGAGTAATCTACATGAGAAGGTCAAGCTGAACTTATAAGACAACAGTCAAAAATATAAACAACGGGCAGATTCCAAGCGCCGAGAAGTTCAGTTCAACGTTGGGGATGAAGTCCTTGCGTATTTACGTAAGGAACGGTTTCCAAAAGAGGAGTACAACAAGTTAAAATTTAAGAAGATCGGTCCCTGTAATGTCCTTCGCAAATTTTCTGCGAACGCCTATGAGTTACAGTTGCCACCAGGGATTGGTATTTCTCCCATTTTTAATGTGGCAGATCTGTTCCCTTATGTCGCTGATCCGAAAGACGATACAACAGCAGAGCCACCGCGGGACACCAGTTGTGAGGAAAGTTCGTGGATGAGGCAGATGCCAGTGGCACCACCCCTTGAGATCGAAGGAATTCTGGACACACAGGTAGCCAGGCGCACACGCAGGAAGGAATATCTGCGGTATTTGGTCAAGTGGAAGAACCGTCTGATAGAGGACAGTTCTTGGCTTAACGCAACACAGATACAGAAAGCAGGCTATTCCGTTGACGACCTCATGGAACGGAGCCATGACTTTTTGCCACCCCGGGAGCCTGATGCAGGAGCATCCAGCTCTGAGGAGACAGAAGGTGGTTAACTGTCTCATGGAGAGAACAGGAACAAGCAGAGAACACGTGCATAGCTGGGCAGGTTAACAAACTTGTCATTTATTTTAATTTCCTTTATTATTTGTTTTATTTCCCAGAAGGTCATTTAGAGACCATGGTAATTGAAAACTGTGTTTTGTTTTAAATTTAGAAATTAGTTAGCAGTAAATTAGTATTTAGTACAAGAAACTGGTACACAGTTGGAATGATTCTGGTAAACAGTTCAACTGAAAGTGGGAGCAGTTACGCTACCCAGATGTAAAAACAGAGGGAGACGGATAATGAAAAAAAATTCCCCTCAAAGAGAAAGAGACAGATACATTCCTCTGTAAAAGAAGCAAACTGTTTGTTTTAAGAACGACTGTCAAATTAATTTATTGATATTGTTTCTGCATTAACATCCATTGCAAGTAGAATACAACAAGCATACAAAATTTATTCGGTTGATTTCATATTTGCATTAACATCCATTGCAAGTAGAATACAGTAAGCACACGAGTGAAAATACGAAACACTGAGCACATATTTGAAGTTAAAAGACAGTAAACCGCAACGAGAAGAGAAGGCGCTGCTACAGAAAGCTATCCCATACAGAAGAGAGGACTGACAACCGTCATCGACATAAGAAACCAGGTAACAAACATACTAGCTTAAATACCTTTCGCAAGATATGTAAATGCTGGAAATGAAATGTACAGAAGTTTCATTTAATTTAACCATTACAAATAAGGCGCACAACAAGTTTCTCTGAGCATAGAACGCTCACCAACCACGGTCCCCTTACAAACAAAACCATTTCAAGAAACTAAAAGCAACCGAACAGGCTAAAGGTCCCATAAGTGACAAAGGACAAACCAGTTCTATTACAGCCCAAGCGACAGTGATTATCTACAGACCAGAACTTAAAGACAGAGATAAATACAGTTCGTTTACAACCCAGGTGGCTGTGAATATTAAATACAAAAACTACAACCGCTTTATAACCAAACAAACGGAGCCAAGCTGGAAGGACCCTACCCGTTACATAAGGTTGGAAGGGTTTTGGGTTGTCTCTAGAACGCGCAGAGAGCATAAGCCCACGGCGGCCAGCCACCTGAGCAACCTGCAACAACAAAAATAGACGCGGGTTAGCCACCTGAGACAAGAAAACAATTAAAAAAAAGCACCATTAAACGAGCGGGTCACAACCGCATTGGGTTCTCACCTGAGGTTGGACAGGCGGCACTGCAAACAACCCGACACCTATAACCTGAAGAACAAGGGGCGAGCTTGTTAAAATCTGTAAAAGGTGTGGAAACAGAGATTAGCATCGAACCATAGCTTACCTCCGAGACCAGGTTGAAGCGAAACGGTTAGCTGAAGCACGGGACTGAAGGAAACCTGCCATAGTATCAAACATAAGTTAACAGTGCGTGGAGTGAACCCTTTTCAATGGAAAACAATCAAAGGAACAGCAAATATAGCGCATTATAGTGCAGGGAACTAACAACATATCGCCCTCACAAGAAATCCAACGCACAGAGTAACAGGAGGCCGGAGGCACCAGAGGAACCCAACGCCGGAACGAGAAGCCGGAGGCGCAAAGAACCCTCCACAGAGCAGAGCCAGAGACTTTACACAGTGAACAATGAAATGACTAGTAAACAAGGATTGGTTGTCAAAAGGCAGGAGTAGTTTGAGGAAAGGAACCGACGGGTGGAGTTGAGTAACATGTACCACCGGTTACCTCCCCAAAATATCCAGAACCCTGTACATTCGCTTTAACTCCAACGTTCATTCACATTAATTCTCGCACAGTGGACACAGCGCCGCCACGTTGGAAGGGCCGGGCATCAGATCATTTTCTTCAAAAGGAAAAAAAATATTTTATATTCATTAGGAATGAATACACACCTTGTGATCAATGCCATGTACTTAAAAAGCTCGTGTCATTCTACATATCAGAACTTGTAAAGTCTTTCTTTTGAAAAATCAAGATAACAAAAAAAAATATAAAATTAATATATCATTATTACTCATAGAAATACATTATTGTTATCGTTATTATTATTATTATTTACCCTAGAATAAGAAACGATGAACAAAAAGATGATTTTGGCACCACCTCTTTCACCCAAAGTATTAATTAAGGGAAACATGAATACCACCCTCCCTCATTAGGTGCAATGTGGTGGGAATATAGTAATGCACATTCACATTAGCAATGAATTCTCATTCAAGGATATCCTTTCTTGGATGCACCGAGGCGTATCAAGGATTGGTTTTCTAATTTGGAAAGATTGTTGATATCCCTCCACGCTAGATAATCATGGATTCTAGTATAGTGTGCTCTATTTTTGTTATCGTGTTCTCTTCTCTAGCAATATCTTTAATCTTCCCTTTATTTTTCGATTTATTTTGGGAAGCTTACTTCTTTGGTTTTCAAATGGTAATTTGGAAAGTCGAATGTTTTCTTAGTTCTTCTTCTCCAGACAGAGCCATAGTCTCCTGGCTTATCCCATTAAACCCACTATATGTCTCATCTATGGTCTTCAAACCCTTGTTCCGTCCTAGATTATTTAGATTTTTTAGAGCTTTTTTATATAGCATTTAGAATTACACAAATTTATATCACTACGAAGACTTTATGTTGAAAGATTTTCATCAATGTATAAGATACTTAAATCAAAATTTATATGTAAAAAATATAAAACTTAAATTTTTAAATATCTAATACGATGAATATTGCTATTTCAACTATATTAAAAGACAAGTTAATACTAAAAAGAAAATGTGTTAACGAAGGATTCATATTGTGTATCACACCTTTAAGACGTATACAAATTATCATTGTTTAACTATGTAACCAAATGATCGTCTTTTAACTAAATAATAAATGGCGTAAATAAAATATCTTTTATTTAACTAAACAATAAGATGATGCTACATTTTTAAATGTACCATACTTGAAATTTCAATTAAATTACACATCTGTACTTTTGAACATTTGGAATGAAATTGATAACATTTTGAAACATTGATTTTTAGAAATATTAGAATGCAATCTTCCTGTCACTCAGAAAGACAATTCACATGAAAAATATTACGAGTGTCAACTATTTAAGGGATTTTATGAATTTGTTAATGTAAAAGTAAAAATAAATATAAATATATGTTTTTGTTTTTAAATTTTAATATTTTAGAGATTTTATGAATTTGTTATTGTAAAAGTAAAAATAAAAATAAAAATAAAAAAAAAATAAATATATGTTTATTTTTTAAAAATTTAATATTGGTAAAATACATTAGGATGATGATTATATTTAATAATAAAATATAGCATATCGTTCTGTTAAAAATAATTTTAAATAAAATATGGAACTGAATTACTAACTTAATATCTAAAAATATCTTATGACATATTTGATCATTGTCTATTCAAAATCTTGTAAACATAAATACTAATAATATTGTTTATTTTTTAAAATGTAAGATTAATTAAAATATATAAAATAAACAATTATAATAAATATTATTATACATAATTAATGAGATTAGAAAAAAAGAATGATAATATTTAAAAATATTTTAATAACACATTTGATCATTGTTTAAAATTAATAAAAATATATAAAATAAACAATTATAACAAAAATTATTACATATAATTAATGAGATTAAAAAGAAAGAATGAGTAAAATCTATTATATTATTATATCTAATATGTTTTATTTATTATTTTCTTCTAACTCCATTTTCATCTTATTTTTTCATCTTATTTAATGATATAGTAGGTTTTAACTAATATGTTTATACTTTCCATTATGTAAAATCAACGAATATAAATAATCATATTAAAGACTATGAAACAAACTTCTAATATATAATTTTTTAACCTATATTCTAAATTTAAGTTAAGTTAGTTGGAAATTTTATTATGAACTAAGAGAAAAATTTGCATTTAACCCCATAAATATAGGATACTAATTGAAACTTCTTGTAGGGTTTACAAATTTTTCCAGGTAGGAGGGAAGAAAAGAAACGGTCAAATAACATTGCAAGAAGGTCAACTTGATTTTTTCATATTTTTACTCTATTATATCCAAGGATTTACAAATCTTTCCACGTAAGGGCGAAGAGAACGTGAAATAACATTGCAAGAAGGTCAATTCGATTTATCAAATTTTCAATTTATTATATCCAATGTTGGGAATTTTTATCTAATGTTAGGAATTTTTCTGCCAAAATTCCAAACACAAAATAATTGAACACAGAGACAATGCTTTGTTTCTGCCACAGGATCTTTAACACAGGGAAGCCAAAAAAAAATTCTGAGCAGACATAGTTTTCCACATACAAATCAAACTTGTATTCATTAATAAAATGCCTGATACAAACTTCTTCCTCTTACAGAGGGATTACACAGTTGCTGTTACAAAAGAGTCTTCCTCTCAACGGAGGGATTCACCAACACTACTTTTCCACAAACAACAAAAGAGTGTTCCTCTTAACACGGGATTTCACCAGCACTACTTTTACAAAAATATCTTCCTCACACAGAGGGATTCTCCAAGAGATTACGCTAAAGAGCATCTTCCTCTTAACCAGAGGGATTCACCAGTCTATGCTGAAAAGCATCTTCCTCTTGATAGAGGAATTCACCAAGAGACTGTGCTGAAAAGCACCTTCCTCTTTAACAGAGGGACTCACCAAGACCTTTTACAAAAACAAAATTACTCTGCCTCCATTTAAAAATTTACACTGCATTCTTGTGAAAAAACTTTTACATTCAGTGCTGTAAAATAAAAACTTTTACATATACTGTTGTAATAACAATTCTTACATATGCTGTAAAAAACAAATTTCTTACATTACATTCACTGTGGGGTGAAAAACCATTTCTTTACTCACACCATTTACACACTTCTGGCTTCATTATATTCATACTGCTGGAGAATACATTTCAATGCACTGCTGCACATTTCAAAATCCCCTGCACACAAAAATTAACCCCTGCTCATATGCGCTGCTACACATTTCTAAAATCCCCTGTTCTTCATTCGCTGCCGCGAGCCCTTTTCTTTTCTTCACACTGCTATGCTCCCCACAGTTTTCATTTCGCACATTTTCTTGGCACTACTGTGCATTCTCCATTTGCTTTCAAAAACAAAATTTCACGCTGCTTCACACATTACACATTCGCACTGCTATGGATAAAATTTCTTCACGCTGCTGCGTCTCATGCCATCTCACATTACTCTGTTCTGGTTTTTCATTTGATCCGCACTACTGTGCGTTTCATTGCCAATACATATGCAATGAACAACCCTCATTTTTTTGTTGCTGTGTGAATCTTTTTCATATATTGCACACATCAAAAACATAACAATACGTTCTGACTTGCCATACTCCCGTAGACAAATAAAAAACAATAAAATTAAAATTCTACCAACATTTACTGCCATAGTAAATTGCATTAAATTAATTCACTGACAAGCCGGCGGTCAAAACAAAAGCTTCACACAATGTCCATATTGTGCAGGTTTATTGCAGTACGTCAACCATTGATCTGCCCTTAAAAAAATCAACGGTTGTGGTCAATATCAGGAGGCCCTTCCATGCTGAACGTTATTGTCTGGGGAATGGGCAGTTTTCAAAATGTACACTGGACGCATGTCTGAATTTTATTGCATTGGGCTCATTTGAAGAAATACCGCTACCTCAGCAAAAGCGGTCCGATGGAGGTAGCTGGTTTTTCCTGAATGGTTTTGCTGCTACACAATGGTGGATTCGGCAAATGACTGGGCTGCCGTTGCTGTCCCTGCACGGTAGTTGGAATTAATATTCCAACACTCCCCTTTAATTTCAACTGATGTGCTCAGGCACTCCAATCATGTAATATCCTCTTTCTCTCTGCCTCAGGCAAGATTTCCAATCTTTGCATCTCCAAGCTATCCTGCCACCTTTTCTTTTCTGCTTTTATGGCAGATTTGATTTCATATCTTTCCCCTATAAGAAGATCTTCATCAAAGAATGACTGTTAATATGGTTCAGCAAGGATTTTATAAGATCCTGTTCACTAATAGCTTCAACAATAATGATCAATAATTTCAGGCTCCCCCTAACTGTATGCATCGTCTCCTTTTGGCAGAGTCTTCTCAAAAGAAACTTAGATTGACTGGGGAGCTCAAAGGACTTTCGGACTGTATTTCCTTCCTTCTCCATACTTGTGTAACTTTCTTCTTTTGCATGGATCTAGCTTGTGTAAGAGCCCATGTTAAGTTACAATCACGTGCCATATGCCCAATGTTATGACACTTGAAACATTCTACATTGTTCATGAATAAGATTTCATGATTTCTTCCTGTAAAATTGTTTCTCGGAGGTTGTTGGGACCATAACATCTATCTCTATGAAATGCTCTACAGTATTTTGCCATATGACAAAAGTTTGAACAAGAATAACAATAACCAAAATATGAACTTTAGTACCTGGGAGATGGAGGTTTTCTTGATGTACTTCTGAAGCTTTTCTGCCTTGATATCCTTTGATGATAGCCACTACCTCTTGCCTCTTTGACATCATCAACATTTCTTCTTGGAGCTGGTTTTCTACATGGAGTAGGATTTCTTCTATTGTAGCCTTGATTTTTCTCCTTGCCTTTGCTGGAACTAGGAGCATCACAATTTCTTTCTGCCTTCTTCACATCTCCTTTGCGTAAAGCATTTTCATTCTTGTTTGAGGGTTCACCTACATACCTGAGTCCTGATTTATCAAATGGACATATGTGATAGCTGAGCATGTCATCCAAGGCTTGAGAGCTCTTCATGATTTTGTTCATCCCTTTAACCTTTTTTCTGAGGAGGACAATCTCTTCTTCCAATCTTTCACACTCATTATTCTTCTTTGCAAGTTGTTCATCAGTTTCTTCCTTGCTACGAGTAGCTTCAGTTGCTACTATTTTAAGGGAGATGATATCTGACTTCATTTTGAAGATTTCTTCACTCTTTGCTTGACTGCTCTCCATTTTCTTCTCAGCTTCTTGTGCCTGCTTCCTGGCTTCTTGTAATTCAGACTTAAGGGAGGAGACCTCTACCTTGTACTGTCCAATCTCTTCTACAAGTTTATTCACTCTCTTGTGCCTTTATTCAAGTTGACTTGACAAGGTATCTTCCTGCTTCTTTTCTTTATTCAATTGATTTGTCATGGATATGACTTCTTCATGATGCTTTCTTTTGCTTTCTTGAAATTCCTTCTTAAGCTTGGCGAGCTCTTCATCCCTTTCTTGTACTTGAAGCTTGATGAGGTCAACCTTCTCATTTTCAGCTTCTATGATGGGTTCAGAATTTCCTTCTTGACTTATGGTCATGGTCAGTGCTCCCTTTGCGTGAAGGTCATGAAGTATGTCCCATATATCCTTTGCTGCTGAATATTTTCCTAGATTATTCTTTACAGAATCAGGCAGTCCATCCAAGATTGTCTTTGCTGATTTTGCATTGTACTCCCTGGATTCTCTATCCATCTTACTATCATCAATCACTGGTTCCCAAATTTCAATCCCTTGAGACTTTAAGAAATTCCTCATTTTTATTTCCCATATATAAAAGTTCCCATTGAACATTGGAGCCTCAAATAGAATGCTTTCAAATTGATTGTTTTCTATTTTAGCAGTAGAGGGAGACACATGCTTAGGAGGATTGGAGACTTTCTTCCTTGACGTCGCCATTTTACTGAGTATCTAAAATAACTGACTGTCCTCAATAGTAACACAAAAAAACTTTGAGAAATACCTTGGATTCTTTTGCCTGAGACTTCACTCTGCTGGAGAAGCTGCTACAGCCAGAAACCTTCCTTCAGCTTCTTTGAGACTTTCAAAGAGCCTAGACAAGCTCTGATACCACTGTTGGGAATTTTTTTGGTAAATTTCCAAAAACAAAATAATTGAACATAGAGACAATGCTCTGTTTCTGCCACAGGATCTTTAACACAGGGAAGCCAAAAAAAAATTCTGAGCAGACAAAGTTTTCCACATACAAATCAAACTTGTATTCATTAATAAAATGCCTGATACAAACTTCTTCCTCTTACAGAGGGATTACACAGCTGTTGTTACAAAAGAGTCTTCCTCTCAACAGAGGGATTCACCAACACTGCTTCAGATGCAGTTCCACAAACAACAAAAGAGTCTTCCTCTTAACAGAGGGATTTCACCAGCACTGCTTTTACAAAAATATCTTCCTCACACAGAGGGATTCTCCAAGAGATTATGCTGAAGAGCATCTTCCTCTTAACCAGAGGGATTCACCATTCTATGCTGAAAAGCATCTTCCTCTTGACAGAGGGATTCACCAAGAGACTGTGCTGAAAAGCACCTTCCTCTTTAACAGAGCGATTCACCAAGAGCTTTTACAAAAACAAAATTAATATGCCTCCATTTAAAAATTTACACTGCTGTGTAAAATTCTCATTCACTGCTATGTGAAAAACTTTTACATTCACTGCTGTAAAATAAAAACTTTTACATATACTATTGTAATAACAATTCTTACATATGTTGTAAAGAACAAATTCCTACATTACATTCACTGTGGGGTGAAAAACCATTTCTTTACTCACACCATTTACACACTTCTGGCTTCATTATATTCATACTGCTGTAGAATACATTTCAATGTGCTGCTGCACATTTCAAAATCCCCTACACACAAAAATTAACCCCTACTCATATGCGTTGTTGCACATTTCTAAAATCCCCTGTTCTTCATTCGCTGCCGCGAGCCCTTTTCTTTTCTTCACACTGTTGTGCTCCCCACAGTTTTCATTTCACACATTTTCTTGGCACTACTGTGCATTCTCCATTTGCTTTCAAAAACAAAATTTCACGCTGCTTCACACATTACACATTCACACTGCTATGGATAAATTTTCTTCACGCTGCTGTGTCTCATGCCATCTCACATTACTCTATTCTTGTTTTTCATTTGATCCGCACTGCTCTGCGTTTCATTGCCAATACATATGCAATGAACAACCCTCGCTTTTTTTGCTGCTGTGTGAATCTTTTTCATATATTGCATGCATCAAAAACATAACAATACGTACTGACTTTCCATACCCCCGTAGACAAAATAAAAAACAATAAAATTAAAATTCTACCAACATTTACTGCCATGGTAAATTACATTAAATTAGTTCACTGACAAGTTGGCAGTCAAAGCAAAAGCTTCACGCAATGTCCATATTGTGCAGGTCTATTGCAGTACGTCAAGCGTTGATCTACCCTTAAAAAAATTGACGGCTGTGGTCAATATCGGGAGGCCCTTCCATGCTGAACGTTATTGTCCAGGGAATGGGCAGTTTTCAAAACGTACACTGGACGCGTGTCTGAATTTTATTGCATCGGGCTCGATTGAAGAAATACCGCTACCTCAGCAAAAGCGGTCCGATGGAGGTAGCTGGTTTTTCCTGAATGGTTTTGCTGCTGCACGATGGTGGATTTGGCAAATGACCAGGCTGTCGTTGTTGTCCCTGCACGACAGTTGGAATTAATATTCCAACATCCAATGGCTTTCGGATGAGTGGAATTACGTTGATGATCAATCATAGGAAGGCAATTTTTTATGTAAATGGTCATGTATGTATATTTAGCGATACTTTCTCAATTCGAGGTTGCTGTAATTACGCGAGTGCGGTTTTGAAATTTACATCACAAAGGAATTGAAAGAAATACTAAAATATCCACCATGTGGATATAATTATACATAAGTTCATAGAAGCTTTGCAAATATGACTGCAAATATAAGTGTGAGATTCTATAAAACTGACAGACTGTAAATTGGATCCACCAGATTGTAGGTCAAGCCATCTTTTACTACAACTAATAAGTGAAGATAAAGATGGAGATCACCTTCATCGTGCCAGAACAAAGCAAAGAAAAAACAGATGCAAAGGGCGCAAATTTTATATGTGCAGAAGCATATAGAGAAATTACGACCTTATAGGATATTGTTACTGAACAATATGGCAATATGACGGGAGTAAAGAATTCTGCAGCTACTAAAACAAAGATCCGAACTGTGCCAAATAGGCGAGGCAACCGGCGAATGCAGCGTTGATATAAGTGGTGGGTTCAGAGTGCGCATAGTCGTTGCGCTCGTCGGAAAAGCCGTCATTGTTGTCGGGTACTCCAACTACAGCACCAACCAGAATGTTTGGGTTGGGACCGTTGCAATACAATCACTGGAAGCCATCATTGCAGGTAATCCTTTGGTGATGGTTGTATATGGAAGGCAAGGACGAACCCCTGTGATGTATACGTTCTGGAAACTTGGTGCCGTAGCCCACCATGTATGACATTCGCCAAGGGTTGTCTCCCAGTATATAGTCCACCTGTTAAGAAATATAATTTAGAAGATAACGATCCCCAGTAGGCCTAAAAGCACAGTCAGTGCCCCAAAGGCATAAAAAGACTGTACTTGTTGATTGTACCTATCTTTTCGCGAGAGTACGTATCCGGATTGGAGTAGCTATAATGTTCCCGCATCTCACAACTTGGTTGGAAACGCTCAAGTATTTTGCATAAGTAAAAAGTAGGAAAGTTGTGGATGTCACATATTGAAAATTGCTATCACTCATGCCGAAGGGCAGCTCAAATCAAATAAGTTACCCTAGACTATATCATCTGCCAAACCAAACAAATCTAGTACGCTCAGCCGCGGCTTTAGATAAAACTATAATTTTGCATGGTGGATACTCTAAGTGAGTATTGTTGGTTCTCATGAAGATTAACTTGGTGTGTGCTACGCCTGAGAGGATGATGTTCTAGGCAAGAGAGAGCAAATGAAGTTCTCAGCGTGACCCTTGTATCAATCAAGGTACTTGAAACTTTCTGTCGGAACTTCCTGCACACCGAAGGCGACAATTGGGGTGAACAATAAGTTTATAAAACAGAATTACCATCTTATAGAGGGCAAGCATGTGAATGCTTAATCCAATATAATTAATAGTATGACATCAGGTTGTTGCATAATTTAACCTTAGCCAAAAGAACTCTGGTTCCTACATGTTTTTCGTCCCAGCTGAATAAATCAACGTTGTCATCAGCACCAAGATTCTAGCCATTTGATTGAATATAGGTGAGATGTGATACGCTCCCTGAGGGTTTTTGCAACCATGCTGCTCCCCACAGTAATTCGTCCTGCAAGCAAAAGAGTACGATGTCAAGAAGATCATACTATCCTTTATTACTTCATATACATTGTCGATAGATAGAGGGAGTACTCACATGATATCGGAGTATCCTGAGTATGAGCAATAGAATGGACAAACTTCCTATTGGAGGGAGTCATTGTAAGCGCCTCTGTGTCTATCCGCAAAATCAAATACCGTATATTAAAAAAAACAAAGACGGTGAGGCGAATGAAAAATGACAATATGAGCTCTTTCAATCGTTGTTATTATACATGCGTTGCAGTTTGAAGGAGACGCTGAGAATAAGTATGGTCCGTTGTTATGAATACCACGGACGCAACCGCAAGAGCTGCAGCAGTTTCTGGCATCTGCAGTAACGTCGAAGTAGTATGTTCAACATCTATTTTATAGACATTGCGAGGCGTTTCTATGTCTTTAGACATGGCAGTTTTTGCATGGTCGAGGTGATTTAATCAGAGAACACGCACTAAACACAACACACATAGCACACTTGCTTCATTCGATTGTTGAACAGGTTTTTAAATATAGCAAAGAAGTTTCTGGAGTTGGTGGCTTCTCCAAGAAGCTATCCAGCTCTTGAGACATCCGTCGAATTCTCTAGAAGAGACTAGCTACTGCATTTATTGCAGGTGGTTGGAATTAATGTCTTCCAACGCTCCCCCTTAATTCCAACCATATGACAAATATACTATAGAACAGTACATAAGATACTGTAAACATACTCTTAATTTTCATGCCTGCTGGTCTATGTCTCAGTTAGGCTTACAATATAATCTTGATTTTCTACAACACATAACTTACTTCTACAAAACTCAAATTTTGCCTTCCCAAGAGGCTTAGTGAATATGTCAGCTACATTCTCATTTGTATTACAGTATATTAGAGAAATTTCTTTTGATTGGACCTTTTCTCTTACAAAATGATATTGTGTGTCTATATGTTTTGACCTTGACATATAGGATTATTACCCAGTTTGATGGTGCTTTGATTGTCACATCTCATCACTGTAAGTTCTTGTCGACCTTCACCAACATCTTCAAGTATTCTTCTGAGCCATATAGCTTCACATGTGCCACTACATAATGATTTATATTCTGCTTCAGTTGATGACAATGCAACTGTTTCCTGTTTCTTACTGCTCCATGATATAGCTCTCGATCCTATATTGGAGACATATCCATTGGTGGATTTCCTATCATCTAGATTTCCAGCCCAGTCAGAATTAGAATGACATGTCAATTCAACGTTACAAACATTACTATATTCAATACCAAAATTGATAGTTCCTTTTAAATATCGAATGACCCTTTTTTCAGCTATCCAATGAATTTCATGAGGCTTAGCCATGAATTGACTAAGTATGCTTACTGCATAAGCAATGTCTAGTCTAGTGGTAGTGAGATAATTCAGACTTCCCACTAATTGTCGATACAATGTTCCATTCACCTCTTTTGTTCCATCATCACTTCTTAATTTGATATTTTTTTCTAATGGAGTACTCACTACTTTATATCGAGTCATATGAAATCTCTTTAGTACTTCTTTTGTATATTTTCTTTGTGTGATCAAGGTTCCTCCATCATCTCTCCATACTTCAATACCTAGACAATAGTGCATCTCACCAAGATTCTTCATCTCAAATTCCTGTGATAACTTCATTTTTATATCTGTAATTAATTTATCAACACTCCCTATTATTATTAGATCATCAACATATATAGAGAGCAATACTATATCCCCATTTCTATCTATCTTGACATACAAATTAGGATCATTTTTACTCTTTTTAAATCTTTGTTGAAAGAAGAATTTGTCGATTTTCTGATACCAATATCTGGGCGCTTGTTTTAGTCCATATATGGCCTTCTTTAACTTGCATACAAGATGTTCTTGACCCTTCTTTACAAATCCTTCTAGTTGAACAAGATAAATCTCTTCTTTTAAGTCACCATTTAGAAAAGCTGACTTTACATCTAATTGATATAGCTTCCAATCATATTTAGTTGCCAATGCTCTCATTATTCTGATTGTATTCATTTTTGCAACCAGAGCAAAGGTATCTTCATAATCTATACCTTCTTTTTGTGAATAGCCTTTTGCAACCAATCTTTCCTTGTACTTGTCTATGCTACCATCTGCATTAAATTTTGTCTTGTACAACCATTTTGATCCTATAGGTACTTTATTTTCAAGTAATTCTGTTAATTCCCAACTTTCATTTTTCATTATAGAATCATATTCTTCTTTCATAACTTCCATCCATTCTTTATGGTTTTTGGTTTGTTCATAATTTAAGGGCTCAAAAGTAGTCATTACTTGAGACATTAAGGCATAATCTTTATACCTGATGTGGGATTGAATCTGTCGGGCTGACCTTCTTAGAGGTTCATTACTTTGTGGAGTACCTTCTCCTTTTCTTCTCTGTGGAGTGCCTTCATCACTTCTTTGTGGACTTTGATTCCTTCATGTGTCTTTTGGAATGTCCATTGTTCTTGTACTTGAGTTGATTCCACGACTTCTTCTTCTTCCTTAAAGTTTTCATAAGGAGACTGCCATATATTATGTTCATCTTATTTTATTTTTTTATCTACATGCTCATGAAATATAACATCTCTACTTGCGAAGACCTTGTGAGTACTTAGATCATACATTTTATATGCTTTTTGATCAATGCAATATCCAATAAAAATACATTTGATGGCTTTGGCATCTAACTTTCTCCTATCCTCTTTAGGAATATGAGAAAAGGCCTTGCATCCATAAAATGCTTCAAATGGTGTTTTGTGCTCAAGATACTTAGTAGGGCTTCTATTTTTAAGATATGCAGCCGTGTTAATGGCTTCAGCCCAAAACCTATTACAAATTCCTTTACCTTTTAACATACTTCGAGCACATTCAACTAATGTTCTATTCTTTCTTTCAGCTACTCCATTTTGTTGAGGTGTATGTGGTACTGTAAATTGTTGCATAATTCCATTTTGTTTACAATATTTGATAAAAGCTCCTGAAGTGTACTCACCACCTTTATCTGATCGAAGAATTTTAATGCTCTTTCCTATTTGCTTTACAACCATACTCTTGAATTCTTTAAAGTATTCAAACATTTCACTTTTGTTTCTTATAAATTATACCCACGTGTATCTAGTGCTATCATCATTAAATATAAGAAAGTAATATGCTCCACCAAGTGACTTAGTTTGCATTGTACCACATACATCAGTATGCACTAGTTCAAGTATTTCACGTTTTCTTCTATTTTCATGCACAGGAAATTCTTCCCTAGGTTCTTTTCCTAGTGCACAACCTTCACATTCAAGTGTTCACCCTTAATAATTGGAAGACCTTCTACCATCAATTTCTTTTGTGATAACATTAGGTCATTATGATTTAAGTGTCCATACCTTTGATGCCAAAGTTCTATAGTTGACATGCCTGTTGATGCCAAAGCTTGATGCCCATTCTTCATTACATCCAACTTGTATAAGCCTCCAACTCTCATTCCTTTTGCAACAACCTTGTAGTTGTCCTGCACATCCTTTACCAAACAATGTGGTTTCACAAATTCAACTTTTAAATGTTGATATGTGATAGTAGAGACTGAAATTAAGTTCCTCTTTAATCCTGGAACATACACCACATTTTGAATTTGTTTTTCTTGTCCATTAGGCATCATAACACTTATATTACCGTATCCTTTAATTTCATGTGATCTATTATCTCCTAAATAGATGTGTCTACCAACTTTTAAATGTTGATATTTGATAGTAGAGACTGAAATTAAGTTCTTATTTAATCCTGGAACATACACCACATTTTGAATTTGGTTTTCTTGTCCATTAGGCATCATAACACTTATATTACCATATCCTTTAATTTCATGTGATCTATTATCTCCTAAATAGATGTGTCTACCATTATTAATCTCATGATAAGTATCAAACCAATCTCTTTTGCATGAAATATGGATTGATGCACCAGAATCTATAAACCAAGCATTATCATCATCAGTTTCTGCTGATAAAGCAGCATTGGACACAAACAATTTAAGATTGCTAACATCTTGACTAATTGCTTCATATCTATCAACATAATTTTCTGAATTCCTTCTTTATTTAAATTGATCAGACCTCCTTTTCATGCAATTCTTAGCAAAATGACCAAGTTTTCCACAGTAATAACACACATCATCTCTACTTGATTTGACATTTGTCCTTGGTAAAGGAGTACCTTGAAATGATTTTACCTATGGCTTTTTGCCTTTATTTTTCTCCCATTGTTTGACTTTGAAGGACTGCTTCCTTTTAGCCATCAACACCAAACCTGAATTGGGAGATTTCTGTTTAAGGCTTATTCTCCTCTCTTCTTCCTACAGAAGTATACCTACCAACTCATCAAAAGTAGGAGCCTTCTCTCTAGCTGAAAGACCAGTGATAAACATTTGATTTTCATCAAGCATTCCATTTAATGTCACAATAACCAAGTTTGTACTAGATATTGATTCACCAATTTCACCTAATTTATCCTTTAGATCTTTAATTCTAGAAATAAAATCACTAACACTTTCATTTTCTTCCATCTTAATTGAAGGAAGCTTACTCTTTAATTACAATATTCGATTTGTCGTTTTCGTCTCATACAAATTTTTGAGAGTGTCTCATGTCTCCTTGAATGTTTTTCACTCTCTAATGTGTGGAATAATGTTGTTCTTAACCGTCATCCGTAAAAGCACCTTTGCTTTGTTTTCCCGTCGCTCCCAATCTTCAATTGCAACATCTGTGGCTTGAGGGGACACTGGCTTAACTTCAGCTCCAAACACAATCGCCCATGTATTGTTGCCTTCCATCAAAGTCTACAACTTAAACTTCCAATTTGCATAATTTTCACCATCTAACTTGTTAGAGTCAGATAAATAAAATTCTCCCAATACATTAGCCATGTTACTTATTTTCACCGTATCAATCACCAGAAAGAAATTACTAATTTTCACATAAAATTTTATAGTTGCTCCCCCCCTTTTTTTTAGGTGAAATTTAACAACAAATTGTTATTTAGACCCAAATTCACTTATTACTGAGTTGGAAATTTGCAAGAACTTAAATCCCAAAAAACAACCACCACAAATTATTCTTCACTTAGAAAAACTATTTTCACCATAAACAACCCCAATTTGTAAAATATGCACATTTAAAACTTCATTTCAGAGTTCCCATCGAACACAAATAAGAGTTTTACACACTGAAAACTTCATTTCATAGTGCCCACCGAAATCACTGTCAAGAATACCAAAACAAATGATGGTTTTTTTCAGAAATATTGCACCCAGCGTTAGCCAAAGCGTGCCCCAGTTGTTCATACACACACAAAATGATAATTCCAGCAACAAAATGAAAAGGAAAAATTTTCCCAAACTTTTCAATATTCTCCACAAAAAAATCTGAGCAGATAAAAAATCTCTTGTACCAAAAGCTCACCCCACTAGCTTGTCTTGGGTCTCCGACGGCTCCTTCTTAGAAATATTCGGCTCCGTTTCTATGACAACAGATGACTCCCGCTAATGAGACTCATGAACTAGTCCTCCGCACCAGATGACTCCCTCCAATGAGGCTCACAACCAGTCCTCTGCACCAACGCACTTTTACGCACACGCAGATGAATTGCAAGTTCACAACAGTGAAAAATCACACACAGGGATGCAGTAACCTCAGTCCTTCAGCTGGCTCACCCTTCACCAAAGCTTAATGTGTTGCACACAGTAACACAGGCTGAACACAAAACACAAGACACACACTCTGCAACACACCCTCAATGACTTCAGTCTCTCACCGTTCATAGAGAACAATGACTCACACTCTTGAAACTTAACCTCGCTCTATACCAAATTGGAGAACACGCACTAAACACAACACACAAAACACACTTGCTTCATTCGATTGCTGAACAGGTTTTTATATACAGCAAAGAAGTTTCTGGAGTCGGTGGCTTCTCTAGGAAGCTATCCAGCTCTCGAGACATCCGCCGAATTCTCCAGAAGAGACTAGCTACTGCATTTATTGCAGGTGGTTGGAATTAATGTCTTCCAATAGATTCCCATGTACTCTCTGAATTCCAAAACACTCCATGCTATCATGGTAGTCTGTAATATTCATTCTTGGTTTATCTATTTTATTGTGTTTTCATTATGTCAGTTTTACTCTGATACCAGGATGAAAACCGCAAGGGTCTGATTTGTCTAGGGGATCCATCCAGGGTCCACTGTTGTGTTCCAGTCTTGTTTTCTACGTTAATGAGCACTCGGGAATGCCATTGCAGAGGCTCTGATATTTTTGTATCGGCATGTACTTTTTTAGTTAATAATATAAATAAAAGCCGCATTTCGGGATCTTATTATATTCATTGTTTTGATTGCAAATATTTTTAACTAGAACCTTAAAGTGTGTTATATTTGTCTAAACTTTTAAACTTTAAGATATTACAGTAGCATCAAAATTGTGCATCTTAGAAACCCGAGAGATTTTTTTTGCAAGATTGTGGTAACCTGGGTGAGATTTATTCTCACCCTAGCTGGAAGCTTCAAATTTCACTAGTATTTGGCATCACCCTAGTTGGTCTCTTACTTTTCAATTAATTAATTTTGATTTTTTCTTACTGCCCGTTCGAGAATTTTAGATCTGTATTGGGGCATGTGGTTCTTAGTTTAATTGTGCGAATTAGTTGATTGAAAACCACCACATTACATTGAAAGATGGAATGATCATAATATTTTGAGGATGATCGAAAATCCATATCATATTCGTTAGGCCAAGTTGTTGTCGCACTGGCCAAAGCCATAAGCGACGAATCAAGAGTTTATTCTCGAGAAGGACCAAGCCCCAATTAAGGATGTGTTTGTGATGATCCTAGCAAGGTGCAGTGACCGAGAACGTTGTGTTTGCCAAAGACAAGATTTTCATAAGGCCAATGGTGTACAGATCAATCAAGGGGAAAGGCCTAGAAAAAAGAAAAATATTATGCAAAAAAAATTGCGTTGATTAATTCCCTGGGAATTAATCAACACAATTTATGATGATCTTAGTGTCTGTTATCATCGCAGTAATGGCTTCTTCATAATTGTTGTGCCTCCAAGTTTATTTACGGTGAAAGGACATCCCCGATAAGTCTTGATTTACGAAAATAAAATCTTCGTGTGGGCTGCTATCACATTAATTAAATGCTTCTTCCGTGTCACTGTGCTAATAAGAATATAGTTGAAACTGTATAGTTTTAAAATAAATATAATATTTGATAGAAACACAAACAAATATATATCAAAGTAATTACATTTAAACACGATTAGAACATAAGGTGCCTGTAATAATTTTGAAACACAAAATTCCTTTAAAGAAATTTTGAACTTTAAAATTTGAAAGGGTTGTGCTTACTTTTGGAGTCATACTTTCTTAACATTATTTACCATTCATTCTTTTGTAAATATATCAAGGAATAGCAACAAGCGCACAAGAATTTTAACTGTGAAGAGGCCACATTTTCCAGATCACAACTTGGTCTATTGTTTCATATTTTTTCTTGGATCAATATTTTGCAATGTATACCATACAGAGTCCGCACGAGAATTCGTGGGGCACCGAGCCATGATTGGAAGATGTGTCCGAACTATTGTGAGTGTGCTGGAGAAATTATTTTCTTAGTTGCAGAAGTCATTCTGGAGGCCAAGCTACTTCAGATATCGTTATTCCGTTATTCTTCAGAATGTCATAGGCTTATTGTATTTACGTAATTTCTACTCAAATTACATTATTGTACGGGTTTGAGTTGCTTTAGATATCCTCAATCGCACCAGAGGTCTAATTCATTTGTTGTTGTAGGGAAGTTATCACTCTTGAAAGTAGAATATCAGTCCATTGAAGTGTCTATTTTCCAAGGGGAGATCGATTTCACTTCACAAGGAGCCAATTTTGAGGTTGAAATTAACTCCCAATTTGGGCCAAATGGTATTAAGGAAATTTAAAATCCCAAAGGCCATGAGGGAAATCCCTTTAAAACAATTTCTGCTAAAGGATATTGGAAATATTAATTCCAACCATTGCAACACACTACGAAACACCATGCACTGCAAAATCAAACCAATTAAATCGCCCATGCTGTGTACTAATTATTTTCTCTCTCAAGTATTAATGTCAAATTTGTATATTGAGATAAATATGAATGTATAAATTTGTATGTTGAGAAAATACTTGAGGAAATATTAGTGGGCGTGTGAAAACCAGTTTTACTGAGTTTTACAGACATTTACTCCACAACCCAAGTGATGCCAGTTCTTTGTGTTTTTCACTTGGAGCTGCAGTCTCCATTAATCATGTGAATGTATTTTCCTATGTTTTGAAATATAATACAAAGTATGTTATGTTGCGATGTGGTCTTAAAACTTCATAAGTAAATTCACTGCAAACTTTTTGTTTATACTTTTGTTTTGTCATGAGTTATTTCCTGGGTATTATTTAAATCTCTGTGTAGTTGCGATATTCTGATCTAGGTGTATTATTTAAGCCTCTATGTAGTTGTGATATTCTGACCGGACTCCTCTCCTCTTCCCCATGTAAAATTATTTTTTCTAACATGGTATCAGAGGAGGTTAAGCTCTATTAGTGTAAAAACAAGTGTTTTTACACTAAGTTAAAATTATTTTGAGGACAAATTGTTTTTTAGCATATTTACCACCAGGTAGAAACTTTTTTTCTCACTTAGAAATGGAGACATCGAGCACAAGCTTGACTAATCCTTAGATACCCCATTTTAATTGAAAGAATTATGATTAATGGGCTATTACAATGAAAGCCTTGTTTTCATCTCAAGACATTTGGGATTTGGTAGAGAATGGTTTTCAAGAGCCAACAAATGCAACAACATACAATGCATTGTCTCAAGCACGAAGGGGTTTGTTGAGCAACAACAAGGAGAAGGATGCAGAATCCCTCTTCTACATTTTTCAAGCAGTTTATTAAAGTATTTTCCCAAGGGTTGTAGAACCAACGAAGTCCAAGTAAGCATGGGACATGCTCCAGTCAACCTATTAAGGAATGGCAACTTTGAAACACTTTGTATGAAAGAGTCTGAGAATGTGGACTCATTTTATACACATGTAATTAGGTTGGTTACTCAAATCAGGTCTCATGGTGAGATACTTGAAGAAAGGAGAATAGTCGAGAAAATTTTGAGAAGTTTTCCAGCAAGGTTTGATGCTATTGTTGTGGCCATAGAAGAGACAAAGAATCTCTCACAGTTCTCAGTGGATGAGCTTCATGCATCAATGATTTCTCATGAGCATAGATTGAATAGAGCAACAATATTCTCATTGGAACATGCATTCAAGCCACAAGTTTCTTTTGGTCAAGGCCGAGGCTCTTATGCTGGAGGAAGAGGAGGAAGCCCACACAGAGGTGGAAGAAACAAACCTTCAAGCTCAAGTGGAAGGGGCGGCAATCAAATTCCAAGCCAAGGCCCAAGCCAAAATCAAGCACCAGGTCAGAGGTATGATAAATCTTAAGTCCAATGTCATTACTGTAAGAAGTGTGGTCATTATGCAAATGAATGTAGAAAGAACCAATATGACATTAGTAACAAACCAAGTGTAAATTTTACAAAAGAAAATCAAAACCATGATAGCATGTTTCTAGCTTGTAATAGAGCACAAGAAAAACAAGGTGATATATGGTATCTATATTTAGGGTGAGCAACCACATGTTAGCGAACATAGATATATTCTCCAATCTAGATGAAAGTGTGAAATCTGAAGTGACATTAGGGACTGGTAGCAAAGTCTCTGTCATGGGAAAAGGAAGAGTTAATATCCTAACAAATAAGGGGGAGAAGAAGTACATCTCAGGTGTTTACTTTGTCCTTGGTTTAAAGCATAACCTCATAACCATTGAACAACTCATTCAAATGGCTATAATGTCTTTTTCAAAAAAGATGAGTGAAAATCTTTAGGTAGGCCTCCATGAAGACAACTAATTGCAAGGGTTTGGATGACAAACAATAGAATGTTTCCCCTAAAGATAAGATCAGATTTGAACGAAGAAGGTGCACAAGAACAACTATCAATGAAATCACAAGAGGATGGAAGAAAAGAGGCAGCTGCCACACAAGTGAACTATCAAGCAGAGGTCAAAGATGAAAATTGGTTATGGCATTTGAGATTTGGACATCTCAACTTTGGAGCTTTGAATTTTGCTGGATAGGAAAGGCATGGTGAAGGGATTACCACTCATAGAAAAACCAAACAACTTATGTAAAGGATGTATCTTGGGCAAGCAACATAGAGAGACATTTCTAGTAGGAAAGTCAATAAGGGCAAAGGCACCTTTGGAGATTGTCCACTTAGATTTATGTGGACCAATGCAGACACCATCAATTGGCGGTAGCCACTATTTATTGACCTGCATAGATGACTATACAAGGAAGGCATTGGTCTATCTCCTAAAATGGAAAAGTGAAGTGTTTGAGCGCTTTCGTCAATACAAAGCTCTTGTTGAAAATCAATGTGGACACTACATCAAAGTCTTGAGGATTGACAGATATGACGAATATATCTCAAATGATTTCTTTCGATTTTGCAGGGAGCATGATTCGCATGCAATTTACAACAAGATAAACACCTCAGCAAAATGGTGTGGTGGAAAGGAAGAATAGGACCATGATGGAAATGGAAAGGAGTATGTTGAAGGCAAATAATTTTCCAAATAATTATTGGGTTGAACTTATCGCATGTGCAGTATATATCTTGAGTAGATGTCAAACCAAGTGTCCATAACGTATTTCCTGGGGAGGCATGGAGTGTGAAAAAGCATAGTGTCACTCACATGAGAGTCTTTGGTTATGTGGCATATGCACATGTCCCTGACAAGTTAAGGAAGACGTTAGACAGAAAGGAGGAGAAATGCATATTTGTTGGATATAGTGATGAATCCAAAGCATACAAGCTCTACAATCCATCAACCAAGAAGGTAATAATCAACAGAGATGTGCAGTTCATAGAAGAAGAAGCATGGGATGGAAGTTTAGAGAAGACAGTCAATGTGAAAGAATGTATACCACATGAGGACAAAGAGGAATTGACATTAGCAATCAATTCCTCAATAGTGACTCCCTCTACTAATATTCAAGTGCAATAAAGAAGGAAACAAGGAACACCATCAACAAATAATAGGACAATGTCAAACAGTCAAGCAAGTGATTCTCCAATCACGCTGCAAAGTGCAACACCAAGTGACATGTCAAGCCCATCTTCAACAAGCACAAGAAGACAAAAATTCAGAAATTTAAATGAAATATATGAGTAATATGAAGTTGATAGCAGTGCTGGTCTGAATTCCTTATTTGCATTATTTTGTCATGTAGATGACCCAATCCATTTTTAAGAAGCCGTCAAAGAAGAAAATCGAGTTGCGGCAATGGATGAAGAAATAGACACAATAGAAAAGAATGACACATGGGAGTTAGTGAACCTTCCGCAAGGAAAAGAAGTCATTTGAGTGATGTGGGTCTATTAGACCAAAAGAAATGTCGACGATAAGATTGAAAGGAAAAAAGAAACTGTAGTTCTCAAAGGATACAAGCAGTGGCATGGAAGAGATTATGCGGAGACGTTCACACCAGTCGTGAGGATGGAGACAATGCATAAAGTTGTGGCGATTGTCGTGCAACATAAATGGAAAGTGTATGAAATGGACGTAAAATCAATGTTCTTGAATGGAGTTTTGAAAGAGAAAGTGTATGTTGTACAACCGCCTAGTTATGAGGTAGAAGGGAAAGAAGACAAAGTGTATCGATTGAGGAAAGATCTTTATGAGCTGAAGCAATCACCGCATGCATGGTAGAATAGGATAGATGACTACTTGTTGGACAATGGTTTCGAAAAATGTGACAGAGAGCCTACCCTCTACATCAAAGAGAGTGATGGTAAGATTCTTATTATCTTCTGATATGTAGATGATTTGATTCTTACGGGAAATGATGATTTCCTCATCGTTGATTTCAAACAAGTCATGAAGAATGAATTTGAAATGACTCACTTGGGGTTGTTAAGATATTTTTTGGGCATAGAAGTGAAGAAAATAGAAAATGACATTTTTATATCTCAAGCAAAGTATGTGCCAGACATTTTGGAGAGGTTTAATATGCAAAAAAACAAGCCCACAACAACTCCAACTATCATGGGGTTGAATTTGAGCAAAGAAGATTGCAGTAGCAATGTCAATCCGACATTATACAAAATTACGATAGGAAGCTTGATGTATTTGACTTCCACTAGGCCGGATATAATGTGTGCAGTGCCTGGCGAAAAGGATTCATAGGTATGTCAATGGGACAAAACAATATGCCATTTTGTACACCGCAACAGATGATTTCAGGCTGGTTGGTTACACTAACAGTGATTGGGCAAGAAGTGTCGATGAGAGAAAGAGGACGTCAGGATATGATTTTCATTTGGGTTCCAGAGCCATTTCATGGGCTTCCAAGAACCAACCGATTGTTTCATTGTCAAAAATAGAAGTTGAATATTTCACCGCAACAACAGCAGCATGTCAAGTAGTTTGGATGAGAATGATGTTGAGGGATCTTTGTCATGACCAAGGGGGAATGACATCTATTTTCTGCGACAACATCTTAGCAATTGCATTACCAAAGAATTATTTTTTTCACAAGAGGACCAAGAATATTGATGCTAAATATCATTTTATCAGAGAGTTGATTAACAATGATGAAATTGTGTTGTAGTATTGCAGGTCAAAGGAACAATTTGCTGATATTTTCACAAGGCCATTGGCACATGAATTTTTTTTTTTATCTCAAAGATTGTTTGGGAATTTTCAATCGAGGTAGTAATTATTAAGGGGGAGTGTTGGAAATATTAATCCCAACCATTGCCCTAAACACACTGAGAAACACCATGCTTGTCTAGTCAAATACTACACAATTACATTTTTGTTTGCAGGGAAAATGACTAAAGTCAGAGCAGAAGTGCAACACTGACCATTCTACAACACAACAGAGAGGTAAACCACTTAATGAAGCTTGGTAAATAAGTATGGGCAAGCATTCACTCCCTGAATTTTGCCCACACTCCACAACACCTAGAAGATTATAAAACCAATTACTATGCAAAATCGCCCATGCTACATATTAATTATTTTCTCTGTCAAGTATTAATGTCAGATTTGTATGTTGAGATAAATATGAATGAAAAAGTCATTTTCTTGTTGGGAAAGTAAGAGAGAGAGAGAGGGTGAAAGTTTGTGAGGTAGTGAGGAGGAAATCGTGGAGGAAATATTGGTGGGTGTGTGAAAACTGGTTTTACAGACATTTACTACGCAACCCAGTGATGCGTAAATCACAGTAAGTCTTTTGTGTTTTTCACTTGGAGCTGCAGTCTACATTTATCATGCGAATGTATTTTCCTATGTTTTGAAATATAATACAAACTATGTTATGTTTTGATGTGGTCTTAAACCTTCATAAGTAAATTTACCACAACCTTTTTGTTTCTACCTTTGTTTTGCCTTGAGTTATTTCCTGTGTATTATTTAAGGCTCTGTGCAGTTGCAATATCCTTGCCGTAACATAATACTTACCTTGCCACAGCTAAATTCTGACCCAAACTCCTCTCCTCTGCCCCCGTAAAATTTTATAACAAAGGATAATTCTTGTCTATTTAGAATAAGGACGAGTTTGATCTCTAAAACACAATTGATCCCAAATTATTATTCCTAGGAGGGTTGAGTTGGAACGTGTATTTTCCTCAACCTTCAATGATCTATTCCTTTTATCTTCAAGTTTGGGAGGGTTGGACAAAGGGCCACAAAGCGAGCGAAGCATCGGGCCCATATATTCTAGAGAGAAAGAACATAGACAATGAGGAATACAAGCTGCAGGTAGGAGCCATCCATCATTATTGAAGAAGTTGAGGTCACCTGGCCAATGATGACGACATATTTAGTTGCAGATCAAATTAATAAGGTTTAGAGAAGCACATAGGATTCTAGGGCGAAATTGTTATTGATATGTGGAACCATGCATAGGAGGCCAAGGGTGGGGTTGTTTCTTTAATGTATGGATTTTGCTGAACATTAAAAAAAATGAGACAAGGGATTGAGACACTTTGAAATTATCTTTAAATATATCCATGGATCTGTAAACTATATACAAATCATTGTGTTGGAGCCAAGTTCAATAGTCTTCATGGTTGGGATTATTTTGGAATCATAATCTTGTGTGAATCAGCTTGGGATCTTACAGAGGACATTCAAGTTGTTCTGGGAAAATCGAGACATCATTTTTTAGGCGAACGAGTGACCCCAGACCAACCGAAGGTCTAATTGAGTGAAGTGGAGGGGTTTGTGAATTTAACACACTCTGAATGCAATCTGAAGTGTGAAGAAGTTTTGTGACAAAGGTTCAGATGGTGACCTAAGAAAATATGAAGTCTGAATTAACCTCTTGAGTTAACATCTTGGATTTCAATACATGTCTAAGACCTTGAAGAAAACACAAAGCATTATTCAAGTGTATTGAGTGTACTAAGGCACAGATAGGCCCAAGACCCTAAAGTAAATGTGGGTCCTATAGTAGGTCTTGTAGTAGAGCAGGATTCAAAGCTGAGGTGGGACTAAAGTACGCACCACTAGCAAATAAGTGGATCTTAAGTAGACTAGATTTTGTGTAGCACCTAGAACCTCTGGTGAGGGTATTATTTTCAATTATCAATTTTGGGTTATGTCTCTCACCATCTAACATGAACTATATTGTGCCAAACTGTTGTATGGTTTTGACAAATAAATAAATTAAAAATAAAAATAAAATTGAGATATAAGGGTTTTTGCTTGCATGTTTGAAGAATTAGTATTCCAACAATTTTTTTTCTTTGGTAGGGTAGAAGATGGGTCATATTGAAAAGACCTTGGAAAACACCCAAAAAAATCTTGATGAAATAGTGATAATATATATTCCTTTATGCAACAATACCTCCTTAAATCAAAGTAATGGTTAAAGTAGTAGATCATTCTCAGAAAGAGTCCATGTCATTTTGCAACGAAAGCATGCATTGGAAATAGAGAAAGGAGAAGGAAGAGGAAGTAATCTCTTCACACTTGGATCTGAATTATAACAAAAAAATTCAATCATAGACTTTCGTAAGTTAGAGGAATTAGACACATGTTTGTTCAAGGTGGGGTAGCTATAATGGAAGAGACTTAGTTGGGCACTCAAACCATCCATGCTTGTGTTGATACAACCTAAAATCTGGGATCATCCTTCTAAAGAGGCAAGGTTCACAGTGGCATCTTGTCACAACAAGTTCATATCTTTAACATCACCACTACTACCTTACAATAATGATATCATGAGAGAGTTATTTCAATTGATAGTAAAAACCCTTTAGGGGTTGAACAACAACTAGCTTCCTACCTTTCCGAAATGATGCATAATTTTAAAACTCATGGTAGAGTTCAATGTTGGCATCTCTATGCTGAATTTGGAATGTGGCGAATTAATATTTCAGTTACTACAAAAATTTTACACCAACATTACATCAGATCATCTAGATTATGTCAAAAAAAACATGTAAAAGATTGTGTGTCTATTCTTAAAAGGATATGCTGACATCTGTAAGATACTAGGATCCAAATTGTTGACCATTTGGAATAAGGAACTAAAGGTATCATCAGCTACCTATGATCTAGTCGAGAAGTCAGGCAATCAAAACATAAAATTTCTCGGGAGCGTGTTGGCTAGGAAGGAGCTGAGAACAAAATCTGCAACAAGAATGACCTAACTAGGAGAGGCATATGATTTATCTACAAGGGACCTTAGGCCCTTAACCATTTATGTCAAGGTGATAAGGAGGAAACGAAGGCAGAAAAATTAGAGACTCCTTCAAATCATGGTAATTCATCCATAGTTGGGTTCACCAATTTTCAAAAGAGAACCTATGAAGAATCCAAGCACTCAAGTACAGATGGTAAGCAACAACACCATGTTTTTTATAAAAACTTTCAGGACAAGCCGATGATAATCAATCAGCTTGAAAAAGTACATGGGGAAAGGAAGGAGGTAATTCCTCGTGATGATGTGGTATTTGAGTCTATAGATATCCAGGAGAACATCCATAAATATTATGGGAAATCAGGTGTAGATAACAGTCCATCAGAACACAATTGTTTCACAACTAGAGAGGGTGGACAACTTATCCCCACATGTGGAGAAGGCCAGGAAGAAGACATTGAAGGAGAATAAATGAGGAGATAGTAGTAATAGTTTGACATGATGATCATAATCGCACGAGCAACATGAAAAATATAGTATGTAGGATGATCCATGTCTAGAGGGTCAGTGAAAGGTTCACGTTGAAGCTATGGCCGTGGGACATCTAGTGTAGATTGGTATAAAGACATTCAACAGGGAATTATAATTTCTAGTAGATGACTTTTGGGAAAGGATCATGCATTTCAAGACAAACCTTATGATATTGAAGCAAAGATTCATGATAGTCTGAGACACTGTCTTATAGGAGAATAGAAAAATTGAGGAGCTCATAGGGGTATGTGTCGAATCAATGACCAAGTTGTCCAATGTTGAGAAATGACTCAAGTACCTCACAAGGAAACAAGAGGAGTACAGTTGGGAGTTCTAGAGCAGCCATCTAAATGAGTACATAGATAAGGCTTGCAACATTACAAACCCACCATTATACATTGGGAAGAGTAGGGCAGACTTCTTCAAATTCTTCATGTTGGGTGATCAAATGGAGTAGCATGAGTTGAGCATTGAGCAATATCAACATAGTAGATTTACAAGTATTCATTCTTCCCAAGGCATGGATTGCTGAGAGATTATGAGTTATTGTTGGCTTGAGGGGGCTTGGACCCAGGTTCAGAGTTAGTTGCGCTAACCAACAAAACCCTACACTACCGACCCTTTCTACAACAACCTGCATAGCGCAGGCTGTAGTCTCACCCGAGGTAGTATTGGGGGATGCTAAAACCAAGCATCTGCATCCAAAAGGCTATGTGAAGTGGGGTTAAGTCATTTCTTTAGTTTCAAGCCTGATCTTACATTTGCAAACCTTTATCCATGAAATCTTCAAACTTACAATGATTTTTAGTTAAGAAAACTTATTACTTCGTGTAATCATCTAATTGTGCATAAAATCACATATAATAGTAGATCCAGATCTTCGCATAGCAATAAATAAAAAAATATAGATAACTATCATTCAAGTGTTCATAAATATAAAGAACATTTAAGTATATGAATGTGTAACACCCCTCCATTGTGTGTTAAATTATTGTAAACCTAAGCTGAGGAAAGCTAGGTGTGATACCCTCCTTTGTGGGTTAAACTATTTTAAACCTAAGCTAAGGAAAGCTAGGTATGATATGTAATATGAAAAGAAAATATGTTATTAAATAAATTAATAAAATAAATCACTTGGAGGGTGGAGCACTAAGAGAGATGAGATTCTTGCCAAATCCCATTGAGGAATGGAATAGAGATGACTCTTTCATGATGAAACTTCTAGATGTAATTCTAGATAAGCTTTAATGGATCAGAGATAAATATCCATCGAACATAAAAGCTTTGTGCAAGATAAAGGCAAGATTTTATGAGGAAAATCCTCGTGGGAGATAAAGACGAGCTTTTTTGAAAAATACCTAGACAAATGGAAAGATGAATAAAAGCGGGACACCACTAATGGAAAGTAAATCATGAAAGAGGGTATTAAATATTGAGTGCATTGATCAATTGAGGACAGTTGATCCATGGGAAGAACCTCGGCTTGTGGGGAATCAAAGGTGATTCATGTTGGGTGGTGGTGCTCTGCACTCCAACTAATGTTCTAGTTGGTTTCATGATGTGTGGAATGTTTTGTACAATGTTTTCTTCCCTCCTTGTTACAAATTCAGTTAGCTTATAAAGGAAATTGCATGAGTTTTCTTAGATATGAGAATGATTGTAGATTTACATGTGACTAATATATATGAACAAAATTTTCTATATTAGTTCGTTTTATGATTTCTCTTACATGAACGCATGTGATAGTATGGTTCCTTATGGTGGACCAAGATGAATTAGTAGAGGAACTTAATATGCGAATTGATGCATTAGTGTATGTTGTCATTCATGTGCTATTATGATAATGAATCTCTATGCAAGAAAAAATATAGATAAATAATTATGTTCTAATGTTTGACACTTTATAGCCTAAGGTTCATAATATATATGTATTTACATTATGGACAGAATGCAGTTATGGTGGGCTTGTTATGCATAAGATAATAGTGTCAATGTTCCTCTAACAACACTGTAGGAATTAGGCAATAGCAACTACATTTCATGTGTGTTAATGTTTCTATGAAGGCTTCAAAGTACTATTAAGTCTAAATGCTTAATTTCCATTATGCCTAAAAGTTAAACCATTGATGGTGTTGAAAAATTATTGCTATAGAATATGCTTAATAATTGAGCTAACATATAAGTTTTATTGAGGAAGTCAAAAACTACATCGCAGACCCACTTTGGGGTTGTTTAACTTTATTTAATAATTTACATGGTTTCTTGAATGATAGTGTTCATGTAATAGTTGAACTTAATGTACTAGTGACTACTTTCAAATTCCAACTATAATAGAAACCGAATTTTAAGATTAGTGGAGCCTAACAATGGAATTTTCGGGTAGGCTTAGGAGGTACGTTACAAATGGTATCATAGCTTCAAGTTCAAACCTTTCCACCTATTGGCCGATCCATTTTTGCGGAATATGACTAAGGATGAGAATTAATCCAACATTTAAGAAAAAGGGTTTAAAACCTATAAGGTAAAGTAGATTGTGAAACATGGAACATGAAATTATTATTCTCAAGATAGAATCAAATATAGAAATTGAAAAATGTTAGTAAACCTTCCATATATGAATTTTGGATTGATTCTATATGATGTATACATGCTAGTATAAATGACGAAGCCATTCATATTATTGAACTGATTAATTGGACATAACCATCCATACAACAATCATGCAAGTAATACTTCACTTGGAACAATGGTAAAATACCAACGAATTGAAATATAGGTATTACATATATGCTTCCCAAGCATTGAATAAGCCAAACTAGAACCTGATACACAATGCCCATCACGAGAGGAGTCAATGGAGGATTGATTCTATATGATGTATACATGCTAGTATAAATGACGAAGCCATTCATATTATTGAACTGATTAATTGGACATAACCATCCATACAACAATCATGCAAGTAATACTTCACTTGGAACAATGGTAAAATACCAACGAATTGAAATATAGGTATTACATATATGCTTCCCAAGCATTGAATAAGCCAAACTAGAACCTGATACACAATGCCCATCACGAGAGGAGTCAATGGAAGGAGAATGCTAGGAATAAACCACGTCAATAGGTGTTCAAAGAGTTTCACATATGTGTAGGCATCGATCTGGTTTTCTTATCCTCTCTTCAAAACATTGTGCAAGGGCCAACCACTACAACTTTATCCCTGGTCCAATCCCACTTTTCTCGAACTTCCTTGGCACTCAATTACATGCTGAGTATGGCGGCCTATACAAAAACTCTGATGGGAATATTTGTTAGGATGGGTCAAACCATTGGAACCATCCAAGTGATAGTTCACTGTGGAAAATTTTTCGATCGTGCGAACACAAAGAAGGATGATTATTACCTGTGGCTTCTGGTTGTTATGTGAGAAATTTAGGGATACTCATTTGTTTCTATCATTCCTTCTACCCTTTGTTCCGCTTCACCTCCTAAAGCACCTACAATGCAATAGGGACCAAAGAGAAGTGTGTATATGTTGTGGGGCATCTGTTGGCCATAGAAAAAAGTGTTGAAAAAAAAAGTATTTTCCCGAAGAAATTGAAATACCAATGTGTGATTTGGCTTCGAAGTTTGAAATATTGGTTTCAACCACTTATTGTTTATAAATTAGACTTTAGAATGTTAGAGAATACATTGTCACAAATACGAATAACTATTTCTTCCACTTAGCATAAAAAGCGTATGCGAAGGTAGAATTTGTAGACTTAGAAGTGATAATAGCGAGATTGGGTCCATATTTTATTAATGCATTGATGGATCATAATCCAACCATCTCAGAAACCTAAGCGTTGTCAAATTAGGGTGCGGTTATGCACAACTTGTCTTTAATCATTTTGATTTTATGGATTAAAAACCGTTAGTAAATGTAGTTTCCCGTTTCTATTTTCTTTACTGCATGCGTGAAGGAACAAAGGCATGGATAATATCATCCAGGGCATTATCATCATGAGTGGGATAGAGTATCATACAATGAATTGATAAGGATGTACGTCGGAAAGTGGGTAGATTACCACACAAAAAAAATCTCGACTGCTGTTTACTAGTAGTAATATTGTTTCCGTGTTTAACTATTCGTTGTTAGGGTAGGTGCTAAGTTGGGATGATCATTATCCTGAGTCAAATAAGGACCTAGCATGTGAGGACGGAGGATTTTAATTGTAATCTAGGAAGAAATGTAAGCCACAGGATTTTTAGTAATTGAAACTAATGGGAAAAATGGAAAAAATCATTGTATCCCTTTTAGATGTCGATCAAGTAGTCGCACTGTTCCATGAGGATCGAAGAAAATCTAGAGCTCGCTATTTCCTCTATCAACCCAATGAATTAGAGGCATTATGCTTAGTCATATTAATCGCTATCCAAGTGATAAGCATAATCATGGACATGCAAAGGAAGATAACTTTTATCCCCACCTTCCACCGAGTACCCTATCTTTCAAGGTGTGGATACTAATTATAAATTAGTGAGCAGGCTCGGTCTTTGTAGATCTCATTAGGTTATGGAGATAGCATGAGTTATAAACCTAATGGCGTTGATGATGAGTCATCATCGGTGTATGCTTGTCGTGGGAGTAAACATGCCATTGGTTGGCACTCCATAACTCTGGTTTCCTGAATTATTGTGTATAGTTGTGTTCTATCACAGGTTCCCGGGTAGGCTTATGTGACACTGGTTTCAAAGTTGGTTATTTGAACTGCTTTCTATTATGGAGAATAAATCGACTCTATTTTAGTATGAGAAATCACTCTTAAACCCAGCCGTATGGTGAAAAAAATGAGATCTGTCAATAAATATTTGTTCCTCACTCTATGCCTCTACACTAATGGTGGAGGAAGCATTTTGTAGAGAGAATCTAAGGGCTCCATCATCCTGAGCCAACATAATAATAGTGGTAGTATTCAAAAAACCTCGGAATTGCAAAGGATTTTGTTGTTGTGGGTGTGCCCATTTTGTTGTAACAAAAGTAGTCTTTAATGTGCATCGATTTAATATTTTTCGTCAATGTGGGGAAGTTGTAATGTTTCATTTAACTAGATATAATAAGTTGACAATAAAAATGACCATCCTAAATGTGTATAGCGATGCTTAATTGTCTTCACCTTTGGTACTTAGATTGTCTAGAAAAAAAATCATTTGTAACATGGACGCAGATAATCATACATCCATATAACTTATGTTAATTATTATAATTTATAGTTATTAATGGTATGTTAATTGAAAGATATCTGTTGATGATGTTATCAGAGATAACCAAATTAAATGATTAAGAAAAGACTGACTATAATTGTTTCTTGGAAAATTTGGTAAAATATGGACACGCAGAAGCACTCGACGTTTCAAAGAGAAATGATTCAGTATGCCATGAACTAGTTTGGAGGATGGTTTGACTTAGACGATGGTTTTTTGCCAATATATATTTGTATTGACTTTTCAATATTGAATGAGGTTGAACATGCTTAAAGTTCAAAATTTGTATGAGAGTATTATAAAATCAATCCCCTCTTAAATCAACTTCCTTCTTTGACCTTGTAAACACAAGGATGGCATAACTATTTTTTCGTATGAACCAATGGAGCTGCTAGCCTCTACATCGTTGAAGTGTGATGTAAAAACTATTGTGATAATCTTCAGATAGAAAAAACAAAAAAAACTTAATGATGATGCTAAAAGGATCTTAGTTGTTTGTACCAAATGTTGGGGTAGTGTTTTTCAGTAGAGTTATTGTAAGAAAACAAGAGATAGGATGAAATGCATATTGCGGGTTTAATAAAATTAATTTAATTACAAAATGTGCTAAAAATGTTGATCGAAATTCTGAAATTTTCTGCACGGGTTGAAATACTGATTCAATAAAGATATACAACTCCAGCAAATAGGAATGATTGCTTAAAAAAAAATTGGGCAAATGGACCAAGTTAATTCATGGTAAACTTAATTCATGGACCAAGGTGGACTTAATCAATCAAAGTCTGGCAAACTCTTGTAAAAATAAGTATAGTAGCATGTGGGTGTGTAATATTATGGTATGTGTGTTGATGGTATGTTCATCATAGCATAAGAGTTTGTAGAGGTAGTGTAGATAATAGTGTATAATGGTTGATAATTCTTATCATGCTAAAGGTTGTGCACCTATTGTGGTTGTGTGCTGAAAGAAGATTTCTTTAACAATGTTATTGATTACTGTGTTTTTGTCATAGTATATTAATATAGAGATTGTTATGAAGAAGCGTCTTATCCCTATTATGTACTAACCATAAGCCTATATTGGCTCTGTAATATGTATGGTCTATTGGTTGAATGTGGTTAATATAAGGGATAAGTGTTGAGTGTTGTCACAATAACTAAATAAGGGATGATAGTATGGATTGAGAAAGGGTCATCCTAAGGATGTGGACTGAGAGAGCTTGTGAGTATTGTGTTGTTGCTTATAACATTGATGTAATTAGCATATATTATCATGATATTGAAATTATAGTTGGGCATAACTTGTTTTAATAGAGGGAGTCTCTGATTGTATCATTGTTTTATTGTTGTATAATGATACATATACCCATGTATTGTCATGAATTATTTTGTATGTGTTACCATAGTCTGGCTGAGTGGTCATTCAAATACACATGTTTTGAAGAGGATCATGCTTAATATCCATGCATAGTAATGAGTCATATGAATCTTCCATGTAAGCACTTCCTGATGAATTTTGGTATTGGTTCTGGATTCATTAGTCAACCTTATGGTCTCTTACATGTTGAAATAAAGTAAAAGTCATTGTTCAACAATCATAAAGATGTTGGTTACCCCAATGCCTATTAAGGGGGAGTATGTTCTGTAGAAGGAAAGAGTGTGATTGACCTAATGATTATGTTGGTAAAGTAGTGTGGAGTTGTTGTTGTGTTGTGATAGATTGTATGTTTTATCGCTTAGATGTTGGGCATAGTTGTGTTGAGCAAGGATTGATGGTTGTGACTTGTAGAATCAATGTTGTGCTGCTAGCCATGCTTATAAATATGCATAGCATGTGGAAATTTTTCTTTTCCCTCCATGTATGGGATTTGAGTTGCTTGAACTATATTGAAGTTATATTTTTGCTAGCATACATGCATGGGCTATTATGTGCCAATGATAAATAGGCAAAGTATGCATGAATAACTTATGATTATGCTTAAGAGTAAGGCTGAATAAGGAAGTTGAAGGATATTAGTCCTTACTCTCAGGGAAAATCTTATTACTAAGATGTTATAACATATCATGTGCCTTAGTGATAAAATTCCTTAAAAGTAATGTTGTTAGATTTTGTTTAAGATTAATAACAAGTAATGCATATAGAAGGAAGATATGATTACTTGAGTGGCCCAGTTACACATGTTGCCTTCATGTGTGAAAGAACCACACTTTTTCATAAAACTAGACTATGATAACACCAGATAAGGAATTTACCATGCTTATTAGGGAATATGTGAGTACTTAATTCTAGTTAAATACTAAACTATGATCATCATGGTATAAAAAAAACTTACAAAAAAAGGGTATAATTGCTATGAAAGGACATAGATAAACAAAAATCCCACCTAATATGTGAGGTGATGATTATATAAAGGAATTGTTAAACATTAGTAAAAATAAAAAATTCCAAAGTGAAATTATATACCTCATGAGAGGTTGGGGGGTAACTAAGTGTGTTCCACCCTAAGTATCATACCATGGTAAAGGTTTACCTAAAATAACGTTAAGATGGTAAGGACATGTTAGAGTATAAGACTATATAACTATACAAATTGTCTTTCCATCTAATCCTTTGATTAATGCATCTACATATATGATGTGATTTGTGCTTCAATTGGAAGAAAGTGTGATTAAGGGGAACCTAACTTTAACAGATTTACCAGGACATATGCATCTTTCAATGGATATACATAATGGAACCTATAAGTATCCTTGAGTACAAACCATAGTAATTGATGACGTAACACAAATTGTATGGACCACTGGGTCAATTAAATGGTATATAACAATCTATTTAAATAGATTGATAACACAAAAACTGAAATGCATAATTTGTACCAAGCAATTTTGGTAGGTTCTCTTATTGGATTGCATTGATAATGTCTGGACAACATAAGAAATGTTGCATAATTCAAATAAGAATTCATAAAATGGATAACTCATCTTTTGGTTAAGGGTGATTTAATGTTAAAGAGGAGCTAACATGTAAGTACCCTGAGATCATAAACACTTACAACTAAAAGGGGTTTAGGATTGAAAGTAGTAAAAATTTTCATGTATAACTACACTAAATTATCCATGGCCAACAAGTTGTTGAGGCATAAAAGGGGAAATAGTAAATCATACGAGATGGATTAATTAATAATGAAGTATGATTTGATGAATATTAAACTTCAAAAGCTATGAGTTTATAGTTTTCTTTAGAACATTAAGCAAAAGGTATGATTAAGATGAAAAGATGTATGAATACAATACTATGCTACTAATATTGTGTTACAACCAAATGAAATTTGAAAATGATCTACACTTGGCATAAAACTTTCTTGGATTACAAAAATGAATCATGCTTATGGGAATTCCTTATAAACTAAGAATGGTTGTTCTATTTATCAGAAATAGATAAAGGAATGTTTGGCATGATTCTAACATAGTGGAAAACATGTGGTTAAAACTTATGTCATGTAGGTGATACCATGAGGATGGTATGATGGGTTGTAGCACAGATGGTACTATGTACAACAGTACATACAGTACCATATGATTACGTGTGTTACATGATTGAAATAGGATATGTATATCGGTGCATATAATATACCTTGTGTGTAGGTATGCATGAAGACATTGGGTAGATGTTTGGCAGGAAACCGACCTAGAGCTTACACAGAATAAGGAACGTAAGAAGATTTTCAAGGATAAGTAACCATGGTTAATTGCACTTTGGCCTACATACAATTATGATGAATATATATAATTAAAATCTATAATTAATATAATGGTTATGTGAACTAATCTGTTATGACATTGCAGGCATATTGATGTGGAAAATATGCTAACAGATGTGTTGTATGTAGAGAAACTGCAAGAAGCAGGTGTTCGACAAGAACACAAAGGCTTGGAAGAATTCCAGAAGAGAACCTGCATTCTTAAGATAAAATGAAAAATGAGCAATAACTGCTTTAGTAATATTGAGTAATATATCATGATATTTATAATAGTTAAATTTATACATCTATAACTTCTCACGGTAATCCAGAATTTATCCAGGACAAAGAATTAAAGGTATTATAGACTCATGTGCATGGATGTGCCTATGTTACTTTATGCAATGGATCAATAAGATTGCAAAATACATAGACACTGAGGTAGTTAGAGAAAACATAACAGGAAAACATGTAATACAACAAGTTCAATTAGAAGTTCACCCAATACTCTTGGGCTATGTCTCCTGGTCCAGCTTTCAGTGGTGGCCTCTCTATTATGTTTTCAAAGCAGAGTTTCTTTACTACAGTGAGCTCAATTTGAGTCTCACTCAACAGATATGAATCAGTAGGATTTGAGTACACAAACTCTCCTTACTAGTACTTGACCTCTACTGGTCATAGTAGTATGAGCCCAATATGAAACTCATACATTACAGGCCTATGCCGAGGGGCTCACTTGAACCTCTCAAGCTTTCTTTGGAGTGCACAGACTCTCTGACTCTCTCTGGCTCAATGCTACCCTCAAGTCATCTTGGCTTTTTCTCTCTGTTCTCTGCTCTTAGCTTTTTGTGTTTAACTAACTCCTCTCTGTGTGTGTCTGATGTATGTCTGTTTCTGTCTGTGTGTCCTCTACTTCTATCAGTTCATGTCTTTAAATCCAGTCTTCTTTCTGTCAGTTCGTTTCCACTTCCTGGCGTTCTGGTTTTCCTTCCTCTGTCTGTTTGAACCCCCCTGTTCTGCATCATCATCACTATGTAACGCCTCACAGGGAGGTGGCCACCTATTCTACAATGGGTGAGTGTGTCAGGTTCCTTGGATACATTTGAATGGTCATTATTTCTATCTGTTCCAAGATGCCCACGAAACACGAATCTTTTGCCAACTCATCGTCCACATCGGTCTTCAAATCCCATGTAATCTTGCTTTACAACCTTGTCGAATCCGGTCATTTATTGGGACACGCCTCCACCATTGATATAGGCCCCCCCGATCCTACGGTCGTCGTTCATATCGAGCGGGTAAGTAGCATGACGTTTACCTGTTCGATGTGAGCGGTTTTCTCTCTCTTCCACCAGACGCATGTCACTCAGTGTGTGGCATCAGGTGGGACTTGGGAAAAACTGCTTACTACCTCGAGGCCTTCCAATATCCTGCCGGTTTTGTGGAATCCACGGAACCGAATTTATTACTTTTTCGCATTTCATGGCCATTTCAGGTCTGGGCACTTAGAGGCTTTCCTTCACTGAGGGGGAAACCTTGCGATATGTGATTAGCACATCACATATCGGAAACCACCCCCATTTCTTGAATTAGCCTCTAGTTTTACCAATTTGTGCCAGCAAGCATTACCATGGGCCAACAGTCTGCATGCTTGACCAAGGGTCCTCGTTGCTCCACACTGATCACAATTGCAATTGTCACGAGGTTTCCTTCTGATAGATTGGTCTTTCTAAGACTTGAATCTGTTTGGCATAATTTGAATGACTTTATGAAAACTTAGAGAGCGTTTAGGATCCAATTCAGATCACGACCTTCCCACTGAAAAATATTTTGGACCACCAAAAGTTTATTTTTAAGCATCAATCAAGTGAGGGTATTGATTCATCACTTTCCCAATTTCTATCCATTTCGCACTGCTTGGCTTTCAAACTTTCAGTCCAATCTTGAGGTACTCAACATCCCCTCTGCAGGTAGTTCTCACCTTCCTGTCCAGAACTGTATCTTCCTACAATTCATTAAGATATTCAGGAAACAGATCATCAATAGAAGGCAATTGACTATGCTCTTCGGGATCTTCAATTAACGAAGGTTCAAATAATCTCAAGTTGTCTCCATTAACAACTGACTAGATGTGCATGTAAGCTAGTAAATCAAGGCGAAAATCATTCTCACCAATTTTCTCAAGTATCTCGAAAGGTTCATACCTTATTGGCTTCAGCTTCTTACCTTCACCTTGCATTCAGTCTTTGCTGATATACAGCCAGACTTGATCACCAACTTGGAAGCTATGCTCCATCCGATGCTTGTCATGCCTTGCCTTATACTTGGCTTTGCTCTTTCCCAGCTGTTCCTGTACTTCCTGGTGAATCTCTTGAATTTGTTCGATGAACTTGGTTGCCTTGTCCACATCATTGTGTCCATCAACCGCTATGTCTTTACCCAAAAAGAAATCCAAGGGAGACCTTGGTGTGAAACCAAAATAGGTCTTAAAAGGAGATCTCTGTGTAGAAGAATGTTTAGCTCGGTTGTAAGCATGCTGCACATAACATAAATGTTCATCACAAAGCCTGGGATGCTTGCTGCAATAGCCTCTGAGCAACTGGATCATCATCCTGTTGACTACTTCTATTTGGCCATCTGTTTTCGGATGAAGAGTTGTGCTTTTCTTCAGTCTGGTGTCCATCAATTCCCACATACTTGACCAAACTTTCCCAAGAAATCAGGTATCTCGATCAGATACAATGGAAGTGGGTAATCCAAAATGAACCCATACATGCTGAAAGAACAACTTTTTAGTTTGTTCAGCTGTAATCTGTTTGTTACAAGGTATTAAAATACACATTTTGTTGAACCTATCAACAACAACATATAAATAGTCATGACCTTTCCTAGATTTAGGCAGTCCTCCAACAAAGTCCATGGAAACACTTTCTCAAGGATGAGAAGGAACTATTAGTGGAGCGTACAAGCCTAGTTTTCTATTGATGGGCTTGCTTTTAGCACACACAGTACACCCTCTTACATATCTAGAAACTGTCTCATTCATTTTTGGCCAATAACAAAATCTTTGCAATCGTGCCACTGTTTTACTTACAGCAAAGTGACCTGATATTAGAGAAGTGTGTGCGTCTCGAATTATCTTTACTCTTTCTATTTGAGGAATGCATAACTTTCCCAAATGATATAAGAGTTGGTCCTTAACATGATAATCCAATTCTTATAACCATGACTTAAAGTTGCATATACATCTTTAAAATCTATATCTTGAGCATACTATTCAATGTAGCTTTCATGCAATACTGAATTATGCTTAAGTATAGTGGATGCATTTATGATTGGTCTGGACAACATATTTGCAACTTTATTGTGTATGCCCTTTTAATATCTGATGACAAGATGAAACTGTTGTAGAAAACCCATCCACCTATAATGTCTTGATTGCTACAACTTAGTTTGTGAGTGAAAATATTGAAGTGGCTAATGATCAGTGTCTATAACTATTTCTTTGCCCATTAAATAATGTTTCCACTTTTTCACAATGTATACTAATGCATACAATTCTTTATCATATGTGGTATAGTTAACTACTACAAAATTAAATGTCTCAGAATGATAACATATGGGTTTACCATGCTGCATCAACACTGCTCCCATGGCATAGTCACTGGCATCCATTTCAATCTCAAATGGTATTTGAAGATCGGGCAGTGCTAGTACTGGTGTTGTACTAATCTTTTCTTTCAAGGTGTCGAAGGTTTTCTGTTGTTTACCTTCCCACTGAAACACCATTGTTCAATCCTGTTAAAGCATGTAAGGGAGCTGCAATTAAGGAAAAGTTAGAAATAAACTTTCTCCAATATTGTGTTGCTCCTAAGAAGCTTCTAACTTCGGTAACAGATTCGGGTTTAGGCCAGTTTACAATGGTTGCAACCTTAGAGGGATCTATGTTCAATTCACCACCCCCTACAATATGACCCAAATAATTCAAAGATGTTTTGCCAAATTCACATTTTGAGAGCTTAACATAAAGATTTTCTTTTTTCAAAACATCTAGAGTCTGATTAACATGCTTTAAATGTTCTTCCTAGTTTTACTAAATATAAGAATGTCATCCAAATATACAATGACAAAATCATCAAGAAAATGTCTGAGCACATTACTCTCATGAAAGTAGCAGGAGCATTAGTTAAACCAAAAGGCATAACCAACCACTCATACAATCCCTGCTTTGTTTTGAAAGCAGTATTCCATGCATCTTGCTTTGCAACTCTGACCTGATGATAGCGACTATGCAAGTCCAACTTGGAAAAATAAACAGCTTCCTTTAATTGATCCAATAGATCATCTATGCGGGGAAGGGGGATAACGATTTTTTATTATTATCTTATTCAGTGCTCGGTAATCAAAGCACATTCTCCATGAGCCATCTTTCTTTCTCACCAAGACAATTGGAGACCCACATGGTGATGTGCTAGGTCTGATGAACCCCTTCTCGAGCAACTCATGTACCTGCTTCTTGATTTCTACATTCTCTAAAGAGGAAAACCTATACATTCCAATGTTAGGCAATGAAGCATCTTGCTATAAATTAATATCATGTACTATTTCCTTTTTGGGTGGCAGACCTTTAGGTTCTTGAAACAGTATATCATATTTTGAAACAACTTTTTCTAAATCAGCTTGTTGTTTAGCATCACAGCCCTCAAATACATTGGTTTTATCAGGTTTCTTTTCCTTTACAACCATCAGTAAAAGATGTTTGCATGAATTTACAATTCTTTTCATCTACCGAAGTTTATGAGAGTATAATTATTCTTGAGTTTATGAGCTCTTACAATATATTCAATTCCATATTTAACAATTTGATACTTGCTCTCAACTCTATAGAAAATAGCTTTTCTATCATACAAGTAAGGACTTCCCAAAACAATTCGGCATTTATCCAAAGGAACTATATCTAACTCAACCTCATCTACAAATGTTGACCCAAAAGAAAACCTAAGTTTACATTGTCTAGTAACTTGTAGCTATGGTTTATCACATAACCAACCTAATGAATATGGCTTTTTGTGAGGTGTGGTTAGTAATCCCAACTTCTTTACAATTGCTTCAGAAATTAAATTTACTTGTGAGCCACTATCAAAAAAAGTATCAATCTTTTGATGCTTGTCAATAACTCGAATATGAAAAAGATCGTGTCTTTTCCTCTCATTTTCTTCATTATCAGTAGATTGTTCAGAATTACTAGTAGATGCTTCATAATTTTTATCTTTTATACTTGTGGCTGTGATTGTTGTTTCATCTCTTGAGTCTGACCACAAATCCTTTTGAGTAGCTGCAGTAGTCTTCTTCTTCTTGCCCTCGAACTTCTTGGGTCTCAGCTCCGGATGCAGGATCCAACAGTGTTCATCATCATGCCCATCCTTCTTATAGTGAGTGTATGAAGACTTGGTATTTTGTACAGTATTGGCCTTCCTATCTTTCCATTTCTATTTTCTTTTCACCTTATTTTTGCTTGCTATGGGTTTTGATGATCCCCCAACTTCTGGGTTCACATTCTTTCCTCTAGCCTCTAGATGTGTAGCTTGAACAGATACCTCATCTATGCTAGTGGGATTAAACATGATAATTGTGTGTCTTAAGTAGGTGTATAGAACACCTATATACTTCAACAGAGTTTCAGGTGAGTCTAAAGAAATTCCTAGAATCAAATCTCTTTTCCTAAATTCTTGAGTGTAACTTTGTACACTTTTCCCTTTCAATTGTTGAAGAGTTTGCCAGTTCATCATGACTTTCTGCATATAGGCTAGTGGATAGAATTTCTTTTAATCGCGGAAACAAACTCACTCCAGATAGAAAGAATCTTACCATGCTTCTTCATGTCATCTTGTGCCCTGCCTTCCCACCATACCAAGGTAGTGCCTCCAAGGCGTAGGATGGCCAGCTGAATCTTACTCTTGTTTGAATCGATGCTTTGTACTTTGCAATAAACATCAATCTATCTAATCCAATTATCTAGATTCTCTGCATTCAACTCTCGATCATATATTGGTAAATCAAATTTAACATCTAATTTAATGACAGATGTCTTCTTTTTGTTTTCAAGGATACTAGGAGGTGTGGGAAGATTTCCTTCTTTCCCTTTTCCTTTAGAGTGGTCATGGAGGAGAGATTATTCTGCTCCTTTATCTCGTTTGGAGTTTGATGCATCTTCCTCTCTACCTTTCTTAACTTCTCTATACATTTCCTCCACCATGGCTCTCATGGTCATGAAACTATCCATGAACCTTGGGTCTGATTCCAAGGGACATTCTTCTGACATTATTGTCTTAGTATAGACTCTTTCAATTTCATGGTTAGTTTCAACCAACTCTCCTTCTCCTAATTTAAGCTTTTATCTAATTAGCATTCAACAACAAAATCCAGCACAAGCTTGTCTAACCTTTGTAACCCAAAGCTCTGATACCACTTGATCTGGAATTTATCCAAGACAAAGAATTAAAGGTATTACAGAATCATGTGCATGGATGCGCCTATGTTACTTTATGCAATGGATTGATAAGATTGCAAAATACATAGACACTGAGGTAGTTAGAGAAAACATAATAGGAAAATATGTAATACAACAAGTTTAATAAGGAGTTCACCCAATACTCTTAGGCTACGTCTCCTGGTCCAGCTTTCAGCGGTGGCCACTCTATTATGTTTTCAAAGTAGAGTTTCTTTACAACAGTGAGATTAATTTGAGTCTCACTCAACAGATATGAATCAATAGGATTTGAGTACACAGACTCTCCTTACTGGTACTTGACCTCTACTAGTCACAGTAGTATGAGCCCAGTCTAAAACTCATACATTATAGGCCTATGCCGAGGAGCTCACTTGAACCTCTCAAGCTTTCTTTGGAGTGCACAGACTCTCTGACTCTCTCTGGCTCTATCTGGCTCGATGCTGCCCTCAGGTCAGCTTGGCTTCTTCTCTCTGTTCTCTGCTCTTAGCTTTTTGCGTCTAACTAACTACTCTCTATGTGTATCTGTTGTCTTTTTGTCTCTGTCTGTGTGTCCTCTTCTTCTGTCATTTCATGGCTTTAAAGCCAGTTTGCTTTATGTCAGTTCGTTTCTACTTCCCAGCGTTATGGTTTTCCTTCCTCTGTCCGTTCGAACTCCCATGTTCTGCGTCATTATCACTGTGTAACGCTTCACAGGGAGGTGACCACCTATTCTACAATGGGTGAGTGTGTCATGTTCCTTGGACACATTTGAACGACTTTTATTTCCGTTTTCTCCAAGATGCCTGTGAAACACGAATCTTCTGCTAATGCATCGTCCATGTCAGACTTCAAATCCCATGTAATCTTGCTTTACAACATTGTCAAAACCGGTCATTTATCAGGACGTGCCTTCGCCGTGATGTGGGTCCTCCAGATCCTACGGTTGTCATTCATATCGGGCGGGTAAGTAGCATGACGTTTACCCATCTGATGTGAGTGGTTTCTCTCTCTTTCGCCAGACGCGTGTCACTCAATGTGTGGCATTGGGCGAGACTCAGGAAAAGCTACTTACCACCTCAAGGCCTTCTGATATCTTGCCAGTTTTGTGGAACCCACGAAACCAAATTTATCACTTTTCTGCATTTCATAGCCATTTTGGGTCCAAGCACTTCGAGGCTTTCCTTCACTGAGGGGGATGCCCTACGATATGCGATTAGCACTAATCACATATAAAAAACCACCCCTGTTTCTTGAATTAGCCTCTAGTTTTTCCAATTTGCGCCAGTGCGTGTTACCATGGACCAACGGTCTGCGCGCTCGACTGAGGGTCCTCATTGCTCCGCGCTAATCACAATTGTAATTGTCATGAGGATTCCTTTTGATTTCTTGACCTTTCTAAGACTTGAATCTGTTTGGAATAATTTGAACGAGTTTATGAAAACTTAGAGAGTGTTTAGGATCCAATTTGGATCACACGGATGGTTTGAAAACAATGTTACAGGTAGCTATGGAAGGAGATATGCTAGGAACACTCCTTGTAATCGATGTACATTGGAAGATTTGCATCAGATGGTGGAGACATGAGAGCTATGGATTTAGAAACCAGCTACCTATGAACAAGGACATGATGCAATGATACACCAAGGATGGTGTAAAGTTTAAGGGCAGGAGTATGTAACACCCCTCCCTTGTGTGTTCAATTATTGTAAACCTAAGATGATGAAAGCTAGGTGTGATACCCTCCTTTGTGGGTTAAATTGTTTTAAACCTAAGATGATGAAAGCTAGTTATGATATGTAATATGAAAAGAAAACATGTTATTAAATAAATTAATAAAATAAATCACTTGGAGGGTAAGCACCAAGAGAGAAGAGATTCTTGTCAAATCCCATTAAGGAATGGGATAGAGATGAATATTTCATGATGAAGCTTCTCGATGTGATTCTAGATAAGCTTGGATGGATGGGAGATAACTACCCATCGAACATAAAAGATTTGCGGGAGATAAAGGAAAACTTTTATGAGGAAAATCCTCATGGGAGATAAAGATGAGCTTCCCAGAAAAATACCTGGGCAAATGGAAAAATCCATAAAAGCAGGACACCGCTAATGGAAACTAAATCATGAAAGAGGGTATTGAATACCTAATGCATTGATCAATTGAGGACATTTGATCCATGGCAAGAACCCTGGCTCAGGGGGAATCTGAGGTGATTCATGGTTGGGTGGTGGTGCTCTACTCTCGAAGTGATGTTCTAGTTTGTTTCATGATGTGTGGAATATTCTGTACGATGTTTTCTTCCCTCCTTGTTACAAATTTGGTTAGCTTATAAAGGAAATTTTGTGAGTTTCCTTAGCTATGAGAATGATTGTAGATTTACATGTGAATGATATAAATGAACATAATTGTTTGTATTAGTTTGTTTTATGATTTCTCTTATATGAATGCATCTAATAGTATGGGTCCTTATGGTGGACCATGATGAATTAGTAGAGGAACTTAATATGTGAATTGATGCATTAGTGTATATGATGTCACTTATGTGCTATTACGATAATGAATCTCTATGGATGAAAAAATATAGATAAATAATTATGTTTTAATGTTTGACACTTTATAGCCTAAGGTTCAGAATATATATCTATTTACATTATTGAATGAATGCAATTATGGTGGGCTTGTTATGCATGAGATAACAGTGTCAGTGTTCCTCTCACAACGCCATAGGAATTAGGCAATAGAAACTGCATTTCATGTGCGTTAATGTTTCTATGAAGGCTTCAAAGCACTGTTAAGTCCAAATAATTAATTTCCATAATGCCTAAAAGTTAAACAATTGATGGTGTTGAAAAATTCTTGCTATGGAATATGATTAATAATTGAGCTGACATATAAAGTTTTAATGAGGAAGTCAAAAACCACATCACGGACCCACTTTGGGGTTGTTTAACTTTATTTAAGAATTTACATGGTTTCCTGAATGATATTGTTCATGTAATAGTTGAACTTGATGTACTAGTGACTACGGTCAAATTCCAACTATAATTGAAACCAAATTTTAAGAGTAGTGGAGCCTAACAGTGGAATTTTCGGGTAGGCTCAGGTGGTACATTATAAAATGGAACATATAGATGCTTCAATTATTATTTATTACTTCAGATCTTCCATTTACAAACTTTCCACACCCTGTGCACATAGATGTAGGTACTTGCGCACTCAGCTCTGGAATTAACAAGGTCTCCATCCACTTAGCTGTAGGAGCCTTCCCCTTTGCAAAAATACAAAATAATCGTATAGACTCATAGTATATAAAAATCCCATTCTATTCATTCCCTCTTTTAGACTCGCTAAGAGACCCTTTTATATATTTTTTCCCATTACAATACCATGGTCCATAAATCATGGGCAGATCTCAAAAGAATACAAAAGCTAAGGGGCTTTGACCTTCCTAAGCCACTTGACTCCTAGCGACCTATGCTACTCACACTCTGCTCCTCAAAATTTGGAGACTTACAATATTTTAACAAAAGTTAACCTAGGGGACCCCATCCCAATAGGCCCCCCACACAAATGTGTGACTCGTCCTCGAGTCAATCCGTTGGTATGCTCTAGATATTTTCTTTTAGGCTGGTAGAAAAAGACTTCATGAGGTGAAGCACCTCTGTTCATTGTAGTCCTCCCTGTCGAACTTAGTCAACCAATTTTTTTGTAGTCAGTCCTTCTACTTCTATACCGATGGTTCGTAGCGTTTGTTGCATACGCTTGATCATGTCTTCCACATTCTATGAGAGCAACCCTGCTTCTTCTTCCCATAGTTGCATCTGTGTAGTGATAATTTGCATCTTCGTCTGCAGCTCGAGATATGTGCCCTCTTTCAAATAGGCAAACCGTTGCACAAGGACCAAGGTGTGCATCATTGCCTTCATCTCGTCATACTGCAGTTGCTTATCCTGGATTGTGACTTCAATATTTTTCACCTACGTGTTCTCCTACAGCGAGGCCCATAGTTCTAGAGTCTCTTCAAACAACTGGCTACAATCCTTGACTGCATCGTTGAGCATTTTCCTATCTATTCTAATGGCACCTCGCGCTTCTCTCGGATCTCTAGTGGCTTGGTGGGATGCAACTTCAATTGAAGATCAATAATTTGCATCTAAAAATTGAAGAAAACTTTATCCAGATGTGCCTTTCACTCTCTAAATGCATCTTCTTGCTGCTACACTTTTTCTTCATAAGCGCCCTTGAATTGAATTTGGAGCTTGAGAAAATCACTACATACTGTGAAAATGACCTTCTCTAGCTGTGCCCTTCTTGTAGTTACCTCATCACAATCCTGGAGAGCTTTGTGTTATTTATTTCACATCGGTTGACCGCTGATCTGCGCATCCATGATCACCATGAGAGCCCGTTGCTCTTGCACCTTAAGTTCATCTGCTACACAATGGTGTAGCTCGTGCAATGTGTATAGGGTGAGCGTCGCAAGGTTAATACTCATGTTCTTAGGTGGCTGGACGGTCTCCCGTTCTGCAACATCATTCAAGTGTAAGGATCCATTAGGCAGGGGTACAATGCAAAGCTCTATAGTGAGTACTGACTGCACACTACCTGATGTCATTGGTTTCTCGCTCACTTAAGAATAGATCAGTTGAACCACACTGCCTTGAACTTGGCTCGCCTGACCTTGCAACTCTTTGAGGCCCTCTTGGACCTTCATCAAAATGAACTGGTACTGTTCTTCAATGAGGCCCCAAATATCTTCCGTTGCAGACTTGACAATATCTCCAATTTCATTAAGTGCCCCCTTAGTGAGGACCATAGCCTCCGCGCCAGTGGACTTATCATATTTGTGCTTCTTACATGTGTCTCCCGCACTTGACTTTTGTCATTGTTTGACAATAAAGGGAGAATTAACGTCCTCTGGGTCTACATAAAGGTCTTTGGTACCCAAATCAGGTTCTTCTATATGTTGCTTTTCTTCTTGCTCGAGCTCTGGTTCCTGCATGATATTCTTTTCTAGGCCGATGGTCACCATTTTCTTTTCCTTATGTGTCGCTTTACTTGTCCTTGTTCTGCCTTCTTTACTAGTCTCTATTATACCTTCTACATTATTTGTTAGAAGGAGCCAGTCAGTCAGCCATTGAAGGACTAGCTACGTGATACCAACTTTGGTGATCAGAAACAGAAATTCTGTCTATTCCTTCGTCAAATTGTGCCTCGTACGAATGTATACATGGTGGAAATCAGCCTTAAACTCAACAATGTGCTGATATTCCATGAACAGACATGGTGACAACCTTGGATTCTGGTTAATCACCATTTGCAACTCCATTTCAAACATTACCCAAAACGTCTTATTTTCAGTGACATGGGTAGGGTCCCTTGTTGCCTAGAATGAGGCAAATTTGGCAGCCTCGCACAACTCTAGATTTGTCGTGGGGAACTATGAATCCTATGGCATCCTCTAAGCTATCAACGCGATCAAAAATAACATCCACGCATAGTGGAATTATTTTTCTTCCTCCCATGCTTCATGAAAGTCATCCAAGAATTCTTGACATAGGTACTTCACCCCATTGAATTGAACCCCCTTGCTGCACTATGCAGTCAAGGATAGGACTGTTGCCGACACTTCAGTAGCACAACACTTTTGTCATGATCTTTCCTTCCAAAATCTGTGCAATGAACCACACAACTTCATTGGAGATGGAACTAATGGCATATCCCTCCGACTTCTTGATCAACCCAAACTCACTTTTCATTTGATCTGCGAGATTTTTCTCCTATGAATTCCCTACAAAAGCATATGTGAGATTTGCACCCTGATATGGTAGTGCTGTTATATTTCATATCAGCATGTCATCGATTAAGATGGGCCCTCCAGGCTAGAGACACCCATCGTGGAACAACGCCAACAACTAGCATACACAAATAGTGTTAATAATGCTTCGGCTAAAATGCGGGACATACAACATATTGAGCAACCCTGCATGCTCAATACCGGCTGCCCATTTCATTGGTTCAAGTCTTGTAAGGCCCGCCTCCTCATAGTATACTATCTTCAAGTACTTGTTGGGTTCCAGCTATGGAAATTTGTCATGGTCGCCCAAATCCCAATTTTCCATCTTTAGATATGGTACCCAGGCCATAAGTTCACTTTAAATAGGTACTTCCTCTAACATCAATGATGTGAATAGCTTGAATTTTACAGAGTCGAGGTCTTTAGTTACTTTGGTGATAGGATTTTGCGGTGGCATATACGGAGGTAGCCAAGAAATTGGCTTCGTGCCTTCTGCGCTGATATCCTCAACCCCCACATTCATCTCTTATTTGTCCAAGTCTTGAGCTTCCATAGGCTGGTTGTCTTTATCCATTATTCCTTCTGCCTTTTCTTAGTTGGGATCTTCCATGGTGATTGCTGAACCGGGGGTTGCTGTAGATTTTTTTGCTTTTTCTCTTGTACCTCAGAAGCAGTAGGGTTTGGCCTCGGTGACCTGGGTGTTGTAGCACGGATTGGCGGTGTTGCATTGATGATGTTCCCTAATCCTGTCCTCGAGAAATATTTCTCAACCTCTTCCCAACTCAGGTAACCAGACATGCAACAACACACTCAACTCTTTAAGCGCAACAACACATAAAAATTTCTCAAGAAAAAAAGTGTCAAAGTGTGGAGCGGGGTGCGATATTTATAACCTGATTCAAATTAAAATTGTTTGTTCCCTCACAAATCTTCCTCATAAATGTGATTTTGGCAACAAATTTTCCCATATTTGTGCCTTAAATGTATTTCCCCACTCCTTTTAATGGTAAAATCGATGTCAAATCAACTGTAGTTGTTCCAAAGATCACTTTCTAGGCAAGCCCCATGACAATACTCCTTGTGGCGCATCTACCTCATTGCAGTTTCCCCCTGTGCAATCTTCCAAAACATCGCGCAACCTTCCTTCTTCGATAATTTTTTTCCTTGGAAAAATAGTTTATAGTCCCACGCTTTCTTTCAATTGCCAGAAGCACTAAGACTTTCCTATGGCCATGCAGTCATTGCATAGGGGCAGGATCATCCCTATAAACCTTCAACCTAATCACATTAATCTTGTCAGGAAATACTTCCTCATTCAGCTTCACGAGATGAACTACACCACCATCCAAAATTTCCTTAATTACATACGGTCCTAGCTAGTGCATCTGAAACGTCCCTAGGAATTTGGTAAACTTGTTGTCATACATTAGGATCAACTCACCATTCTTGAAATTGTGCTACTTGTGACAATCGTGCCATGTATTTTCTCTAGCTTTTTGTACTTGCTAATGAAAGCCAGCCAAAATGTGGTCTTCCTCTAGCACAAGCAGTTGCGCTAGGTGTTCCTCCATTACATCATGATTTTCCATCTTGGTTACTGATGTGATCCTTAGGCTAAGCACTATGTATCCAATCGGCATTACTGCTTCTTGTTTGTAAACTAGTCGAAAGGGTGTTTTCCTAGTCAATTTCTTACAGGTAGTCCTAGATTTCCATAGAACCACTGGGATGCGTACATCCCAATCATTCCTATTAACATTGTAGACCTTTATGAGGGCATTATACAAGATATTGTCGAAAGCTTCGACGGTGGTATTCACCTGGGGGTGATATGGCATACTCTTTTGATAGTACATATGAAATTCCTTGGTTAAAGCTACAATTGTCTCATTCAAAAAGTGTGAACCTCGATTACTTATCAGAATCGTCAGGCATCCAAAACTTTATAGAATAAACTTGAATATGAACATCACAAAAATGTTTGCGCTGCAATCCTTCACAGGCTGTGCTTCGGCCCACCTGGTTAAGTACTCTGTCACAATGATGATATAATGTGCTCCCGTCTTCTTTCCTAGTGGCTGAATAGGTCCAACGAAGCTAATTGCCCATTTATCAAATGCATGTAATGTGACCTGTGGATTTAGTGGAATTTCATCCCTTCGAGATTGTCTCCCGGTCCTTCGACACACATTACATGCACTACATTATTGCTTGGAATCTTTTTGTACCATCTGCCACCCTAATCCTGCTCCTAGGATCTTTTGTGCAGTGGTCTTGCCTGCATAGTGTCCTCCCTAAACACCACCATGTGCTTCAACTAGAATACTGTTTCTTTCATATTCAGGCACATATTGGTGTAGAACTCCATTCGACCCCATATTATATAATTTCCCTGCAATTACAGAATAATATACAACTATGACAACTAATTCCTTCTTTGGCTATGTTGCATAACCGTCAAGAGATATGCCACTAGATAAAAACTGAATAATGTCTGCAAAATGCTCATCTGTAACCCTAACAGCAAAGAGCCACGCATCAGGTAATCCTTCATCAATATTTATAGGCTCTTCACCATTATCAATCCTAGAAAGGTGGTCTGGTCCAACATTCAATCTCTCAAACTTCACTATTACTTCAAAATCATATTATTGGAAAGGGAGAAACCATCTATAGATTCCCCCCTCCCCCACAAACACAAGCTTATTGACCAAGTAATTCAAAGCATAATGGTCCATGTACATCTTAAAGTACACACCTAGCAAATAATATATGAACTTCTGTAGTGCATAAACCATGGCCAATCCTTCTCACTTTGTGGTTGAGTAGTTTTTCTCGGCCTTAGATAGTTTCTGACTAGGGAAGAAAATCGGGTGATCAATATATTTTGCCCCTGGTTGAGTTAAGACAACTCCCAATGCTATGCAAGACGCATCCACATGCACATGAAATTCCTTCTTCCAATCTGGGAATACTAGGATTGGTGTCGTAACGATCTTTGCCTTCTGAGTATCTAAGATCTTCTGACAATCATCATCCTTGCAAAATGTACCATCCTTCTTTAACATCTTCTCCATGGGTATAGTGATCTGTGCGTATTCCTTAACAAACTTCCTATAGTACCCAGTATGACCCAATGTCATGTGTAGCTACTTTACATTCCTATGGGGATATAGATTGATAATTATGGTGATTGTAGCAGGGTCTACCATCAATCCCTACTTACAAACAACATGGCCTAACAATATTCCATAAGGCACACAAAAAATGTGTTTCTTCAAGTTCAAGGAGATCTGATACTTCCTACATGTATCCAACATTAGGCGCAGACTAGAGACATGTTTTTTGACAAGCCCAAACACTGTCCAATCATCGAAGTAGACATACAAAGACTTATGAATGAATTCCTTAAATGTTGTGACAACCACTCTTGAGAAAATTGCTGGAGCATTTTTTAGTCCAAAAGGCATGACTGTATATTGGAATAACCCCCATTTTGTAGCGAAGGTAGTCTTACTTCTATCCTCTGACGCAATATTAATTTAGTGGTATCTTAAGAATACATCTGTAAATGAATATTCTTGTCTGCCAACATTCTTGAGGACTTCATATGTAAGTGGAATTTGGAATTGATCATGTACATAGGCATCATTTAACTTCTGCAGATCTATGTAGATCCTAATATCACCCTTCATTTTCTTCTCTTGGACAACAATAGGACTGGCCCATTTGAATTCTTCTACAAACTCAATTATTCTGGCCGCGAGCATCGTATTGAGTTCCTCTCGTACCTTTTCCTTGTATTTTGGATTCAATAGATATAGGCACTGCTTAACTAGCTTCACATCGGGTTTTAAATTGATCTTGATCATACCCAAATATCTTATTGTCCCTTTCAAGACAGAGTTCTTAGTTGGAAATAAATCTTGATATTCATGTAATAATTCAACTACCTTATCCATTGTATCTTCATCCCAATAATCGTCAATGTTCACAAATTTTGGTTTTGCTTCTGAACCAATGTTTACCTGCTTTGTATGCACTGGTTGTGAAATATCAGGGATATTAATATTCTGTGGATCCTCATCACCTTCTTCCATCGTGAAATTGTAACATTCTAAAGCATGTTTTAGTTGTGTACTCTAGTCATGATGTACCCATGTGATACATTCAATGGGTTTTCGAAAGGTTACTTCTTTCATTTCCTAAAGTGTTTCATCAATGCATTCGAACCCATCTTCGAAACTGAACGTCGAAAAGAAATGTTCCTTCATCTCATCCCAATCAATGGTCCCGTGTCGCAGCTCCATCTATAAATACCAATTCTTTAGGATAACATCCAGGGTATGAATAAAGATATGCACTCACTCAAGTTGAGGTATCTCACCCCATGCCTTAGGCCATTGTGCCAAATGTTCAAGTGAATCATCCTTGATGGTGTATTTTTCAGTGTGTCAGGTGTTCACATAGCCAAATATTAATCGCATCATTCTACAATATTCCTTCAAGTCAGCAAAATTATCCATGTGCAGACCCCACCATCTTGTATGCATAGTTCTTAATGCTAGATCTAAGGCCTGGGAGCAATGTTCCTCTGTTACATCCCTTTCACAATGGTTAAGAAACTTATTGACATCATCCAAGACATCAAAATAGGGTAACTTGTAATTCGATTACATCGCAGGGTAGAGACCTCATGCAACTGATTCTGCAAGTTTTCTAACTCCTTGTCTGAATCTGATTTACAAGAACTATACTTCTCCCAGCTGATCCTTCCATCCATAGTGGAATTGATCCAATATTCATTTCATGTGGTTAACCTATATGTGCTCAATTTCTTCATCTTCATAATAGTCACAGTTCAGTTCTTTGTACCACACACCCTTAGTTGGATCCAACGGGACAATTACTCAAAGTTCATTCTTTTCAAATACCATGCTTCACTTCTTTAAGTTAATGATTGTGTTCATGTCAAAGGCCCAATCAATCATGAGTAATGTTGGGTATGGATTACTATCATCGACAATCTCAATGACTTTGAAATCAGCCACTGCTCTTGCACCTTCAATATCTACAATTACTTCATGCAGGCACCCGTTTGGAATTATCTTTTGCTAATTCACCATGCGTAGCTGAATTGGCGACCACTGTAAATTAGGCTTTCCCACACATTCCCAAGTTTTCTTTGGAAGTACATTAGCATCAGAGCCCAAGTCTAGGATTACCTGATCCATTTTGAAATCACCAATCTGCGTAGTCAACCACATTTACCTACAAGTTCTCTTCCTTCTCTGATTCACCTTATTGAATGCGCGCTATTTTGGTAATGACTTATCCTTGTTGGCGCAATTATCTATCAGCCCTTATAGACCTTCTATTTCCTTTTGGTCCCGTAATACCTTCATGCAAGTTTGCATAAATGATTTTAACATCGTCGGATCTAAATCTTGTGTTGCAATAATGTCCTTAGGCTTCTCCTTTCATGAGACTATCGACATATGATAAGGAGATGTAGAAGCACCTAGACCCATAAAACTATTTCTTTCCTCCTCTAACGTCCCTTTTTCTCTATGTAAATCAAACCCAACATTCTTCTCACTAGATTTTCAGAACCATGAATCTGATTCTGGTTGTTTTCCTTTGACCTTGTCTTCACCAGTGGCTATACCGCTTCGGGTGACTATGTTGATACTGGGATCATCTTCACATGTGTAAGATATCATGATCTGAATATTATGCAACTACTTGTTCTTATTCTCTTTCATCTTCACTATTAAGATCGGGAAATCTTCTATAGCATGATAAAATTAATGACAATACTAACATGAAGGGTGCATTGGATTCTGATAGTTGCATATAAAGTGTCCTGGTTCTCTGCAATTGTGACAAACAATCTGGCCCCGACCTCTTCCACCTCCTCCTCCTCATCCTCTTACCTGTCCTTGTCCTGGTACTTGGCTGATGCTACAACAATTATTTGCACCAGTGCTTGATCCAGCAGAAGATTTTGGCTTTAGCGGGTCAGGACCTCCCGTAGCTATATAAACCCAAAATACAGGGAACCGATACTTATGATGACCTTCAGCCTTTCATTTTGTGCACCAAACTTCAAAATGTGTCTCTGACTTAACCTCGTTTCCCTTCTTTGGATCCTGCAACTCCATATGCAGGCTTACTAGCTTTGCCTGGATCTACTTAACTCCTATATTCATATCCTGGATCGGTGAGGCTTCTAGATTCATCACGATTTCCAATGCTTTGGCCTAATACTGAATCTTCTACAAAGGTAATGACAATCATAAGTGAGGTAACAATGAATCTATATACCAGTCCCTATGTTTTTCATCTGAAATATGATGGTTAGCTTAACTCATTAAGCACTTCAAACACTGATCTATATTCAACGCAAACTCATTAACCCTATTCTTGATCTCCTTGATTTCAGTCACACACTAAGGTTGCGACTTTGGCTTCGTAAATTACACATCGAGCGCATCCTTTTTGTTAGCCAATGAAGCAGCTAGATGAGTTGTATTGTATCTAATGTACCAGGTAAGCACTCTATCATGTAGCACTGTAGCTAGTTTCACCTTTTTCATGTCATCATCATTGATATGATGTGCTTTCCACACACCCTCTACAATGAACCAAAATTTATCGGGATCCTCTAATCCCTGATCCCTGAATACAAGAATTTTCACTCTATTTTCCATATTGAATAGTGGAGGTGGAGGTGGGCGTGGAAGTGGAGGTGTAGGTGTAGGTGTTTGAGGTAGAGGTGAAAATGGAGGTGGAGTGGATGGATGTGGAATTCTAGAAGTACCCTAATATACTATCTGTGCCGAACCTCTGGATGTACTAGGGCTACTTCTTTCTTCTTCACTTTTAGACACTCCCAATAAGGTACTATATTCACTTTTGACAAATTTGTCTAGATCTACTCCGAATCGCTTTCCACTTTGCATAGATCTAGTTGGACCCCTCTTAAACATTAAGGTAGAGGCATAATCCCCTTTTCACACAAAAGCATTTTAATCCGAGTTTTTAGCAATTCCAAGTACTTACCTCTTGGACCATTGAAGAATCATTGTTCAGCTTTGCGATAAGACACCCAACAAGTAATCCAAGGGGACCTTGTCCCAACAATTAGTATTGTATTGATGGATTGATTCCTAGGAGGATACTCATAGCCAAGGGCATATTGCAGCTTGGGCCCTTTGGCACGGACAATGATGGAGGGGTGAGATGGCACCATGACCAACAGGTCCTAGGACTTAGGTGGCATTGGGATCTAGGAGAATCCATTGGGGGCAAGATTGGTAGGAGGATTGTTTGGGATCCAAGTATCGAAGGATCCATTCAAGATCATTTGGCATGGAGGTATCGAATAACACATTGGGTTGTATGGGATCCTGGTATTAATGCTTCTATTATGGATAATAGTGAATTACTTGAGGGAAAGAAAGATTTGGGTGGGAGGATTTGTAATATTCCTTTTTTTGGATATGGTCAAAATGGACGAAACCTACCCATCGTATTTACTATGGTATTTTCTGATGCAGCCTTAGTTGTAAATATCCACGGTATGCATACAAATGCATGTCATATTCATGTCCTAGGAATTTCGATCATATACTTAGGAAAAACTCTCTTAAATCAAGGTTTAATGTTCCTTCACTAACTCTATGTGGAAAAGTTTGATTTAATTATCCAAAGTCTAAACTCTAATAAACCTTTGAGTGGAAATTATATAACCCTTCAATATCTTTGGTTAACTCTTATTACCCATGCTTATCAGCCACACCATGGTCTTTAGACTTTGGTTAAAATTAAATTAACCCATAATATATTTATTCCGCTTTATTTCTATTATAACTCTTGTATAATATAAATTACACATATATTTAACCCTTCATTAATTTACCATTCTGTTGATTCACACTACTTTTCACATTTACCAATGCTCTCTCCATGCTTCAAATCCGCACCATTGATCTGCCTCGTCCCATCCAATGGCTATCACTCACCTGATTAACTTTTATGTGCCCAAATATCCACTGTAGATCAATCTTTCTTGATCCGATGAATATCGCGCAATCTCATGCTCCAACTAGCACGACCGATAAGATTTCAGAAGCACACAAGAAAAGTTCTTCTATTGTTCTACATGGCACCTCCACGTTTTATCACGTATAATTTTGAAATACCACTTAAAGCATTTAGGCCACGTGAGATACCACTTCCACCTTTGAAAAACTGTCCACGTGCTCAAATCAAAACCTTTAAGGAAGAAGCTTAACCAAAGGTTTAACACTTAATCTCAATATTAACCCTTAATGCTAACACGTAGTTTAGTCTCCACCATTCCTCTTCCGTCATTGTTATCCATCAATCTGGATGATCTAACGGTTCCCGTGCTTTGCTTTTTAATTCTTTCTACATCATTGAACTTGTGTTGGACTCCTTGAGCTTAATTACAGTCCATCATTGGAACTGTTTAACCTCCAATTTTCTATGTACTCTGTCTCAGTGCTCTGTTCTTCTTGATTTCATTTACACACACATATCTTATGCAAAAACACTTCGTTTATAAATAATTACAATTCAATCACATATGTACTCTATACATGTTTGAAATCGAGTTTCTATATTCGTAAACAAGTATTTACACAATTTCTTCTCCCAGACCTGATTTCCAATATCAGTGGTCTCCGTTTCCTACCTACATGTAGGCTTACAATCGAACTCTATCTAATCTCTGACTCTCTAACTAACTAAAAAAACAAACTAACTAACTAACTAAATCCCTCTATGACTCTTAGTCTTACATTTATACAAAAGGTTCTGTAACACATTTCGGTTCAGATCCTTAATAATTTCACTTAACCCTAAGAATCCTCTCAATCCCATAAATCATGAACTAATTCCTAATTTAAGATCCACAATTAATTTCCAAATCTATCAATCCCTATGAACTCTCAACTATCCTAATTCTCTCATGTTCCACTTCATTTGAGAACGTTTACAATATGCCTCTCAATACTTGATTAGATCCTACTCTCACAAAATCACTCAAAAACATTAGAATTACATTTATTTGATGCATAGGAAACCAAATTCCTTGAAACACAAGACCCATATGTTTACTAAAATACAATGACATTTCTGAGCCGAATTCTCCTGCATCAAACTCCCAAGGTTGAAAAAATTCATGATCTCTAGATCATGTGTTCTCATATGTTGATAGAAAAACCTACAGGATTCAAAACCTTAGTTTGTAACTACCCAAATGCCTTGCACCTTTGTTGCTGTTGTATATATGTTGTCTTTTGCTTCATCTTCATCTCTTCAATTAGTTTCAAATTCTGATTGATCACTCCTCTTGCTATCATTTTCCTCAATCTATACAGTTTCATCATCAACTACCATAATTCTTCAATCTCCATCTCCAGCACATTCTTGGGCTGGTACATACTTTGCCATTGCATCTCACTGCATGTTGTACATTCAAATTTAAAATGTTGATTACTTTCTTCAGCTCTTTCTACTTCAGCTTCTGTTATTACTCTTGAGATTTCTCCAAGTACTGTCGTAGATATTGCTTCCATCCAAACTTCCTGAATATCCTTGAAGATATCTCCCTATGCAACATCTAATTTCTGTTCCTTGTTTGCAAATTTACTTTCCAATGATTTAATATTTTCTTTCCATGGGCTAAATACTATCATGGAATCATCCTCTTCCTCCTTCATTTGACTATTCTCCTGTGCCAAATATTTTTTTGTCTTTGCAGTAGTATCTTCATCACAACCTACAATAATACACCAATTATCAGAATTAAAAATATAAGTCCTCATTGCCTTTTCCTTCTCTGGAAACATCTCAATCTGATGTTCTGCATTTTCCTCTAACTCCTTTGTTAGCACATCAGTATGCTGATTTAAATTCTCAAAAGAATTCACGATACTATTAGCTAATATCTCCTCCACACCATCTACTTAAATGATGTATTCCTCATCTTGTCCACTGTAGTGAACATCTTCATTCTCATTCAGCTCTGATTGTACAACATGAACACTTACTCTTTGGTTTTCTAATCTTTTCTCCAAAAGAATTAACTCATGCCATAAATTTTCCATCTCACTAGGGATTTCTCCTAAAAGCTTTGTACAATCCTCACTATCTTCTTCTTTGTCACAAGTATAATTTCTTGTTCACACTACTTCTGCATTCTCGATCAGAATAAAATTATGATCCTCCATCTTTGTGATAGTTTTAGATGTCTTTCCATCACTCTTCCTTTGGCAATCTAAGAAAATCAATTTCTCTTTGTCCTTACCAATAACAAATTCCTTATCATAAGACATAACTGTCTCATCTCTACTGAAGATATTTCCTTCTCTAAGCAAGGAATTTATGAACTCTTTCTGTTATAATAACTCAACTTGATCTTCATTTGAAAGACAATCATCATCATACTTTGCTTCGCAACCTTCAGCTTCACTCAAGACAGTTCCATAGCATGGTTTGTCTTCTGTAATCCTTGCATTCACACACAACTTGTCAGTTTTAAAACCACAAGACCTCATGATCTCACTTGATGATTCAATCATTAAGTCCTCTTGCTGTTCCAAGTCCTCTACACGACTCAGAAATATTTCGATGGCCTTCTCTTCAATATCCTCAAGTCCTTCACTTGGTTGCTTGATATCCTTCTCCACTTCTTCCTGCTTTCGGCCATCATCATGAGTCAAACATCCTCTGCTTTCAGTCCTTGCAATATGTTGAAAAGTAAAAAAATTTCCTAAATGTGTACGGGTATTTACATGAGACCTATCTATCTCATCTTCATTCAGAACATAATTTAGATTATGCTTAACTTCTTCCTCCTTTATGACAATATCAACAAATTATCCTTCTTCACATATTTCACCTGCAAACATACACAAATTATCAGATTTAAAATCATGTGACCTCTTGGTCTCACTTGAAGCTTCAGTCTTCAAGTCTTTCTCCAAATACTCATTTATTCTAAGTAATTATTCCTTCAGTCGAGCATTCAACATTTTCTCTTTCCTATTGTGTACTTTAAACCACCTTATCTTTCTTCTCATAAGAAAACCCCACCTCTGGTTTTTCTCATTCCTCTGTAACAATTCCATCAATACTTCAAAATGGACTATTATCTCAGCCTTCTACCTCTCATATTCTTCATCATTCAACTATCTCCATATGCAATTTTCTTTGGCATCTTCTTTCTTCACTCTGTGGATTTTCTCTGAACCTTTACAATGACTATCAATAGTCATTTTCTCATCTCACTCTATGAGTTCCTCACTCACTATGAGCTGCACAAGTCCTATAATAGCAAGTCCTCCCTGCTACATGATACCTCACTAAGCTTCTCTCCTGTAATCTTAGTCTTTTGGCATCTCTCTGGTTCTCTCCTTTGGAACCATATGAGCACTCCATGCTCTAGACTTCAACTCATTTGCATTTTTGATAACACAACTATCCTCTTGTATTTCAAACAAAAATGAAATACTAGGTTTTGGCCACTCTCTCTCAGAAACCCTTACTGGCTTCCTTCATCACTGCTCTTAAGCCTATGATCTTCTTGATGCATATCAATGATATTTAAAACAAAGATCATTCCAAGCTTACAAAATCTTGCTGCTGCCAAATTCCTATGGCCACTTTAAAATTCTTCTGCTCAGCTTCCTTCTGAGAACACTCTTATTCTCTCTGTCCAACCTTCAGTCAGATTCTTTAGGTTTATGCCACTTCTTTTTGCAATATTTCATTCACTTTGTTCTTTAAAATACATACAAATTTCCTTGTCTATATTCTTCTATCAATCTTAATCTATCTTTAGCCTGCAAAACTCAAACGATAGTTAAATAAAACAATTCTTGTATGATTTCACAAGAAATCTCCATCAACTCTTCACATTCGAGTGAATCTCCATTTTCCTCAAGAAAACAAACATCGTTGTGCTTTCCTTATGATTCTGCAATATCTTCTTAAGAGTATCACTTACTCTCATCTTATGTCATGCCTTCTACTTATCAGATTCAAATAACCTGATCTCCTCTTTCTTGCACAATCACACTTGCATTCTACACAACTGCTTTAATTGAAAAGAGCTTTGACCATGCTCTAATACCAAATGATGCAGCCTTAGCTACAAATATCCACAATATGCATACAAATGCATGTCATATTCATGTCCCAAGAATTTCAATCATATACTTAGGAAAAACTCTCTTAAATCAAGGTTTAATGTTCCTTCACTAACTCTATGTGGAAACATTTGATTTAATTATCCAAAGTCTAAACTCTAATAAACCTTTGAGTGGAAACTATATGACCCTTCAATATCTTTGGTTAACTCTTATTACCTACGCTTATAAGCCACACCGTGGTATTTAAACTTTGGTTAAACTTAACTTAAGCCATAATATATTTATTCTGCTTTATTTCTATTATAACTCTTGTTTAATTGAAATTACACATAAGCTATTTAACCCTTCATTACATTACCATTATGCCGATTCACACTACTTTGCACATTTACCAATGCTTAATCTGCACTTCAAATCTGCACCGTTGATCTGCCTCGTCCCATCCAATGGCTATCACTCACCTGCTCAACTTTTGTGCTCCCAAATCTCCACCATAGATCAATCCTACTTGATCCAACAGATATCGTGCAATCTCATGCTCCAACTAGCATGACCAATAAAATTTCGGAAGCACGCGAGGAAAGTTCTTTTGTTGTGCTATGTGGCACCTCCATGTTTTATCGCGTAGAATTTTGAAATACCACTTACAGCCTTTAGGCCGCGTGAGATACCACTTCCGCATTTGGAAAACTACCCACGTGCTCAAATCAAAACCTTTAAGGAAGACACTTAACCAAAGGTTTAGCGCTTAATCTGAGTATTAACCCTTAACACTAACACATAGTTTACTCTCCTCCATTCCTCTTCCATCATTATTATCCATTGATCTGGCTGATCCGACGGTTCCCGTGCTTTGCTTTTTAATTCTTTCTATGTCATTGATCTTCCATTTGACTCCTTCCTGAGATTAATTACAGTCCATCATTAGAACTGTTTAACCTCCAATTTTCTATGTATCTTGTCTCGACGCTCTGTCCTTCTCAATTTCATTTACACACACATATCTTATGAAAAATCACTTCATTTATAAATAATTACAATTTAATCACATATTTACTCTACACAGGTTTGAAATCGAGTTTCTATATTCGTAAACAAGTATTTACACAGTTTCTTCTCTCAAACCTGATTTCAAATATCAGTGGCCTCTGTTTCCCTATCTTCCCGTAAGCTTAAAAACAAACTCTATATAATATCTGACTCTCTAACTAATTAACTAATTAACTAACTCTCTCTATGCCTTTTAGGCTTACATTTATACAAAAGGTTCTGTAACCCATTGCGGTTCAGATCCTTAATAATTTCACTAAACCCTAATAATCCTCTCAATCCCATAAACCATGAATTAATTCTTAATTCAAGATCTATAATTAATTTCCGAATCTATCAATCCCTATGAACTCTCAACTATCCTGATTCTCTCATGTTCCCCTCCATTTGAGAGCATTTACAATATGCTTATCAATACTTAATTAGATCCTACTCTCATAAAATCACTCGAAAACATTAGAATTACATTAATTTGATGCATAGGAAACTAAATTCCTTGAAGCATAAGACCCCCTATGTCTACTAAAATACAATGATATTTCTGAGCCAAATGCTCCTGCATCATTTTCCCATGGTATCTTCCCTTGGTGTTTTCCTTCGTTTTTAAAGGGAAATAATAAAATAAGGCTTCTAGAGAATCCATTAAGCCTATAAGAGGGGATAGGAGCTAGGCATTGGATCATTCTAGGTTTACGTGTCTTGTTGTGTTTTCTTGATAACTTGGCGTGGCCATTTCCAGTCTAATCCATGGGTTGAAAACCCCACAGGTGCGATCTGTCTAGTGGATCCATTGAGGATCCATGATTGTGCTTTAGTCTTTTTTTCTATTTCAATGAGCAATCGGGCATGCCATTGCAAGGGTTCCAATAGTTTTGTATGGGAATCTACTCATTTCTTTAGCTAATAATATAAATAAAGACTTCATTTCCAGATCCTGTTGTGTTCATTGTTTTGATTTCAAGTATTTTTAACTAGAACGCTAAAGTGTGCTGTATCTATCAAGATTTTTAAGCTTTGGGATATCACATAGTCATGAAAGTGATTGAGAAACTGAACTTCACATTGTCTCCTACATCGTAATATCCTCCCGTCAAATCCACCTACAATGCAATTAAATATGAAATCAAATTTCAAATGAGAAAACCATCAATACAACTCATCCATACGACAATATTGAATCCATAATAGAAAAATATTTAATGTGTGCAGGTGAAGGGATGAATGAATATGCGTTTATTGTAGATCCATTCGAAAGGGCAGAATCTCCTCGCCATCTCATTCACTAGTTGGTAGGAAGATTTCGAGATCTCTTCCATTCGAAGAAAAGAATGGATTTGGTGAGAGCATATTTATAGTTCTGAGACAAAGAAGATGCACATCTGCCATCATATGCATAATGTGCCATATTATTAAACTGAGTCACTTTTATTGGCCTCGTCATTCCCATTCATAATAAACCTAAATTGAATGGTAGCAAAGGAGATGCACAAGCTTCACTCCTCAACTCCATTTCTCAAATAAATACAACAACCACAGTGTCAAATGGGTTGATCCTTTTCTACACATGGGCAATTATGCACCAGGAAGGAGGAGATAGGTGAATTTATAGAAATTTGAATGAATAACATGAGCTCAAGCATTGACGATAAATCCCAGATATCACTTGCATATCAAGGAGCAGTGAGAATGTAAATAGGGCCACTTGTTGACAAAAAATTCCATTGTATGGTATTTCTCTTTCGAACTGGCTTTGCAGAAATGTGAAAACAAAAAGTGCACGATACACCATGCTCCCATAGACAAACAAAATTTAGAAAATGTGGCGCTCATTTTGGAAATATTGTGGGAAAGTCATAGTTGACTACATATAACTGTCTGGGACAAATGTACTAAAAAAAAGAACATGGGATTCATTATAATTGGTGCCTTATTTATTTAGTTGATGTCAATTGGAAATTTGAAATATTGTTAACATTGTTGTACTATGAATTGGGAAAAATGTTCCAAAATGCTTTGAATTTGAACTGTGAATGAGATTGAGCATGGAATCTACATGTATGATCTATAATCATAGATGTAATGTATATGAATCCGTTTGTATCATCTCGTTGCCCAGTGCATATTTTTTACGGACAATACTAATTCAAACCAATATACCTTGCTCATAAAACCTATATGAGTTGCGTGATTATATGAGTGATGAGACATGACACCTTAATTTTCACCTTGACCTATAAATTAAAGGGAAATCACTAAAAAATTCATTAAATATAACTTAGTCAACATTGAATTATAGATGAGCTTAATCTAGGCGCATTTCCTTCCGAGCTATTCCATATTAGTCATTAAATATAACTGACTCATCATTGAATTATGGACCAGCCTAGATCCATCTAACTTTAGATCTATTATGAGCTGAGAGGGATAAAATCCCTTGAGGTGAAAACGTTCTTTTTGGAGTGTAGAATTTGAGGAAAGGTTTTCACCTCGAGGGATTTGATCCCTCTTGGCACATGATAGATCTAGAGTTAGATGGATCTAGGCTCGTTCCAGCTGAGGGAAATAATGACACATTTTAATATTATCATTATTATCTATATGTTTGAGATAAACTTCATACATTGAAATATTTATTATGTTTTCCTTGTTTTGACATGACTAGAACATTCTAATTGGTTTGTGTGATTTTGTATTTGGATTTGGATGGTAATGTTTGTGAATGTTATAATTGTTGTGTTATATTTCTATATGTGTATGCAATTTTCTGTTAGTAATTAGTTGGTGATGAAGAAGAGAGACAATATTGTCAATAATTTGCGAGAGGATTGATACTACACATTTACTTCATTTAATTTTAGGTTTCGCAACTTTTGACAATTAATAATTCTTAATAGTTCCCCCTAGGTATTACAAAATATATCTAGAATAGTAGTTTTAATAATTTACTGCATCTTGAAATCATTTGTTTCAATGCTAATGCTTGAAATAATTTATTTTCTTCAAAATATTTTGATGATTTTCATCTATAGTTTTTTTGCAAAAGTCAAGAAATAATATAATTTTGAATTTTTTTTAATGAGTGGTCATATTTATAAAATATTTACAGTATTTGTTAGCGTTTCCATATTTTCATCGATTATATGAAAATGATAGTTGAGATTGTAAACCATTCAATTTTTTAACTCGAACTATTGTAGTAAGCAACATACCTTGTCCCTCTTCCTCTCCAATATTAATAGGTTGAATTACTATAATACAAAAATTAATGCACATTGTCAATAATTTCTTTTTCTTACACTGAAATCAATGCACATTGTTAATCCTATCACTTTAAGTTAATGTACCATCATAGACTAAGTTACATTAAATTATAAATCATCATCTACACTAAAGTCAATGCATCTAATGCACACAATAAAATAAGATTAGAAAAAATCTACACTAAAATAAATGAATCTAATGCAAGCAATAAAATAATGTTAGAAACAAAAATCTACACTAAAATCAATGCAAACAGTGCAAGCAATCAAATATGATTAGAAATAAGCATCTACATTGAAATCAATGCATCCAGTGCAAGAAATCCAATAGGATTAGAAATCAACATCTACACTAAAATCAATGCATCTAGTGCAAGCAATCAAATAGGATTAGAAATCAACATCTACACGAAAATCAATGCATCTAGTGCAAGCAATCAAATAAGATTAGAAATGACCATTTACAGTGAAATCAATGCATATACTGTAAGAAATCGAATAGAATTAGAAATTAACATCTACACTGAAATCAATGTATTTAGTGCAAACAATCAAATAGAATTAAAAAGCATCTACACTGAAATCAATGCATCTAGTGCAAAAAATCAAATAGGATTAGAAATTAAAATCTACACTAAAATCCATGCATCTAGTACAGGAAATCAAATATCATTAGAAATCAACGCCTACAATGAAATCAAAGAATCTAGTGCTAGTAATCAAATACGTTTGGAAATCACCATCTATCGTGAATTCAATGCATTTAGTGGAAGAAATACTCTTCCCTCTCTCCCCCGTCCATATATATCTATATCTCCCTCCATCTGTCCTTCTTTATTTCTCTATCTCACCCCAAAATGTACACACTCTCTCTCCATCTCTTCCTTTTCACCCCTCCCTCTCTCTCTCACTCCACTTTTCTCTCTATATGTCTTTCTTCTTCCCTCCCTCTCTCCCCTTCAAAATCCATCTCTTGGTCCTCCCTCTCTCCTCCTCTCTCTCAATTTGTCTCTCCCCCTTTCTCTCCCATCTCCCTCTCTCACTCTCTCTCTAACCTTGTCACTATCTCCATCACTCTCTCCTTCTCTCCCCCATCCATATTTGTGTCTCCCTCTCTCTCTCACCCTTCACTCCCTCTCTCACTCCTATCCTTCTCTCTCTCTTCATTCCTCCTCTTCCATGTCCTTAATATTATCTCCTTCAATGTAAGTAAACAAATAGGATTAGAAATCACCATCTACATTTAAATATCCTTCAATGGAAGTAATCAAATAGGATTAGAAATCACCATCTATAGTGAAATAAATTTATCTAGTGAAATAATTCTTCTTCCGTCTCGCCGCCCTCCATCTATATCTATATTTCCCTCCATCTATTCTTGTTTGTCTCTCTATCTCATCCCCCCAAACAGACATGCTTTCTCCTTCCATATATATCTATCTATCCCTCTCTCTACCTCCCTTCTTCCCTCTCTTCACTTTCCATCTATATATCAATTTCTCTATGTCTCTTTATAACACAGCTAAAACATACACATTCTTTCTCCACATTTATCTATTTATCCCTCTCTCTCTCTCTCTCTCTCTCTCTCTCTCTCTCTTCCACTTCTCTCCATCTCTTCCCCCTTCTCTCTTCCATCCTTCTCTCCTCTCTCTCTCTCTCTCCATCTCCCTTATCACTCCCTGTCCCTCTCCACCTTTCTCTCTCTTTGTATTTCTTCTTACCTCCCTCTCTAGCTCCCTTACTCTCTCATTCTATCTCTCTCATCCTCACTCTCTTCCTTCCTCTCTCCCCCTTTCTCTCCCATCTCCCCCTCATCTCTTTGTCTCTATCTCTCTCTCTCTCTCCACACTCAAACTTTGTTAGTATCTCTCCTTCTCTCCCCCTTTTCTCTTTGTGTATTATTATTTATCTCTCCATCTCACCCCCAAACATATACTCTCACTCTCCATCTCTCCCTATCAGTCCCCCCCTCTCTCTCTCCACTTTTAACTCTCTATGTGATTCATCTTCCCCCTCTCTCTTTCATTATAACTCCATTTCTCTATTCCTCCCTCTCCTCTTCTCTCTCAAGTCCTCTCTCATCCTTCCTCTCTCTCCCTTTCTCTCACTCCCTCTATCTCTCCACCTCTACCGCTCTGTCTTTGTTCTTCCCTCCCATATATATCATGATATCTTATAATATATTATATTATAAAAAAATTTAATAATATATTAAATTTAATATTGCATTGGTCCTAAGATATTAAATTTATAATACTAATATTATAATATATTAATATTAATATAGGATTTAATGATATTTTTTACATGGCATGATAACAAAATTTTTAAATATTATAACTTTGATGTAGAAATATTTATGTCTTTATAGATTTTAATATATCTATAAGATATGGTTTTCCTTTTAAATATTGATTTTACAAATATTAATTCAAATAATATTAAAAGATTTTTGATTCTTTGTGTTGAATTAACCTTTTTCTTTTATTTTAAGAAATGTTATTGACTTTATTAAAGAGCAAAGATGTTTAAAATTTTATCTTATTTGGAATTTTAATGTGGTAAAGTTTTTTGTTGAAGGTAAACTTATGAGCTTATGTGCTTAATAGTCATGGGGGTGTCACTTAATAAACCTCCAACATATCACGTGCATTCGTGGAATACTAAACAATGCCCCTAATTTGAATACTTATTGGAAAATACCTCAAATATTCACATTATTTAACACCCTACTAATACGAACCCAATACACCTTCCCAATTGAAAAGGCCCCTACTTTAACTAGATATTGTAGGTATCCATTTTTTCATTAACATTGTTTACACCTTTATATTTTTACATTAACTTTGAGATCCATTTTTTATACATGCCAATATAAAAACCCTTTACCCCCTATATATCCCCCAATATATTATGTCATTTTTTCCTCAATATATATCCCCCAATATGAACCCACGTGGTATGGTATTGCTCTCCTAGTGAAGCCCCCATGTTAATAGTTATTTTATCATATACATTGAATTTGAATAAATATAAAAAACAACTAAATTAATTATTTTTAAAAATACAGTGCATACAAATAAAAATACAAACATTATGCTAATAATAATATTTGAATTGTGAGAAATTTATAACCGAGAGAAAAATGGTGTATTGGTCAAAATTATAATCTAAGTTACAGGTTCAGAGTGTATGGAACTTACTTGTAAGTGGAGAGCACTGAGAACACAAATATAGTGACTCAAAGCCAAAAGAAGTCCATCGAACACAAATCTAGCAAATGCTAAGAATAACGATTGAACTTTGTTGGGTTAATGGATTTTTAATTGTTTATCTATACAATTATTGAAAATTTTTTATGAGCCGAAATTAAATTTTTATATTTAAAAAAAATATTATTTTGATGATAGACATAGAGGCTTACACATCATACTAAGTTGTAGAATGCACCTCTTGGTACAATAATCTTAATCAAGGCACATTTCCTTCTGGACTGTTACATATTATTTTGATAAAATCGATATTTAATATACGCTTCATTAATTTCCATTAACATTGGAATACAGTCTGCTCTTGACATATGAACGAAACACCACATATAAAGATATGGAGGGGCATTAAAAGTGGAAATGCATTCTCGAATTTGATTGAACAAAGAGAGATGTAGGTAGCATGTTCAATGAATTTCAATTTAATTTGATGGTAGGTTTGGATTAGTACCCCGAACTAATAGTAAAATAAGTTTGAAGTGATTGAACAAAGGCTATTTATTTTTTCTTTGACTTTGCTCCATAATCCTTCATTGGATATTTAAATCATATAATTTAAATAATATTGGTGTTGTGTGTAATCCTTCTTTCATCTCGCTATTTTTATCCCCGACTCTCTCACTAGAGGGGTTGAGATCATGAAAATTTATCCATGATACTCCTTTGTACATATATTAGTTTAATAGAGTGTTTGATCTATTGTTTGTATGAATATTTGATTTATGTGTTAATTGTAAATAGATGCATGCAAAGGAGAAGTGCGTAGATCCAATACTTTTGTTGTGTGAAATTCCATTGTGGACAAATCTTTATAAAAAAAGTGGAGATTTGTTTGTGAAGAAGTTGGATCAACATAGATTTGGTTTGATCTAGTGTGGATCTACATTTAAGAGGAATTTCTACATGTTTTAAATCTTGGCTCTCGAGATTATCGGATGATGCAAGATGTACAGTTGCGGCATGCAGGTGGAATGTTGGAATTTCTCAGTCTAGATCTGAACTAATAAAATATTGTGGTATTGTTTATTTAGAGATCAAGATCCCAACATTGCATATCTGATGGGAAATACTAACATAAAAATTTAATATTATTATCTTTGATTTGCTCTCCACAGATCAATAAAGGGGAGTCATTGGTTTTGTCTCTGTAAGTTTTAGTGGTTGATGTTTGTGTTTTTATTGGTTTTAAAAAGGGTTGGTGGCTCTGTTTTGGTAAGACACAACCCCTACCCTGCGCCCCCCCCCCCTGGTAAGACACAACCCCTACCCTGCCCCCCCCACCCACAATTTTTGACCTATTCACTTCAAATAATGGGAACCCTTTCTCTAAAAATTTGGCTAAGCACCTTTTTAGGATTTTTATTTAATCCATTATCCTACTCTTTTGTTAATTTTTCATTTTCTTTGGATTCTTGTTTTGATTGCTTTGTTAGAATCAATTTTTTATAAGCTTCCCATTGACACTTTTTTTGCCTTATTTGGTCAACTGGTTTGAAAATGGTACTCCTTTGAAGTCCCATCATTTATCTAGTCTGGGTTAAAAATGTTATTTTTATTATTTTTATTTATTTTCGGAGTGGCTCTAATTTAAAAAATTTCATAACTAAACTAAACATCATTAAAATAAAACCAAAATAAAAAAACTAATATTTAACATTAAATATTAATATTAATTAAATTAATTATTATAATAAAATATAATTAATTTAATTAAAATTAAAACTTAATATTAAAAAATATATATATAAAATATATAAAAAATAAAATAAAAAATTTACATCACATAATCGCAATATCACATAATCGCAATATCAGATACATCGCAATTTTTATAACATGCATATTTAAAAAACCCCAACCCAACGTTCTTGAGATATGCGATTGCTGAGAGGCTTAACACATTAACTAAGTTTTTTTAAAAACTTTCATTTTCGTTTTGAGTTTCAAAGAACTCACTCATACGTATGAGTGAAAGTAGATAGTGGTACGTTAGTTTATTTTATTTATTTTATTAGTTTTAATATTAATTAATTTAAATAATTAATTTTATATTAATTAATTTAAATATAAAATTTAATTAATTAAATTTAATTAAAACTTAAATATTATTTAGATTAATATTAAATAATTTATAAATAGTTGATTATGTTAATTAGTTATATTAACATTAATTAATAATAGTTATTACATAATTAGTTTAGTTTATAATTAACAATTAAATTAGGATTAATTAGAATTCTAATTTAGGATTAGATTTTTAATAAAAAAATATGATTTCAGAGCCCCCGAGACCCAGAACACGAAAACACTTTAAAACATTTCTCGCAAAGTCTTATTGCAAATTCTTAAAAAGCTTTAACATTTGACAACCCAAAATGCGATATGTGATAAGGCCAAATGCAATGTGTTAAAAGATTTTAATACAAAGTTTCTCACCCCTTATGCCTCCCGTACCTCCACCTCACTCACCCTCACGTCACCCTCACCTCACACTCCACTCACCATATCCCTCCATAATCTCACGTGGATGTATTAATGGGTTTGGATTGATTTCAATGGTTTGTTTTATGGGTTTTATGTTTGGATTGATTCCAATGGTTTGTAAATTAATTTTTATATTAATTTATATTATAATAATTATATTATAATTATAATGTTTATTATAATTTTAATATAATTTGAATTATAATATTAATTATATTGAAATTAACTTTTCAAATCATTTGTATATTAATTTAATTTTGTAACTTAATTAATTTCTAAATTAGATGATAATTAATTAGAATTAATTGTAAATATTAGTTAGTTAATCATTAATTTAAAATTAATCATTAGACAATTAGAATCTAATTTATGATTGAATTTCTAATTAAAAATTCTGATTTTTAGCCCAGCAACAGAATTTCGAGAATTATGCCAGATTTGACTCATCAACTTTGGAAGCTCATAGATTGAGTTATACTTGGCCAAATGAGGCCCAAGACGGCTCATTGGAAAGATAAAATCAAGGAGAATACTTCTGAGGAGGCTTCAATAATAGATTTGGTCATTAATTGGCTCAGAAATCATGCAGAAGATCAAGATCTGAATTTCTAGAAACAAAATCAATTTTCTGAGTTATTTTCTGCATTTTTATTTGTCCAAGCCTCTTCTAATTGCAGATCCATTTGTCAATAATATCCTTGGCCAATTAAACCATCCCAGGCATCAATAGAGAGCTTATATTTTATTTTCAATTATTTATTTAAATAGAATTTGATTGGATTTGTTTTAAATGCCAGAAATGATATTTTGTTTTTATTGATTGCATTTTAATTTATTTTGATTTCTTCTTGCAGGAAAACAGTAGAAGGGATTTGAAGAAAAAGATCTTAATCAATGAAAATGCTCCAGCAATTAAAGATTGAAATTTTGAGCGAGATTTCTCTTTAACAAACTTTCCTCTCAAGAATTCCTTTGCAAATATTATAAATATTAGATTGCAGAATGTAATAAGGGACTGCTTTCCTCTACAATTTTGGACTTCTAAAAGCACTTTTAAAATAGGGATTTAGAGTTGTAGGTGGGAGGAGTGGAATCTCAGATCTGGAGATTATTGAGGTTTTTCTTTTATATCCTGAGTTATGTATAATGAACAGAGTTTGCACTATTGTAGCTCTGCTTTTGAAAGCAGAAGCTTGGGCATTGTAAAGGACTATTAGAGACCAGAGCTGGAGAAATGGATTCAATAAATTGGTATTTCGAATACTATTATTTTAAATGCTGGTTTTATTTTATGATAACAGGAATGGTGTCAATTTACTTACATATTTGTGCACTTTTGTCGGTATGGGTAATTTGCTTCTATTTTATGTTGTTATTTATCTTTGCTCTTATGAGCTAAATTCTGATTTCTGAGTAACTATTTACTCATAAATCTGTCTTTTAATATTGGATGAATAAATAGTGATATGTTGTAAACTTCTTCCGTATATTATTATTTAATTATTCATGTTACTGATTAAATGATCAAGATCATTCTGTGAACTACTTCTTGAGTGTTGTTGATTGATTATTTCAGTTAAAAGGTCTTAATAGGATGTGTTTGGTATCCATAATGTCATTTAACTGAACTATTTCATTAACTTGATATTCATTATAAACGAGACATTTAAATCTCAATATTTTAAATACCTGCTCTTGGTTAGGTTAGAACTATATCTGCCTAATTGAGATAGGATTAAGATAGTTTCTTTTACTTGCACCTTAGAACAAGTTTGCATTTAAAGTAAATTCTACATTCTTTTAAGTCCTCTTCCCAAAGAGGCAAACTTTAGTAGTGGATTGGTTGAGCCCTAAATCAGCATAAGGATCACTTTCTTGCTTAATCAGCAAGAAGGACGATCTGATGTCTCTTTTCCATTAGCGAATGAAAGTCATATTTTAAAGCCATTGGAGATTGAGAGAAGGTAACTAGACCTAGTTGAACCAGTTAAAACCACCATTCCAAATGGAAAAGGAACTTCTTTAAGGTCTGGACCGGGTGGTCATCCCCCATGTTGTTGCAGCGATTTTCGAGGCTTCAACATCTTGGCGCTAGAAGGAGAGCCTGAAACTTGTTGTCTTTTGGAGCCTTTTCAATTTTAACATTTTATTTAATCACGATGGATCCTCTTAAACTTCCGATTTGGAGTTGCAGGTAAAATTCAATGGTAAGAGAAATTCTTTTGCTTTTAATCATGTCCTTCAATTTATTCAAAATGTTCCAAATTATGATTTTCAAAGAATTGATGAAGGCATCTTATGCAGAATTTTTACTCTCACATTTGTGGTAGAAGCCAGAAACTGGTGTAAAACTCTTCCGGTTGCCTCAATTCACAGCTGGGATCAATTTCTTACAATTTTCGTTTGTAAATTTGACCACTATGATTATGATCAGGTATGTGATGAAATTGAAAATCTACGAAATGAAAATGAGTTTGTTAGAGATTTTAATATTTAATTTCATTTGAATTGTTTAAAATTTAATATCGAAGATGAACCTATGAAAGAAGAATCACTAGATTGGTTTGAACATAATTATTCTCTTCCTCCTATTCCCGATCCATATAAAACTAGTTCAAGCTTTGTTCCATCCCCTTCCAATATAAATGAGAAATCCAATTTGGATGTACAAATAAATTGTGATGAAGAGGTTTCACAAAGCATGAAAAATATTTCTAATCAAATGCAAGAGGACAACAATAGCAATTTTGGAGAAAGACCTGCATTGGAATCTGAAAGTTTCTCTTAATCAAATTTAAAAAATCAAATTGGAAATCAGCAAGTGAAAGCAGCAATCAAAGTAAATAATAACATGCAAACTGCTGTACAAATTTCTGAATCTTTCCATGATGAGAAAATGCCGAAATCAGAGCAGCAAAGAAATCTTCTTCAAAAAAGCATGAGTACGTAAAGAAATGATCTGCAATCTGAAATTTACAATGAGAAAAGTGTACAAGAATTCTCAAACAGAAACATTTTTAAATGCATTATTTCAGATTCACATTTTTCCCTTTATCCTGATATTTTTAATGATGATAATTTTTCCCCTCTTGGTATTAATGATATTTCAGAAAATACAGAGACTGATCTAAATGAATTACCATTAAGATTTTATCAATATAGAGAAGCAATTAATGATCATTCTTTTGTCATTAATGAACATAAAATTCTTGTTCCTCCTTGTTTGGATACATTGGGTAAGATTGAAGGAAATTCTAGACAATCTTGTAAAGTAATTTGTGATAATTACTCTGACATTGTGGACATTGATTTCTATTCTTCTAAAGAAATTCCTCATGAGAAGGTTAAAATAACATCTGAGAATGAGGGACATTTTAATTTAGAAATTATTCCAACCAATCCTCATTCTAGAGTAGAAAATTATCTTCATGATTTCACTATTCGAAAAAACATTCCAATTTATGATTCATATCATAATGAAACTCTCATTCCTACTCATAATCATAATTCATTTTCTAGTTCACAAGTTGGAATTCGAAATTACTCAAATTCCATTGGTCAATCCTTGTGAAAAAGAAATAATTTCAAAACGATCCCAATTGTGCTGTAACATTAGTTGTAAAAATAGTGATTTCATTTTATTTTTGTTTCCTCACTTAGTTTGTTTAAATTTAGATTTATTTTTTGATTTTATTTTTCAGAATTTTTACACTTTATGCTGCCATATTGAGCACTTTATTATCAAACACTCAATTGATGAATTGCCTTATTGGGAAATTGAAGTTTCTTGTTATAACCATGAACATCAAAAGATGTTAACATTTCAATGTCAATTGATGTTAATTTCTTATCAAAAACTTCTATATTCTCAAAGGCAATATCAACAAGAGAATGTATTTTTACAATATGACCAGCAATCTAATTTAATTAATAATTTTCAATTGTATTTAATAGATTTCCATTCATTTTTCATTAACTCATTTGAAAAATATTTGGAAAGTTTTCCTTCAAGGAAAATTGTTAATAGTTTAACATTTTTACATAACACTAACAATTCTTTCCAAGCCTTTGAATGTAAAAGCTCATATCCACAACCTGGCCTATTATCTCTTATTTTGAACCTTTCCCAATCATTAATAGAAATCAATCCAGATTTCTATGATCCAATTGGTATTCAATTAGAAAGGAAATTTCAAGAGAAAGAAATTTTAATTAAGTTTCTAACAATAACTGTACATTCTGATTTTAGATTTATTTTCCTTAGTTTAGTTAGATTCATATTTTTATTACTGACATTTGAACTGTACCTATATGCAGGAATAAAAATGAGAGAATGGTTACACTGGAAATATGACTACACCTAGTCATTTTCATGTATATGGTTAGAATAGGAGTAGAATTAATTTAGTTTGTTTTTTTTTATGTAGTTAATTTATTTTTAATAGTTCTGCAGATTAAAAATAAAGAAAGCAATTAGCCCTTCCCATATCATATACATGTTCACAGAAATATTTACCTCTCATCAGAAAATTTCTAATTCTTCCTTCTCATTTTTAAATCAAAATCTATTGCAACAATACCTCTACCCATGAATACATCTCTGCCTATTTTTGAATAATGTATTGACGTAATTTAATTGAGTATGCACCTGGCATACATTTAAATCTGTGTTGATATTCTCCACGACTAGTGGGTTTATCCCATTCAGACCTTTAGTTTATTATTTGATACTGCAATATGCATCATATTCATTTACTAAAGGCATTATTGAATAGTCACTATAGCAATACAGATTCTTCTCAAGTTATTTGGAATAAGTAGAGGTAATAAATTGTTGTTTCAATTCAAAATGAAAGACTATTTTCATATTTATTTCTGGTAAATTTTATATTTCCTAAACATAAATAAACAGATTTTATTTAGGCTGATTACACAATCCGATTTAGAATAAATGATGAGATGATTTTGAACAAAGTCAGAATTTTGATAAATCTAAAGAAAGATTTGAAGATTCATGAGGTAAAATCTGCAGACAATTTCCTTCCAGGTACGCATTTACAAGTTCGTTCTCATCTATTATTAGTTTCTCTTTTCCTTAGTTTATTTTTTATTTTTGTTCTGTTTTATTTATAGGTTTTCGTTTGTTTTCAAAAAACTTGAAGTAAGCAGCAAACTGATTTCAAATTTGCAACAGGTTCAAGGAAATTTTATTTGCGATTCATTAATATTCGAGGATTCTTTAACTTTTCTTTCATTCATCATTTCAATTTGATTTTCATATTGCTGATACTACGGTGAATACATATTCGCAATACTACCATCTCGCTCATCTTCATCAATAATTTCATTCCGATATCACATCATCCACTTCACAACCATTTGTAGCGAAATCTTTCATTGAAAGTAGCTTTTAGCATTTTTGATAACAAATTGTTTATAAAATATCTCCGATGTATTACCTCACTCATATGTCATATCGCATTTCGCATATCAGAGGTTTGCATATGAATATACTTTCATTATAATGAATCGTTGATCTCTGATAAACAACTTTACCAATATTGTGATGACCACATAATTTCGGATCCGATGTGAAATTCAAATCAAGTTTTTAAAATATTGCGTCCATCCAATCGCAATAAAAGTAGGGACATAATTTAAAGGGCCGATGTCTCGAATCCGATATGTTACTAAATTTTCATCATAAAATTATCGGGTCCACTCTTCATCGCATATCGTCACATCGAGAATTGTTACTTCATGTGCTTAAGATCGCTGATCGCCGATTAGACATGTCATCCATCGCATTGCCAATATTGCAATCGCTTCATCGCATTTACATTTATGCTCACATCACATTTCCGACTCTGCGATGTGCGATGTGTGATGTGGGAAGCACAATCTAAATATTCCCCGATCCCCGATATAATATTTCTTCAATGATGCGATTACTCCATTTCATCACGTCGCACATCTTTTCAATGCATGTTTTCATATCGGAAATTTTCCATTGCAACCTCCGATGCAATAGCTTCCAATGCATGCATCTAAGCCATTAACATTTAACCAATATATGGCATAGCAACAAAGGTGAAGTCTTGCAAATTAAAAACATGGTGAAGAAACATGTGATCTGAATCATCCGATACGACGATGTGTTATTTTAAAAGCGAGCTTGGATAACCACTATGGTAAGAAAGTTGTTAATGAAAAATTTGTAGCATATTCAAGTCATTTTGATTTCTCATATATTTCAGTTTTAAATATATAATTCCATAATTAAAAAATAAATTCAAGACCTCTCTATCTTCACATTTAAATTTTATTATCTTGGATGTGGTTTTGATTCTGGACAATTTATAAAATCGTGGAGTTTATATGAAACTTATAATATTTTGAGAAACAGTCATTACTGCAAATTTTCATTCTCATTTTTTATGCATTTGTTTTCCCTCAAACATTAAGCATTCCATTTTTTCATTTTCTTGCTTGCTTTAGTTTAGATAAAATAATAATGATTTTGGGTTATAGGATTTTGGCTAGTTTGACTTCTTCAAGTTTTTAAATGTTAATTAACATAAGAATTCAGCTAGTTTGGAGAAACTGATACCTTTCAGGTAAAATCAAAAGCAATTATCCAATGGTAAGATTCATGTACCCACTTTCATTAATTTCCATTTTGTTACTTTAAGTTTCAGTTTTGTTTTTCTGATATATAAATCTGTTTTGCAACTCTTCATAAAAGCTTTCAATCCTCCGCCAGATCATATTTTCAAAGTCCATACTCTTCTCCTCGCTTAATTTCAAGAAGCAGCGATAATCCTCATTGAAACAACTACACCAGGAAATTTCAGAACCTTTAGCTTGTTTTTTTAAGCATTCTTTTTATTAGAAAATGATTAAGTTAATGTTTTGAAACAAGAAGATTAACATCAAACAGAAAGTTTTCATTGTGGCTGAATTTTACTGTCACTGCTATCTAAAAGCCTAAAACACTTACAACTCTATAAGGTATGATTTTTCTAAATCTCGACATAAGAAGAAATGATACGCGATTATTTTTTGTTTCTTCATATTGTTGAGCCATTGGTATAAACATTCTTGTTTGAGTTTATCTTTCGAAATTTGGATTTTCCTTTCCATTTTTAAAAAATTTCTTCATTTTTATTTTTGTTTACTGATTTCTTTTTCATTTTAGCATAAGAATTCTTTTCCTTTGGTTTTCAGTTTTGATTTTGGGTGACTTTGTCGTGGTTTATATGGAAAGCATACTTGTTACCTAACAATAGTCAGTGTACATGGAGAAAAATTATTAATAGTCACCTATTAACTTTTTCTTTAAAATCTCTTACTAAAAGTTTGATTTTCTTATTATAAAGGTAGACATACTTAAGGAAGAGATTACCAATAAAGAGAAGTTGTCAAAGTATCATAAAATCTAGAGAAATTTCTTTTTCATCAAAATTGTAATCATTTTGAGATTTCAAAATTTTATTGAGATCTTTCAAATTTCTGTTATTAGTCAAGAAAAGTTACTTATAACCAAGTAAAGACACTTTACAACAAAGCACCTTTAACTCTGAAATTTTCATTATTAACTCTTAAGGAGTCAATGATTCTCCCCATCCCAAAGAGTCTTATTTTTCTAGAGTATAATCCAGAAATATATTTAAACATAAAAGATAAGAGGTCTCATCATGAGCTTGCTTACCATGATCATAGGGAAAAAATAGGCTGACATTACCAACACTGCTAAAAAAACTAGGGTAATGGCTTATGATTGAAAAAAATTATAAGACAAGGGGTCTCATCACGAGCCAACTTGTTCAGTCCTATTCAACTATTTAGGTACCAAACCAGGACAATGGCTTTTAGGAACTTAAAAATAAAATAAAATAAAAAAGAAACATATATAAATGGATTTATCTCTAGGTCAATAATTCTTAAAGAGATGGGATTCTGAATCATTGATGATTAAAAGGTAACCCTGCCGAGACTATAGATGTTTGCTGGCAGCAGTGGCTCTACCTGTGACAAATGAGTATATTTTAAAAGCTAAGCTGTAAAGTGACCCCTGCTTCATCTCTACAACTAATTAAAGACTGATATAGAATTTTGAAATATTTTAATTTATGAGAAGTTTTAAGAAAAATTACAGTTAGATGATTCTTTTTTTTTCAGATTAATGAACCTAGTCAACCATTCCAAAAAAAAATTTCTCCTTTAATTATTTTTACTTTAATTTTAGGAAAATCTCATTCATATCAAACAGAGATAACTGGTTCTTCTCCCATGTGTCGCTATTTTTGTGGTAAAACACAACCCCCCCATTTTTGACTTGTTCACTTCAAATAATGGGGACCCTTTCTCTAAAAATTTGGCTGAGCACCTTTTTAGGATTTTTATTTAATCAATTATCCTACGCTTTTGTTAATTTTTCATTTTCTTTGGATTCTTGTTTTGATTGCTTTATTAAAATCAATTTTTTTTTTTATAATATAGCTAAAAAGCCTCGTTATTAAAATTGCTAGACCACACGAAGATATTTAAAATAATGAAATTAAGATGAACTGCTGGAGAAGCACCGGGGGAGCGAACGATGCGTGCTAGGGCCTGCGCAGCCGGACAGCGTTGACAGAGGCAATAGCAGGGATCAAATTGTGGAAGGCGGATTTTGATTCTCTTGGGCAACGAATCCCCGTTGTAAGCGCGTTTCAGTCTTCTGAGATCTTAGCGGCAGAGCTGGGTCTTAACCCTAAAAACACGCCCTGAGCGAAATGGGAGAGTCAAGGGGGGAGGGAGAGATCCCCTCCAAAAACGTGGTAATAGGCGAGACAAGCACAGGTGGTGTTCAGCATAACGAGAAGGAAAATCATGCCCCAGTAATGGGCAACCTGTGGCAGAAAAGAATGAGAGGAAAATGTCTACCTAGGGCACAAAAACAGCCAAGGTATGTAGTTCCCTGCAACAAATTGGAAGAATATAACTATTACATGAAAGACCATGCCCTAATATGTAAGTTCATAGGGTACTGGCCTTCAGAGAAGGAGCTATACAGATGGATCGATCAGAGGTGGAGACCTAAAGGACACGTGGATCTCAAATTGGGAGCCCAAGGTTTTTTCACAGCGATCTTTACGAATCTGGAAGATAAGAACAGGATCTTTGAGGAAGGGCCATATTTCTTGAACAATGCAGGCCTGTTCATGAAATATTGGGAGGAGAGATACAGCCCAGAAAAGGAAAAACTGCTTGATGCACCAGTCTGGGTTCGACTGTTTGGGCTTCCTGATGAATTCTGGGACCCTGAAATTTTGGAAGGAATAGGTAACACGATTGGGAGCTTTGTTAAAATTGCAGAGGCCACGAAACGAGGTAAATATAATGCTTATGCGAGGATTTGTGTATACATGAATCTGGCAGAACCCCTCCCGGAAAACGTTGAAGTGGAGTATCACGATGATGTTTGGAAGCAGCCAATCGATTACGAACACATCCCCTTCAGGTGTCGTAACTGCCATGAATATGGCCACTTATATAGGCAATGCCCACTGAATAAAGAGGAAGAGTCCAAGAAAAGCCAAGCGGATCATCAGAGAAGTACTGAGAGAATGGAGGAATCGGAGAGAGGTTTTCAGCAGGTTACAAGGAAGAAGAGGCAGAATAAAGAGGGACCAAAAACCCAATCTCAGGAGAAACCCAGCCAAAAAAACAATCAAAACAAGTTTCAGGTACTGCAGAGTGAAAATGAGGAATACGAAGTAAATTTGGAGGACGATGAGGACCCGGAGAACACCCCTATGGAAATCGCCGGAGAGGAGAAAGGAAAGGAAAAGAACCTGAACAAAACCAGCAGAGAACGACCGGAGGAGAAGATAGAAGAAACAGAAATGGAATCTCAGATGGAAGTGGAAAATCAACCTGAAAGCGAAGCTGAAGAGGAGAAAATCATGAGGAGGTTAATCCAGGAATGGAAGTATCTTGATAACAGATTCATACCTGAAAAACAAAAACAGCTGTACAAGGAAGTATTCCAGAAATACAAGGAGAGAAAAGGGGAGCACCCGGATAAACCAGTAATGACAGGAAGTGAACAGGGGAATGAAGCGACGGGAATGGGCAGCTCTGGCAAAAACAGCAGGAAAAGAGGCCGGAAAACAATGAGTGAAACTATCCAGATGGTGGGAGAAACGTTGATAAACTCAGGTAAGGTGATACCTCTGTCTGAGGTATTCTTCCCCTCCTTCCAAAAGTTTTAAATGATAGTTATTAGTTGGAATATTAGGGGTTTGAATAGTAAAGGTAAACAAAGGTATATGAAGGATAAGCTGAAAAAAGAGAAGCCTAGCATCATGATTTTACAGGAGACAAAGATTTTGGTTCAGCAGCTTGAAGAAATAATAGAAAAAAGCAGATTGCAATATCAAGTGATAGGGCAAGATGCAATCGGTTCTGCAGGAGGTATTGCAGTTCTGTGGAATCCGAATGAAATCATCTTAGATAGTTGGACCAGCATGAGCGGAATCCTTACTGGTCTGGGTAGGATAGTAGGAACCAAGGAACAGGTAGTCATTTCAGGAGTTTACGGCCCCCCTTCTCCTGGGGAAAAAGAGAAGTTCATAAACAGTATTAAAACTATCCGTAGACTTTACCCTGAAGCTGCTTGGATCATTGGAGGCGACTTCAATTTGATCAGATCCTTAGAAGAGAAAAAAGGAGGGGTTAGGAAGATGGACCACTTCATGGACAGATTTAATGAAATGATAGAGGAACTACGGCTTGTTGATATCCAGACCATTAATGGGATTTGCACCTGGAACAACAGAAGGGGAGGAAAAAACCAAATTGCTTCAAGACTGGATAGATTCCTAGTTTCTGAAGCCATCATGAACAAAGATGTTTTTGTGGAAGCCAAGATCATTCCATCCCTGGGATCTGACCACTGGCCGATTCGATTAGAGGTTGATATCAAGAGGAATCAGGGGAAAAGGCCCTTCAGATTTGAAGCCTTCTGGTTGAGGGACCCTGAATTCATCAAGAAAGTAGAGGAATGGTGGAAACAATGTACTGTTCAGGGCAGAGGTAAAATGCATACGTTCCAACTAAAACTGAAAGAGCTGAAAGGAAAAATAAAAAAATGGAACAAAGAGGAGTTTGGTAACATTCTGGAAGATAAGCAAAAACTAGAAGGGGAAATGGAGGATCTTCAACAGAAGATGATTTTGGAAGGTAGAACAGAGGAAAGCATTAACAGGGAAGGGGTAATCCTTGGCAGATTGGAAGAGAGACGGAAGCAAGAGGAGATCTTGTGGCGACAAAAATCAAGGATAAAGTGGCTAAGGGAGGGGGAAAGAAACACTAAATTCTTCCATCAGGCTATGATCAAGCATAGACAGGGAAACAGGATTCTATCGATCAAAGACAAGAATGGGGAAAGAGTGGTGGAGCAGACTGAGATTGAACAAGTCCTAATGGATCACCATAAAGAAATTTTAACAGAACCTCAAGCTGATAGAACGAGAGCCATTCAGGAGATCTGCTCGGCTATCCCCAGCTTGGTTACTGAGGACCAAAACAAAGCGCTGATGAGGGCTGTGACCTTAGAAGAGCTTGAGGAAGTTGTGAAAGCAATGAAGAAAGGGACAGCTCCTGGACCGGATGGCTTCACGGTGGACTTTTACCAGGCAGGCTGGCACTTCTTGGGAAGGGAGATTCTGGATCTAGTGGAAGAATCAAGGATGAACCAGAAGGTATGGCCTGCTCTTAATTCTACTTTTTATGCCCTCATTCCTAAGGGAGACAATCTAGAAGATGCTAATGGCTTTAGACCTATAGCACTGTGTAATGTCATTTACAAGATGATTACATCCCTGATTGCCAAGAGATTAAAACCCCTCTTGGACAATTTAATCTCGGCTGAACAAACAGGTTTTGTGGAAGGCAGGCAGATCCTTGATGGCCTAGTTGTTACTCAGGAAGTTATCCATTCCCTAAAAGTTAAAAAGCAAAAAGGAATGATGATCAAATTAGATTTGTCAAAGGCTTATGATAGATTAAATTGGAAATATTTGGAAACAGTCCTAGAAAGATTTGGTTTTCACCAGAGATGGATTGCCTGGATCCATAATCTGATTTCTTCTCCACACTTTTCTATTCTAGTTAATGGAAGCCCCACAAAAACCTTCAACGCCTCTAGAGGCATTCGACAGGGAGATCCTTTGTCCCCGTTTCTATTTATTCTAGCCGCTGAAGGTCTGGGTCGATTCATCAAACAAGAGAGAGCAGCAAACAGGATAAAAGGTCTGAAAATATGGGGAAACAACCTGCCTCTAACTCATCAACAATTCGTTGATGATATTATGTTGTTTGGAGAACCAACGGTAAGAGAAGTAAAGCATTTCAGGAGAATCTTGGACCTGTTCGCGGAGGCTTCCGGGTTGGAAATCAATAAAGATAAATCTTGTATCTTCATCTTCAACACAGTGGACCAGATCAAAACCCATCTCATTAGATTACTGGGATTCAAAAGAGGGGAACTACCTACGAAATATTTGGGCAATGTTCTGGACTTCACATCTAAAAGGATGAAAAATTGGCAAGGTGTCCTGAATAAACTAAGCAACAAGGTTGCAAACTGGGCCTTCAGGGTTCTAAACATTGCTGGAAGAGTTGTTTTGGCCAAATCGGTCCTACAGGCCATCCCCATCTACCCTTTATCGATTATGGCTGCCCCTGTTGGGGTATGTGCTAAGATCAGGGAAATCATAAGGAAGTTCATATGGAGCGGGTCTGATCAAAAGAAAAAATGGGCCTTAGTATCGTGGAGTCAGCTAACAGAAAGAAAGGAGAAAGGAGGGTTGGGGCTAAGGGACCCTGAAGTTCTTAATAGAGTTCTGGGAGCCAAACTGTGGTGGCGATGGCTCAGAGGGGGAAATGATCTCTGGAAAACCATATGGAAGACTAAATACAGAATGCCTGACTCTCCGGTCGAGATCCTAAGGCAGCAGGAAACCCCCAAAGGATCCACAATTTGGGAATTAGCCTGTCAAAACAGGGATCTGGTTGAGAAACATATTTTTTGGGAAATCCGGGGGGGTACAGAGGCCAACTTCTGGGAAGACAGGTGGCAACAAAGAGAAAGATTGAGCAGAATTCAGAACTTTCACCAGATCCGGGGTAGAATTGAAGGGAACAGAACGTGTGTAAGGGATTATTGGAAGGTAAATGATATGGCAGAGGGATGGAGAGTCTGGGAAGACCCGGTAGAATGGGACCGCGAGCTTAGCACAGATCTCCAAGAAATTTACAGGAAAGAAATGGGATCTAGGAAAATCAGAGCTCGTAATGGGAAGGATATCCTCCGGTGGGGGAATTCCATGAAAGGTTCGTTTACAACCAAAGAGGCTTACTACTTAATGGATTCTCAAAACAGAGGTGACAGGAATTTGGAATGGAAAACAATATGGGAAAGTAATTGGTGGCCGAAGGTGTCCATTTTTGTTTGGCTGGCCTCAAAAAACAAAATCCTAACCTGGGATCGTATTCAGAAAAAGGGCTTCAATGGCCCTTCGCGATGTTACCTGTGCAACAACGATGGAGAGACCAGGGATCATCTGCTGGTCAATTGTCCGTTTACAGAGAAACTTTGGACGATTACTAAATGAACTTTTAATAAACTTGGAATAAATATCAGAGAATTTAATGAAATGGTATTCCAGTGGAGCAAGGAAACCTTTCACTGTAGAGTAGTCCAGAGGGCATGGAATCTTATCTCTGCATTTATACTCTGGATGGTCTGGAAGGAGAGAAATCGGAGGGTATTTCAGAATTCTGCTAAGGAACCAGAGGTACTCTGGGAACAGGTGGTCGAGAGTATGTGAGAGACTATCTTAGTTGAGAAATGGGAGGGAGGTGACTGGAAGGCGAACCAGGAAGAACAAGGAATTCTGAACAAATTAAATTTAAAATTTGAGATGGTCCAATTTAAATGTTCAGCTCGCCACGATATGAGAATTCAAAGTCCTGACAAATTCAGATATCCGAGAGATCACTTTGTTAAGCTAAACTTCGACGGGGCCTCGAAGGGGAACCCGGGCGAAGCCGGATTCGGGGGGATCTTCAGAGACAGCAATAACCAAGTAAGGTGGATATTTGCAGATTGGGGAGGAGAGATGACCAATAATGAGGCCGAGTTCTGGGCCCTGCATCAAGGATTACGAATTGCTGTTAGGAACGGCTACACCAATCTGGAAATCACAGGTGACTCGCAGATTGCAGTGGACATGCTGAGGAGGCTCAACAACGGGCGGGGATGGGAGAAAGTCACTAAAAGTTGGCGGACTGCGGGCATTGTCCAGGAAATTGCTGATCTTGTAAAACGAATTGACTACAGAATTATAAACCATGTTCGAAGGAGAGGGAATCAGGCTGCGGATTGGCTGGCCAATTGGGGCTGCAGGGGACGTGGCAGCACGATTGACAGTCAGTGGAGAGCCGTGGAGGGAAACAGGGAGTGGAAGGAGCTGGCGGACATCATTAAGGCTGATCATGATCAGGCCACAGATGACAACACACGGATCAGTGAGCTGGATTAATAGAAGGCAGTGGAGATCCCGATATATGAACATGGTTCAATCGGGCTTCGGTAAAGACATCATATCAGATTACAGGGTGTATGATCAGGAGTTATGTGGCAGTACAGCGACGGCGGGAGGGGCGAGTAGGCAGGAGTACACACATGGTGAGTTAATAAATGCTCGAGCCATCAGAGGCAATGGGAGCGGTTCGTCAGACTTCACAGCAGAGGAGATTAATAGAGAAATGATGGTCGAGGGTAGTGGCTCATCGGAAAACTACCGGCGGCAATCGGAAGTAGAACCAAGATGGTACCCCGAGGACAGGAGAACGATATATATCCAAAGCAGGATGATCGTAAAAACATTATGTGATTTCCTAATTTGGGGAGGTTCGGAGGTTGCAGTTGAGAGGAAGCAAAGAAAATCTAAGATCTTAGATAACCAGAGAGTGGTGCGCGTCAGACCCACGGGCAACATGGAGACCAGACAGAAATTGAGAGAAGCAGAGGAGCAACAGAACGCAGAGGTGGAGAACAGGAGCCGAAAAGGCAAAAACATTCTGCAGGACGAACAACCGTTTAAGATTTGGGATGTTGAGGAGGATTCGGAAGAGGATCTGGTTCCTGGCGCAGGGAATGATCGTCTTTACCCTCAAAAGAACTCGGCGGATGATGTAAATGAGCAGGCGGGGGAGGACCAGTCCGAGTCGCAGGACTCGAAGGTCCGCCGTTATGGCTTGAGGAAACGCAGTAAGACACCCAATAGGGAAGGGGATTCGGAGCGGAAAAGAGGCCGAGGGCAGAGGAGGAAAGCGCAGGAGGAGGGGGAGAATTCCAGGCGCGGCCAGAGTAAAGACAAAAAACAAAAGAAGACTGTGAACCACAGAATTCGAAGGGCTGAACAGGCTTACTACCGTAACTCCAACCCTGCTGTGCGGAGAATCATGCAGTATCTTGAAGAGGAGTCGTTACAGGATCAATCTGCAGAGGAGATGGAAGAGTGGGAGTTTCTTCTCCATGACCCTGGTCATACCAGGGGGCGAATGTCATTGTTCAAGCAGTCTCTTCATATTTATTGGGTGATGAAGGGATTAATGGCCAAGGCTCTGGAGCAAGTGGCAAAGGAGATGGTTGAGTTGGCCCAAGGAAATCCAGACATCCGCAGAGAATTGAGCTTCATTCGCATAGCAATGGCAAGGCAGGAGGAGAAGCTGGATGCAATCCAGCAAATGCTGAATAGGGACCATCCAGAACCAGCGGGAGCAGCCAACCAGCAACCAGATGCGGGCAATGACTGACATAAGATATGTTTAGAAACTGCAATAGTTTTTTTGATTATGGCTTTTTACATGTTAAAGATAGGGAAAAGCAAGTAATGCAGATTAGTAGTATTAGTAAGTTTCAAGACTGCATCGTTTATTTAGCTAAGACCATTAGACTGTGGACCTTCTATTTTTGGGCTGCAATTAAAAACTATAGGTGGATTTCTGACCCGGTTTCCCCACGTGGGCGGGCTGCAACAGTTTTGAAATGATGTAATGTTCTGTTGATCAAGTAATAGAAAGAGTACCATCCTAGCTTACAAAAAAAAAAAAAAAATCAATTTTTTATAAGCTTCCCATTGACGCTTGTTTTGCCTTATTTGGCCAACTAGTTTGAAAATGGTACTCCTTTGAAGTCCCATCATTTATCTAGTCTGGGTTAAAAATGTTATTTTTATTTTTTTTATTTATTTTCGGAGTGGCTATAGTTTAGAAAATTTCATAACTAAACTAAACATCATTAAAATAAAACCAAAATAAAAAAACTGATATTTAACATTAAATTTTAAGATTAATTAAATTAATTATTATAATAAAATATAATTAATTTAATTAAAATTAAAACTTAATATATATATATATATATATATATATATATATATATATATAAAATAAAAAAATTTACATCGCAATATCGGATACATCGCAATTTTTATAACATGCATATCTAAAAAAACCTCGACCCAACGTTCTTGTGATATGCGATGGCTGAAAGGCTTAACACATTAACCAAGGTTTTTTACAAACTTTGATTTTCGTTTTGAGTTTCAAAGAACTCACTCATATGTATGAGTGAAAGTAGATAGTGGTAGGTTAGTTTATTTTATTCTTTTTATTAGTTTTAATATTAATTAATTTAAATATAAAATTTAATTAATTAAATTTAATTAAAACTTAAATATTATTTAGATTAATATTAAATAGTTTATAAATAGTTAATTATGTTAATTAGTTACATTAACATTAATTAATAATAATTATTAAATAATTAGTTTAGTTTATAATTAACAACTAAATTAGTATTAATTAGAATTCTAATTTAGGATTAGATTTTTAATAAAAAATTCTAATTTCATAGCCCCCGAGACCCAGAACACGAAAACACTTTAAAACATTTCTCGCAAATTTCCTTCTCGCAAAGTCTTATCGCAAATTCTTAAAAAGCCTTAACATTTGACAACCCAAAATGCGATATGCGATAAGGCCAAATGCGATGCGTTAAAAGATTTTAATACAAAGTTTTTCACCCCTTATGCCTCCCGTACCTCCACCTCACTCACCCTCACGTCACCCTCACCTCACACTCCACTCACCATATCCCTCCATAATCTCACGTGGATGTATTAATGGGTTTGGATTGATTTCAATGGTTTGTTTTATGGGTTTTATGTTTGGATTGATTCCAATGGTTTGTAAATTAATTTTTATATTAATTGATATTATAATAACTATATTACAATTATAATGTTTATTATAATTTTAATATAATTTGAATTATAATATTAATTATATTTAAATTAACTTTTTCAAATCATTTGTATATTAATTTAATTTTGTAACTTAATTAATTTCTAAATTAGATGATAATTATTTAGAATTAATTCTATATATTAGTTAGTTAATAATTAATTTAGAATTAATCATTAGACAATTAGGGTATAATTTAGGATTAAATTTCTAATTAAAAATTCTGATTTTTAACCCAGCGACAGAATTTGCAGAATTATGCCAGATTTGACTCATCAACTTTGGAAGCTCATAGATTGAGTTATACTTGGCCAAATGAAGCCCAGGATGGCTCATTGGAAAGATAAAATCAAGGAAAATATTTCTGAGGAGGCTTCACTAATAGATTTGGTCATTAATTGGCTCAAAAGTCATGTAGAAGATCAAGATCCGAATTTCTAAAAACAAAATCAATTTTCTGAGTTATTTTCTGCATTTTCATTTGTCCAAGCCTCTTCTAATTGCAGATCCATTAGTCAATAATATCCTTGACCAATTAAACCATCCTAGGCATCAATAGAGAGCTTATATTTTATTTTCAATTAGTTATTTAAATAGAATTTGATTGGATTTGTTTTAATGGCCATAAATGATATTTTCTTTTTATTGATTACATTTTAATTTAATTTGATTTCTTCTTGCAGGAAAATAGTAGAAGAGATTTGAAGAAAAAGATCTCAATCAATGAGAATGCTCCAGCAATTAAAGATTGAAATTTTGAGCGAATAAAATTGGATTGGACAGATTTCTCTTCAACAAACTTTCTTCTCAAGAATTCCTTTGCAAATATTATAAATAGCAGATTGCAGAATGTAATAAGGGGTTGATCTCCTCTGCAATTCTAGAATTATAAAAGCACTTTTATAATAGGGATTTAGAGTTGTAGGTGGGAGGAGTGGAATCTCAGATCTGGAGATTATTGAGGTTTTTCTTTTACATCCTGAGTTATGTATAATGAACAGAGTTTGCACTATTCTAGCTCTGCTTTTGAAAGCAGAAGCTTGGGCATTGTAAAGGACTATTAGAGACCGGAGCTGGAGAAATGGATTCAATAAATTGGTATTTCGAATACCATTATTTTAAATGCTGGTTTTATTTTATTATAACAAGAATGGTGTCAATTTACTTACATATTTGTGCACTTTTGTCGGTATGGGTAATTTGATTCTATTTTATGTTGTTATTTATCTCTATTCTTATGAGTTGAATTTTGATTTCTAAGTAACTATTTACTCATAAATCTGTCTTTTAATATTTGATGAATAAATAGTGATATGTTTTGAAATTCTTCCGCATATTATTATTTAATTATTCAAGTTACTGATTAGATGATCAAGATCATTCTGTGAGCTACTTCCTGAGTATTCTTGATTGATTATTTCAGTTAAAAGGTCTTAATAGGATGTGTTTGGTATCCATAATGTCAGTTAATTGAACTATTTCATTAACTTGATATTCATTATAAATGAGACATTTAAATCTCAATATTTTAAATACCTGCTCTTGGTTAGGTTAGATCTATATCTGCCTAATTGAGATAGGATTAAGATAGTTTCTTTTACTTGCACCTTAGAACAAGTTTGCATTTACAGTAAATTCTACATTCTTTTAAGTCCTCTTCCCAAAGAGGCAAACTTTAGTAGTGGATTGGCTGAGCCCTAAATCAGCTTAAGGATCACTTTCTTATATGATCGGCAAGAAGGACGATCTGATGTCTCTTTTCCATTAGTGAATGAAAGTCATATTTTAAAGCCATTGGAGATTGAGAGAAGGTAACTAGACCTAGTTGAACTAGTCAAAACCACCATTCCAAACGGAAAAGGAGCTGCTTTAAGGTCCAGACCGCGTGGTCATCCCCCATGTTCTTGCAGCGATTTTCGAGGCTTTAATAGGTTCTTAAACTGGAAGCCTTGGTGTCTGAAACATCAATTCTTGTGTGTTTTATTTAATTATAAAAGGGGATGGTGGTTCTTAAAAGGGAAGCCCTAGTCTACGAAACATCAATTCTTGTGTTTTAGTAGGGTCAAGTTGTTTAATCAATGTTTCAACACATTTAGTATCCAAAACTCCATCCTAGCAACCGACGAATAGCCGAATTCAAAATATCCGATAGATGGTGGTTGGTCCATAGGATGGTCCATTACTTGACGAATCTTGCCGCGGAAACCTCGACGAGACAAGGTGTCAATATTTTTTATCTTGAAAAGTTCATCAATGACGGTCATAGGCAGTTATCTTTTATATGGAAGTTAAGTGACAACTCGAAGATGTGGTGGTGAATGAGTGGTGTTTGCGAGATTCCATAGTGGATGTGAGTGTTGATGAACACTAGTTAGATAAAGATTATCCTTTTTGTTGTAATATGTGTTTTCAATCTTTTCCATGTAATCATTAAGGGAGGGTATTGAAAGTAATGCTTCCATGTGTTGTCATGAGTTTTCATTGAGAGTTCCCAAGTGTCAATCTAGAATTTTTTGTTCCCTATGTATGAGTTGTAGTTGTGATCTAAATGTGTCAAAGTCAGTAATTTATGTCCTATATATTTGTAACTCTTGCGATCAATAAAGATATCAAAGTGTGATTTGTGTATGGTAAATCTCTCTCTGTTGTTATTTTATAACAAATAGAAATGTATATCCAAAACTACTCTAATCACTTCACCTTAACCCAAATGTCACAAACTATTTATGGTATAAATTTAAATATTTTTTTAATTTTTTCAATCATTAAATATTAAAAATCATATTATTATACATGCCTCAATGCACATTAGTTTTTGCCTTGACTAATAAACAATCTATACTTTCCCAAAAAGATTTAAAGCCAATCCATGGTTTAATTTTATAAATAATTTTTTATTAATATTTTATTACATTTAAATTTAAAAATGAATGTAAATGTAAATTATTATACATGCCTCAATGCACATTAGTTTTTGCCTTTACTACTAAATAATCTATACTTTCCCAAAAAAATTTAAAGCCAATCCATAGTTTAACTTTATAAATAAATTTTTATTAATATTTAATTACATTTCAATTTAAAAATTAATATTTAATTACATTTAAATTTATTTTTCAGAATCCTATTGGTTACTTTCTATAACATATTATTTATTCATTGATCTCATTAGCTTTGTCGATGATGCAATGATGGTTTGTCATTGCACTTATGGAAAGTTATTCAGTAAATCACGATGATGCTTTGATGTCCAAATTCCAATGAAAATTCCATGGTAGCATGAAAATTTATCATTATCCCATCATTTTGTTGATTTGATGTCAATGAAATGAAATTAACTGGTCCACCATGGTTTAAGTTTGAGCAGTGAGTAAAATTGGTAAATCCTCTAACTAGCATTTGCACCACATGTTGCAAAGAAAACGCTGTAAGGCAATGATATAAGAAAAAATAGCATAGAAGAAAGAAGTCAAATTTTATGCAATTTTGTTTCTTTACTGGTGTTTCTTTTTATCATATGTTATGTTTAAGGGAGATTCCAACCCGGGTATGTTCAAAGTGAAGGATTTATGAAAATGGTCTTCGTTAAGATTCTAGAACCTTTATAAGTAAATGATTTGAATCAAACATTACATAACAAAGCAAATCTTGTTAATTTAGTTCCTTGTTGCTTCTTATCCTTATTTCCCTCGTGTAAAATGTCCAAACTATAAAGGAATGGTATTATTTTTTGTCTCTTAAGACCATTGTATTTTATCTAACTCAATAACTTTCATAACCTCAACTAGGTGCCCATTATTCTCAATCATTTCCATAACCTCAACTAGGTGCCCATCATTCTCTTTCCACAGTGACTCAATGTGTTTAAATGCATTTCATAAATTTGGTTTAGTAAACGTTGGAAGAAAACCAATATATTTCACTTTGTAGAAAGGAGTGTACATTGGTTGGGGTTAATTTATATTGCTCTTACCATCTAAATCTTGAATCTTTCTTGCCACTTATGAATTCCCCATTCTAATTTTTTTTATCATGATGATATTGGCATCACAATCCTTGTTCGTGAGAATATAATTTAATAAGCCAATGATAAGTGGCACAATTGGTTCCTCACAATTGTGAAATTTCCCATTCTAATTGTTATTTGACCATGATGATATTGGCATCATAATCCTTGTTCGTGAGAATATCATTTAAGAAGTCAATAATAAGTGGCACAATTGGTTCCTCAATTTTGAAAGTAAAGGACAAATTCATTCACATTATGTTTGAAAACTTTATACTAAGAGTCTTGATTCATGAAATTTTGTATCCTCTCCTTTTGTTGTTTTAATTTGTGTCATCTCAAAAAATGTTTCTCGAATAACCTATGTTATTCCTATTGTTGGAAATAATACTGAGAGGGGGGGTGAATCAGTATTATCTAATTCTTTTAATAAATCTTCCTTATTTGTTCTTTGAATTAGTTTTGCATGTCAGTACCATAAAATAATGAGCATGAACAAAGAAAACAGATAGTCACACCAAAGAACACAAGATGTAAGGTGGAAACCCAATGTGGATGAAAACCACCTGCTGCAATATGTCTCTATCTTCTTTCAAATTAGAAACTCCTTTTACAATGGTTTTGTACTGGTGCAGTCCTTTACCAGTACGCAGGCTGCAACCTGCAGAGAGCTACAACTCTCTCTCGTTTTCCAGTCTCTCCTGGAAGGGAGCTACAACCCCCTACTTCTTTTCTTACAAGGACCACTTTTCATAAATTTTCAAACTGGATCCATAAGCATCAAATTATCATCAAGTATAAGAGAATCACCCAGTCAACTGTAGTAACCAGATCAACAATAATAGAACCAAACCCAAAACACAACAATGATAAACAGAGATTTTAAGAGAAGTAAGCAGCTTCACCCATGTACTGCCTGCTTACAGTAAGCACCCTGCTCAACTGCTCGCCTGCTTACGTACGCACCCTGCTCAACTGTTCGCCTGCTTACGTACGCACCCAGCTCAACTACTCGCCTGCTTACATACGCACTGTATCCATTGAACTGCCTGCGGACCTCTGCACCTGCAACTCTTCTGTGCCTACATACCGGCACACCTGAAACGCTTCGTTCCTGCGTATGTACGCACTTTTCTTTCACTGTACCTGCGTACCTTCGGGCATAGATGATTTCAAGACTTCAGATATAGCCCAGACAGTCAGATCTACAGATCTGAACATGCGCCGAAGAGATCTCAATCCATCAGTAGATTCGCCTTATTTAGATCTAGACATTACTCCCAAGAGATTATAATATTTCAGATCTAGCCCTCATAAGATATTCAACACAAAACATACTCAAGCCAAATGATCTTCTTTGCTTTATATAGGAAAGCTCTTCCTTAAATCATGGATCAATACCACGGGCCGACACCATAATAACACAAAACCGTCGGCTAAATACCAAAGGTTAAAAATAAGAAACCCCACGTGTGCTTTTCTCTGCCTTGAAATGTGTGCACTGGGGGTACGCACCTCCTGAACGGGATAACTGCGGGTATGTACACACTTTATGTAACACCGACCTACGTGTACGCACCTTATGTAAGGTGTACCTGCGTACCCCTTATTTTCTTCAATATTTGATAGCTGATCATCAATCTATGCTGCTGACTTGAAGTACTGTGATCTATCACCTGAATGGGTTGCCATCAAGGACAACACTTTAGCCATAATGCCAATAATCTCCCCCTTTGGACTTGATGGCAACCTCAAAACTTCAGCTTCATTCTCCCCCTTTGACAGCAAGGGCAAAGGGTTATGCTCCCCCTAAGAACATGCTCCCCCTGAATATGAACCAGATCTGCAACGAAGAACCATAATCCACCATGAAAGAGATAGAGACATATTGCAGCTACTTCCAAGATCTCCTTTTGCACATCCTCCATAATGCCAACAATGCATTATATGCTCCCCCTGAACCTGTACCATCAATCAGAAGAGGTTCAGCAATAAGATGATGCATCAACAACCCCCAGCTTTTGCCTGAGGTATTCAAAAGTGTCCCTGGGCAATGGTTTGGTGAGAATATCAGCAACGAAGGAACATACTCCAACTTGACCTTCTGTTCAAGCACTTGTTCCCGGAGAAAATGGTACTTGATTGGTATGTGCTTGGTTTTTGAATGCATAACAAGATTCTTTGAGATGCTGATTGCACTTGTGTTATCACATAAGATGGGGATTGGTGGTGTACAAGTGATTTGAAAATCCTGCAAAGTCTGCATCATCCAAAGGAGTTGGGTGCAACAAGATGCAGCAGCAACATATTCCGCTTCAGCTGTAGACAAGGCAATTGAACTCTGTTTCTTGCTGAACCAAGATACCAGTCTGGAACCCATAAAGAACGCACCACCACTTGTGCTTTTCCTGTCATCCACGCTTCCGGCCCAATCTGCATCTGTATAAGCATGAAGTGTAAGATTTGTATCTCTAGGATACCATAAGCCATAATTTTGAGTCCCTTGAAGATATTTGAAAATTCTCTTCACTGCCTGAAGATGAGTCTCCTTCGGAATTGCCTGAAATCTTCCAACTATTCCAACTGCATGCATGATGTCCGGTCAGGTACCTGTCAAATAAAGTAAACTTCCAATCATAGATCTGTAGGTTGGTTGATGTACTGCTGCAGATTCATCATTTGCACTGAGGCTACATCCTGTGACCATGGGTGTACATACTGGTTTTGCATCTTCCATACCATATTTCTTCAAAATATGTTTGAGATACTTGGTTTGAGATAAAAAGATTCCTCCTTTTTGTTGGATTTGCAAACCAAGGAAATATGTCAGTTCTCCTAGCAAGGACATTTCAAATTCTTTCTGCATGACCAAGGCAAAGCTTTGACTCGTAGCTTCTTCATTGCTCCCAAAAATAATGTCATCTACATACACAAGTATTAGCAATTTGTCATTTTCAACTTTTATATAAAGATTTCTATCTGCTGATCCTTTTGAAAAACCTTGTTGATGAAGATATTTGTCCAAACGGTAGTACCAAGCCCTTGGAGCTTGTTTGAGACCATAGAGAGCCTTTTTCAATCTGCATACAAGATTTGGATCATTTCCAAGAATGAACCCATCTGGCTATTCAATGTATACTTCTTCTTCCAAGTCTCCATTCAGAAAGGCTGATTTCACGTCCAATTGAAATACTTTGAAGTTTTGAAAACTTGAGAGAGCAAGGAACATTCGGATGGCCTCAAGTCTTGCAACAGGAGCAAAGGTTTCTTCAAAGTCTATTCCTTCTTGCTGCGCATACCCTTTACAAACAAGTCTGGCTTTGTTTCTAATTACTTCTCCATTTTCATTCAATTTATTTTTGAAGACCCATTTTGTTCCGATAACATTCTTATCCTTTGGTCTAGGAACCAGCTCCCAAGTGTTGTTCTTTTCGATCTGCTCAAGTTCTTCATCCATTGCTTTCACCCAACATTCATCTTTGCATGCCTCTTTCACATTTTGTGGTTCAGTAGAGGAGAGTAATGCCAAATAGCTTGAAGCTTCTGCAACTGTTCTTCTTGTTTGTACACCTGCTTCTTTCTGCCCCATAATCTGAGATTCTGGATGATTCTTCTGAACATATCTGGATGGAGTCTTTTCTTCTATTCTTGTTTGCTCCTCTGGTTCTTCTTGATGTTCTTCTTGAGGTTCTTCTTCTTCATCATTCTGTCGTTGGGGGTAGCCTTCATCTTCTTCGATGTCTTCATGATGTACTTTCCTAGGAATGTATCCCTTCTCATCAACCACTACATCAATGCTGTCAACAATTCTGCCAAGTCTTTTATTGTAGCATTTGTATGCTTTGTTATGTGGAGAGTAACCAAGAAGAATGCCTTCATCTGCTCTAGGTTCAAGTTTGCCAAGCTGCTCATCAGTATTCGTGATATAGCATTTGCTCCCAAAGATTTTGAAGTGCTTTACCGAAGGAGTCCTACCACTCCAGAGCTCATGAGGAGTTTGAGTGCTGTTCACCCGGACATTTGTTTTGTTGAGAATAACAACCGCAGCATGTGCAGCTTCACCCCAGAAAGTTGTGGGAGTTCCTGACTCATCAAGCATAGCACGAGCCATTTGTTGGACTGTTCTGTTCATTCTTTCCACAACTCCATTTTGCTGAGGGGTTCTTGCTGTAGAGAATTCTCTTCTTATCCCATGTTCTTCACAGAAATCGAAAAATTCATTTGAAGTAAATTCCCCACCTCTGTCGGATCTAAGGCACTTAATTTTGTGACCTGATTCATTTTCAACCAAGGCTTTGAAGGATTTGAATTTTTCGAATGCTTCATCTTTGTGCTTCATAAGTCCTAACCAGACAAACCTGGAGAAATCGTCAATGAATAATATCAAGTATTCTTCTCCTTGAGGTGTTCTTTTCCTGAAAGGGCCACATGTATCTGTATGTACTAGCTCGAGAGGCATGCTAGCTGAACCTTCTTTCTCTGGAAAGTTAGTTCTGGTTTGTTTTCCAAACTGACATGATTTGCATATGGTGTTGTCAGGAATTTTGATATCTGGAAGATCGCGAACTGCCTGATATTTGCATGCTTTCCTTATTTGTGGAAAGCTTAGATGTCCCAACCTCCGATGCCATAGCTAGTGCTCATCATCCTTGCTCAGATAGCATTGTTGTTGTCCTTCTTCAAATATGTACAGATTATTTGGAGTTCTTTTGCCTTTGATCACTATTTTACCTGTATCAAGATCACGAACAAGACATCCATCTGATCTGAATATAACCTCGGTTCTTTGATCACACATCTGGCTGACACTTAGAAGATTATGCTTCAATCCATCAACATACAAAACATTTCCAGCCTTGACCTTTTCTTTTAACTGAGCAATGCCTTTTCCTTTTATAGTTGCAGGAGTATCATTTCCAAAAGAGACTTTCTTTCCTTTTTCTAGAGCATAATATGACTCAAGTTTTTCTTTATCACCTGTCATATGCTTCGAACATCCACTGTCAATGTACCATAGATTTTCCTGTCCCTCTGCATAAAATGCTATCCCACATCTTTCTGTTTGTGGTTCCTTTATTCTCCATGTTTTGGTGCTTGAGGCTTGTTCCTTTTTCTGCTGAAACCTGCTCCTGCATTCAGAGTCTTCATGACCAAAGTTATTGCAAATAGAACATTCAACTTCATTTTCAAGAACCGAAAAGTTGTTATAGGTCCTTTTTGTAATCCCGGTCATACTTCTTTGTTTTTGAGCTTCCCTAGTCATGATTGTTTTATATGCAACACATTGAGCTGCTTTGTGACCAAAGTTATGGCAAGAAAAGCATTGTCCATTGAAGAAACTTCTGCGGTTATCGAATCTACCAGCCAATTGATTGTAATTTCTATTGTCATCTATTCTTGAACCAAATTGAGAAGATTTTACCTGTGGCTGGTTGTAGCTTTTGTTCACCCTTAAGATGGATTGCCCCTGATAGTTTCTGTTTGTAATTCGTCCCTGCTTTACCTGATGATCTTCATTGTGCTTTTGCTCATTTCTTCTTGCTGCATCAAGATAACTTTTTGAGCTGGATGCTTGAGAAGTTTCTCCATTATAGCCCAGACCTGTCTTGTTTAGTGGAGACCGCTGCACATTGATAATCTCATCCAAAGTTTCAGATCCTTTGACAAACTTGAGATTAATAGCTTTTGTTTTCTCAATCTCTTTTCTAAGACTAACAATTTCACCTTCTAATTTTTCAAGATGTTTTTCCTTTTCATCAATTTGAAATTGTAGAGTATCAATGATCATGTTCTTTTCTTCTATACATCTCTTGAGTCTAGTAATTTCATCATAAAGGTTATCCACATCTATAGCATCCATATAATCATCATCTTCAAATGCCATTAACAACTTATATTCATTACCTTGTTCATCTTCATCACTGTTTGATAGACCATCACTATCTTCATGAGTGTAGTAGCTTTTCTTATTTGCGTTCTGTTTCTTGTTCCATCTCGCAGGTTCCTTTCCTTTATCCTTATAAGGACATTTTGCAGCATAATGACCTACTCTTCCACAAGCAAAGCATTTAAAAGGTAACTTACCTCTGAACCTTCCAGAACCCCTTTGAAGATTTCTGACAAAATTTGATTCTTCTTCCTCTTCTTCTGGGACGTGGCTTGCTTCATAATAATCTCCTTTGCCTGATGCCTTGAAAGCAGCTTCTCTTCTGTCTGATGGACCTCCATTTCTCATTTCATAAGCAGTTAGAATTCCATGTAGCTGAGACATAGTAAGAATTCATAGATTTTCCTTTTCTTCTATTGCAGATACTTTAGATTCAAACTTGGGAGACAATGATCTTAGAACCTTTTCAACCACAATAGCCTCTTTTATTTCTTCACCCAAATTTTTCATACAATTAACAACCTCATCTACCCGAAGAAAATAGTTAGCCACACTTTCATCATTATACATTTTGAGAGTCTCATACTGAATTCTGAGAGTTTGAAGTTTAGCACGCTTTACCTGTTCATCTCCTTCATAGCTCGTGACAATTTTGTCCCATATCTCTTTTGCGGATTTATAGTGCATTACCTTCATGAATTCTGATTGAGATATACACCCTAATAGAGTACTGACTGCTTTCGCATTTGTTTCATACTTCTTTTTCTCGGCTGCATCTGTAGGAGTAGCTGAAGGAAAAGCGTAGCCTGTCTCTACGATGTCCCAAACTTCTGTACCAAGAGATTGAAGATAGGCAGTAACTCTTACCTTCCAATAATTGAAGTTTGTCCCATCAAAAACTGGTGGCCTGATTGATGCTTCTCTCTCGTAGTTGCTCATGATGAACGATCTACCTTCAAGCGATCAAGCTTCTCTAAAGGACCTGCTCTGATACCAATTGTTGGAAATAATACTGAGAGGGGGGGTGAATCAGTATTATCTAATTCTTTTAATAAATCTTCCTTATTTGTTCTCTAAATTAGTTTTGCATGTCAGTACCATAAAATAATGAGCATGAACAAAGAAAACAGATAGTCACACCAAAGAACACAAGATGTAAGGTGGAAACCCAATGTGGGTGAAAACCACCTGCTGCAATATGTCTCTATCTTCTTTCAAATTAGAAACTCCTTTTACAATGGTTTTGTACTGGTGCAGTCCTTTACCAGTACGTAGGCTGCAACCTGCAGAGAGCTACAACTCTCTCTCGTTTTCCAGTCTCTCCTGGAAGGGAGCTACAACCCCCTACTTCTTTTCTTACAAGGACCACTTTTCATAAATTTTCAAACTGGATCCATAAGCATCAAATGATCATCAAGTATAAGAGAATCACCCAGTCAACTGTAGTAACCAGATCAACAATAATAGAACCAAACCCAGAACACAGCAATGATAAACAGAGATTTTAAGAGAAGTAAGCAGCTTCACCCATGTACTGCCTGCTTACAGTAAGCACCCTGCTCAACTGCTCGCCTGCTTACGTACGCACCCTGCTCAACTGTTCGCCTGCTTACGTACGCACCATGCTCAACTGCTCGCCTGCTTACATACGCACTGTATCCATTGAACTGCCTGCGGACCTCCGCACCTGCGACTCTTCTGTGCCTGCGTACCGGCGCACCTGAAACGCTTCGTTCCTGCGTATGTACACACTTTTCTTTCACTGTACCTGCGTACCTTCGGGCATAGATGATTTCAAGACTTTAGATATAACCCAGACAGTCAGATCTACAGATCTGAACATGCGCCGAAGAGATCTCAATCCATCAGTAGATTCGCCTTATTTAGATCTAGACATTACTCCCAAGAGATCATAATATTTGAGATCTAGCCCTCATAAGATATTCAACACAAAACATACTCAAGCCAAATGATCTTCTTTGCTTTATATAGGAAAGCTCTTCCTTAAATCATGGATCAATACCACGAGCCGACACCATAATAACACAAAACTGTCGGCTAAATACCAAAGGTTAAACATAAGAAACCCCACGTGTGCTTTTCTCTGCCTTGAAATGTGTGCACTGGGGGTACGCACCTCCTGAACGGGATAACTGCGGGTATGTACGCACTTTATGTAACACCGACCTGCGTGTACGCACCTTATGTAAGGTGTACCTGCGTACCCCTTATTTTCTTCAATATTTGATAGCTGATCATCAATCTCTACTGTTGACTTGAAGTACTGTGATCTATCACCTGAATGGGTTGCCATCAAGGACAACACTTTAGCCATAATGCCAACACCTATCTTAACGGTGACATTTCCATTAGGTTTGCTTGCTTGACATTAAGCGCAACTAAGTTTGTAGTTTCAATTTCAAATTTCATGCCTCCATTCCATTTTTGTTATAGAAGGAAAAGATCCCTAAAAAATATAAATGAATCCTCATCATGAAAGCTAGGAGGTAGCTCATTAATCAACTGTTCATCCAAGGTGTCATCTCCATTTTGTTGGTAGCTTCACTAGTGATGCCTAAGTCCCATGTTAATACATTAATACTTTACATGGGAAAAATGTGGGTACTTTTGTTTAAGGTCGATGTATATTGGCCTTGAATGATACTATATTAATCCTACATGATGGTAAAAAAATTATATGCTAGAAATTACTAGAGAACATTTAGAACCAATCTGCCTCTTATTCGTATGTATTTATAAATCCATATATGTTTGTTCCTCTTCGACTAATTTAGATGTAGGTGAGGGAATCCATAGAGGCAAACATGAGATCATGGCTAGGGGAATTTAAGAGGCAAAACAATATCCACTATGTAAACTCTTTCTTCCTAGAATCTAGGAAGACAGTTTGGATATAGATATTTAAGGAGGACGAGTTAAAATTAGAGTTCATTAAATGGAGGTTGTATCAATCTTCGCAATGAGCATCACTCAACCATACCTGCATCTTCTTCTGGGAAGATTTAATGCTTGCTTCTTTCTTTCTAGAGATGTAGTCAATTTCATCTTTTTAATATCAGCATTAGCAGTTTCCTCCAGACTTAAATTTAGAGCCTCTGCAATGGAAGCATGCAATTGTTCAATTTCAAAGTTCCCACAAACTATAAACCAAATGAAGAAATAAAAAAATGACTCACCTCTTTTTTGTAGGTATTGTAGATGATTTTAAGCAAGAAAGTTTTGCCCACACCCCCTCTACCAGATACACCGATTACACGAGCTTCACGATGAGCATCGCCCAACCATCCTCATCATCATAGGTTGTAGTGAGTGAATTGTTTCTTTTAGCATTTGTATTTAATTCAATTTAATGCCAGCCTATTCTTTACTTCTAAATAGGATTTAGTTATGCTACATTTCATATTGCACACTTGCATTGCATTATTAGTTGCATTTCATTTTTAACCCATCAATCCTAGATTATGGTAGCTGGTTCATAACCAATAGGCTTTCCATTTTAATAGTTGGGCCTTTTGCCCAATAATCCTATGAAGTTGACAAGGAACATTTTCCCATGTCAACAAGACCATAAGAAAATCAAAGCCTTGAGATATGAATCTTTTGAGATAATGGATGAGGTAAGAAATATTGCTTATAGAGCACATGCCCCATGTTATATGTGCATTTACTTAGTAATAAATGTATATAAGATAATATAAGTTTATTAATGTCTCCCAAATGACCAAACTAAGCAATGAGATTATTTAGTACATGAGTGGCAATAGAAAGTGGGAGGTTTGTCTCACTGTGAAGGGTTAAACTCTGTCTCGGTACAACAATGAGAAATTCAGTGAGACTATAGTGATCAAGGTTCGATATAATCACAAGAAGGGTCTCTCTCTGTCAAGGAGGTAGATGATTAGGAAAAGGCACAAATAATTTATGGCCACATCGAGAAGCTTGCCATTGCTTTTGGCTATCAATAAATGCCTAAATCAGCTATCCAGATTACCAAGAACCTTCAAGTTTGTGGGTGCTACCACAATTCCACTGATCCAGGTGGATATTGGTGGCCACCTGCCAAGTCCACCTGGACCCCCACCATTGTTTCTCTCAGCATTTTCAGTTTCCTTAATTGTAGCACAACTTACTATTTTTAGCAGTTTTTCGGGTCCTTAACTTCTGGAGCCGTTTTGAGGCCCTAAACAACGTTTTTTGGGAAATCTGGGGGCAACATCGATCCATGGACCGATGTTGCCCTTCCCAAAGTGGTAATGCTCGGATAGATCTTTCTAACGATCTATTGTACACGTCAAACGGAGATCGTATAACAAAGTTACGACCCTGGGAAGTTCATGTACCAATTTACCCAAACGAGACCCATAGTTTGGTGTTTCATCTCCTAGGGTTAGGTTTTGGAATGTTAAGGGTTTTCCATTGTTTCTCAACAATAAATAGGCCTTCAAGCCTCATTGTAACACAATTCAGAGGCATGTAGCCACCACATCTCTTCTCATAGATAAGCTACCATCGCCCTAGCTAGTTTATTTCCATTTCTGGTTGTAATCATATTTCAGTATTTTCCAGTAATGAAATGAAGTATTATTTCCACTGCATCTTTGTGTATATGGTTATCTCTGTAATTTGTTGTGTTCCTGTTTAAATCCGGATTAGTGGTATTAGAGCGGTCGGCTTTTTCTCTGTTTTTCTTTGCATGTCCCCAACAAGGTCAGGATATAAGGAGTTAGGGCTTGAACTGGTTGAACCTTTGCATGACCAGCCTTGCAAATTCCGACGGCCTCCCATGGCGGATGAGAAGAAAGATGAGGGGGCAGGAGATCCCATCAAAATCTTGCTCGAAGAAGCCCTCGAGCGACAACGGAACGCGATTATGGACAGCTTTGCCCAGATCCTTCAGCGGCTACCCAGAAGCGACGCATCGGCTTCCAGCAGCTACTCTGGAAACGCCACACCCTTTAAGGTACAAGTTAATTTTGAAATCCCCATATTCGAGGGTAAGATAGACGCAGATGCCGTAGATAAATGGTTAAATCTGCTAGAGGGTTTTCTTTCTGTTCATGAATTTTTGAGTTGGGAAAAGATTGTTTTCGCTCTTCTCAAAGCAGCCCCCCACGTCAAGGACTGGTGGGAAACCTACTGCGACCAGAAGGATGAAAGTACTATCTCACTATTTTCAGTCGCACCCACCTGGTATTCATTCCGGGATGCCATCAAGGAGCAATACTACCCTGTCGGAAGCTATGAGGATGAATACATAAAGTGGACCATGCTGCGGCAGGGAAGGGACCAAGATGTGCCGGAGTTCACCAATATTTTCCATACCCTTCGCACAAAGTTGGGTATCAAGGATTCGGAGCAACATTTGATACTCAAATACCGTGGCTACCTGCACAAGTACATCCAGGAAGAAATACAATTCCTGAACATCTCCTCGCTCGGCGCAGCATACTGATATGCTGTCAAGGTCGAGCAGAAGTTTAAACAAAAGAAGCAAGACTTTGGATCTGCGAATCCAAAGCAGGGGAAAGGTGCCCCTAAACCACAGAACAAAGGACAAAGCCAAGGCGGGACAGCCCAAGACAACTCGCCGAAGCTGCAAGTAAAGAACAGTGCCGCGAAGCCGAAAAAGGACACTGGAAAATGGTGTGAGTTCCATAAGAGCTCCACTCACAACACAAGTGAGTGTCGGGCCAAGCAGTCACTGGTGGCTGAGCTAAAGGTTTCAGAATCAGATGCATGTTCCGACTCTGAGTCAGAACCCGATAAGGGGAATGAAAAAGGGAAGCAGATCATTGATGCAGATCCCAACGCCAATGTTGCTACCACCAAGATCCAGAAAAATGAACCCGAAGATCCAGAGGAGGAGGAGCGTCTCTTCCACTCCCAGATGTGGGTAAAGGGCTCCCCGATACAGTTCATTGTTGATAGCAGGAGTCAAAAGAACCTCATTTCGGCAGAGGTCATGAAGTGGTTGGGCTTACCGACCATAGCACATCCACAATCATACACCATTGGGTGGCTTCACCAAGGACGAGATCTTCGCGTGAGCCAGCAGTGTCGCCTTCCGTACAACATCAAGCCCTTCACGGATGAGGTATTGTGTGACATTGCTCCCCTTGAATTTTGTGATGTATTATTAGGACAACCATACTTGTGGAAGCGACATGCTGTGTATGAATCAAGGCCCCGTGCTGTTATTATTACATTGGGAAATAAGTTGTACAGGATACCAGAGGTAGCGCCACCTACCGCCATCTCCTTGATTACTGCAAAACAATGCAGTAAGATCATTTCCAAAACCAGGAAATTTGTTTTCCTGATGATACGCCCTCAAGGAAAGAAGAAGATGGTGGTCGCGGCCTCCACACGGGGTCCCTCTGCACGACAACTACAGATGGACAAGGTTGTGGAGGAATACGAGGACATCTTCACCTCCCCTGTAGGGGTTCCTCTGCACTGTCAGGTCAAGCACTCCATCGATCTGACCCCAGGTGCGCCGCTACCCAATGGACCAATTTATCAGCGCTCCATTCTAGAGAACAATGAAATCAAGAGGCAAATTCAGGAGCTCCTGCAGAAAGGTCACATCCGTCCGAGTTCATCGCCTTGTGGGATCCCGATCGTGTTGGTACAGAAGAAGGATGGGACGTGGAGACTCTGTATTGACTATCGGGCACTGAACAAGATCACTATCCGTAATAGGTACCCGATCCCGCGGATTGATGACCTCCTGGACCAACTAAAGGGGGTGAAATATTTCAGCAAGATCGATCTAAAGTCAGGATATCACCAGGTACCAATCGAACCCTCTGATGTGTGGAAGACTGCCTTCAAATCCAAGGAGGGCCTTTTCGAATGGTTGGTTATGCCTTTCGGATTGATGAATGCTCCTGCAACCTTCATGAGGATATTGGATGACATCTTGCGGCCACTCACCAACTCCTTTGTAGTAGTATACTTGGATGACATTCTGATATTCAGCCAGAGTTGGGAAGAGCACCTCCACCACATCCGATAGGTTCTCCAAACACTGAGGCAACACAAACTATGTGCCAATTTGGAGAAATGCACTTTTGGCATGACCCAGGTTCAGTATCTGGGATACATCATTGATGAACAAGGGGTGCATGTCAATCCAGCCAAGATCCAAGTCATTCGGGATTGGCCATCTCAAACCACTCTAACAGAGCTCCGTAGCTTTCTAGGTCTTGCCAACTTCTACTGCAGGTTCGTGTTGGGGTTTTCTCATATTACTTGGCCCTTGAGTCAAGTCACCAAGGGAGGGGCGAAAGAAAAATTCTTTTGGTCTGAATCTCAACAGAAGGCATTCATGGAGTTGAAAGATCGCCTCTGCACGGCACCAGTGCTCGCGTTACCAGATTTACAACAACCATTTGAGGTCGAGACAGATGCCTCTGACTATGCTATTGGGGCAGTCCTTACTCAACATGGACATCCAGTGGCATATCACAGTGAAACACTTTCAGACACAGTCCGGAAGTACCCCACTTATGATAAAGAGATGTATTCCATTGTACAGGCCTGCCGACAATGGAAGCATTACATTTTTGGGAAGGAAACGGTCATCCACATAGACTACTGACCCCTACAGTTCATACAGACACAAGGGAAATTGCAGAATGATCGCCATCAGAAGTGGTCTACATACCTGCAACAGTTCCACTTGAATATCAAGTATAAGAAGGTCCGCACCAATAATGTTGCAGATTGCCTCAGTCGACCACCAATCATGGCGTTAACCACCGTGTTCAACTCTTGTGGGCACGAGACTTCTGATTGGCCACTTCTCTACAAAAGCGACCCAGAATTCGGCCACACATACCAGACACTCTTGGAGGGTCGACATGTTCCAGATTTTCACCTCCAGGATAACCTGTTATGCCACCTGGGTCACCTTTGTGTTCCTTCAAGCGAGCGTGCCAAGATGATTTGGGAAGCACACTACAGTTGGGCTGCTGGGCATTTCGGGGTCGAGAAAACAGTGGCAGTACTGCAAAATTATTTCTATTAGCCGAATCTTCGACAGGATGTTGGGAAGTACATCAGATCATGTACTGCCTGTGCCATTGCCAAACTGACCATTAAGAAGCACAGCCTCTATACCCCGTTGCCTACCCCTAGTCGACCTTGGGAATCCATCTCGATGGATTACATGTCAGGCCTTCCTTCCACTAAGCATGGAAATGACTGTGTTTTTATGGTCGTCGATAGGTTCTCGAAGATGGCCATTATGGCGGCCTGCAAGAAGAATATCACAGCAGAAGCCACTGCTAAACTCTTCTTTGAACGAGTGTGGGTGCACTTTGGGATCCCACAGTCTATCATCTCAGATCGGGACAGTCGGTTTCTCAGCACATTTTGGTCCAGTCTTTGGTCAATGCTGGACACCAAACTCACGAAGTCCACAGCCTTCCATCCTCAAACTGATGGCCAGACAGAGGTTGTCAATAGGATGGTTGTGCACATTCTACGCATGTATAACTCAAAGCATCCACGCACATGGGACGAGAGCCTCCCCTATGTTCAGCACAGCTACAACCGATCTCTTCATAGCTCCACTGGCCATAGCCCTTTTCAGGTGGGTTTGGGATTCCAGCCACTATGCCCCATTGATGTGGCCATGCCACTTGCAGCTACTCACATAAATTCAGCTCATGTCCAGTCCGAAACAGATAAGGCCACCAGCTTCATTGAGCGCATCCAACATATTCTCCAGCAGGTCCATGACATTCTTGAGAAATCAAATGCCAAGTACAAGCAGCGACATGATCAACATCGGGTTCCACACAAGTTTCAAGTGGGCAACAAAGTCTGGTTGCATTTGCAAAAGGAACGCCTTACTGGAGCCTATCGGAAATTGAGACCACTCCAATATGGTCCTTACACCATTACTAAGGCTATGGGAGACAATGCATTTGAGCTCAGCATTCCCCCATTCCTTGGCCTGCATCCAGTGTTCAATGTGGACCGCCTTCGGCCATACTTTCCACCATTGCTAGACACATCCGACATTGCAGAACAGCTCAAACCCACAGAATTAAATCCAGATTGCATGGAACAAGCTGCAACTGATCGAATCATGGACACATAGATCAAGAACACTCGCCAACAGAATATCCAACTGTATCGAGTTGTCAAAGTAGGCCAACTCCTTCAGCAGGGCAAGTGGCTCACCAGGGAACAAGTTCAGCAAAAGTTTCCTCATCTCATGGAGGAACTCAATGCAATGGGGACCATTGCTTCCTAAGGGGGGAGGAATGGTCCAGGTGGATATTGGTGGCCACCTGCCAAGTCCACCTGGACCCCCACCATTGTTTCTCTCAGCATTTTCAGTTTCCTTAATTGTAGCACAACTTACTATTTTTAGCAGTTTTTCGGGTCCTGAACTTCTGGAGCCGTTTTGAGGCCCTAAACGACATTTTTTGGGAAATATGGGGGCAACATGGGTCCATGAACCAATTTTTCCCTTCCCAAAGTGGTAATGCTCGGATAGATCTTTCTAACGAGCTATTGTACGCGTCAAACGGAGATCGTATGCCAAAGTTACGACCCCAGGAAGTTGATGTACCAATTTACCCAAACGGGGCCAACAATTTTGCGTTTCATCTCCTAGGGTTAGGTTTTGGAATGTTAATGGTTTTCCATTGTTTCTCAACAATAAATAGGCCTTCGAGCCTCATTGTAACATAGTTCAGAGGCATGTAGCCACCACATCTCTTCTCAGAGATAAGCTACCACCGCCCTAGCTGGTTTATTTCCATTTCTGGTTGTAATCATATTTCAGTATTTTCCAATAATGAAATGAAGTATTATTTCCACTGCATATTTGTATATATGGTTATCTCTGTAATTTGTTGTGTTCCTGTTTAAATCCGGATCACCCACAAAGCTCATTCTGATGATCACGAGGAAGGGAATTGTTGTGAGAGATGAAAATTGTTTCCATTGTTTCTCGAATGGACTCTGTTCTTAAACTAATTATGGTAACGCTAATTTCAAATGATCTCATAAAAAACCGCGTGACTACAAGCATAAGAAATTACTTGCCTTTTGTGACAAACATGTGTCTGATAGAGAAAAATGGACAAATGCAAAAGAAGAGGGGATTAGTAAAATGTTTGATGTGTATCAGTTTTTGTTCGGTGTATCTAGGGTGCATACATAGCAAAAATAGACCTGGATAGTTAGTGACATTTTCATCAGACATGTTGAATTTCTTCCTGATTCATTTCTTCACATCAGACATAATTTTACAAAAAATATCAAGTATACATTGAGTATAGTATTGCTAGCAATTTGTATAATGCAGTGTTGTTGGGTGGTGTTGGGTTGTATGCCAATGGTGACACATCATGTGATCATATGTCATTGATATAGATGGTATTTATAACATAGTTATTTAAGGTTGCAAGTTGAAGATTTCAAGAGAAGCTATGCATGACAGATTCTACATGCCCTAACATAATTCGCCCAAAAGATGCAAAATTTATTTGACAGACTGATTTATCTTGGACAATGTGATTTTATATGACAAGGCATGCGTTGGGCTTAGTATTGTAAAATATCTCATAACCTTTTCTGATATACTCTAAATCAAGACCAAGGAACACTAAGATAGGAAATAATAAACATGCGTAGAAGCCAGGACATTCATATAAATTTGATGTCTAACTATTGAGAACATATACTTCATAATCCATTTTGTCACATTTTGTTCATTTCACTGAATTAGAACTTGCCACAACTCTTTTGTCGAGGCCTAAAAGGAGAGGGATACCTAGAAATTTAAAGATCTACCTAAATTGAATCTACAACCAACTTACATTAATTAATTTAGAATCTTGTTAGCATTGTTTATATGACATAGTTTTGGTCCATGGAATATTCAGACCCTAAGGATATATGACATATATCTAGGAATTTCATCACATTTTTTAAACACTCAATCTCCTTTTTCTTGTGAGGAAGGGGGATCATTTGCAAAGTGAGCATGAATTAGGTATTTGACATTTGACCCAAGAAATAGATATTTTTTTCACCTTACCTAGTCAACTTTCCAATCTAACAAGTATCCAAGAACCTTTATTGAGAAAGGCCATGACCTGGAAAATTGAAACAAAACAACCCAATATTAAATAAAATAGTTCATTATTATTTTTTCAAAATGGCCATAACGAGAATCGTTGATTTCTAAAATGACAAATTGTTAAAAACCAACAAGAAGCACAATTTATATGCAAAGATTATATGACTTCTAAACATGCTTGACATCTCTATGCCACTTAAAAAACCTTTTAATACCATTTAGTAAGTTTTGTATCAAATTTCTTAAATAAACAATTATAGGCATAATATATAGAAGGGTAATCCATTTCTATCTAAATTAGTAGGGGAGGAGATCTTACTAATTAGGTAAAAATAAACTTGGGCCCTAAAAATAAATCTCTTGAGACATAATGTGGAGCTTCAACATACGAAACAAAACACTAAAAAAAGAAGACAACATTGTTTGATTGATCTATGAAGATAAACATTATTAGTAACTTGTCATTAACTTCCATATGAGTAGAAACATCATTGAACAAAACAATAATCATTATTATAAAGTTTCTTCAAATCTTAGATCTTATATTTTAGATTCAATAAAGTCTATCCTTAAAGTAAATATGGCCATGGTAAAATTTTCTCCAAATATTAAGTAAAAAAACCTTATTTAATCCTATCAAAACATTATTCAAAATCTATCAATATTAATGCAACATTGTAATCAAAATTATTCACCTAATACATTTCCTCTTAACTAGGAATGAGATTTCCTAAAAGAATTTCGCTTTAGAACAAATTTATAGAATCTGCCAAATATAGCCTCTTCATAAAATTCTACCAGACCATTTATAATTAGAACAATATTTGTTCGATAAACCCTGGAGGAATACCATCGACACCAGGAAATTGCCTTTCTTTGAAACCAAAATTTCCCTGCTAACCTACTCCCTATTCCAAAGAGAGAGAGTCAAACAAGATATTCAAATCAAAATGCTATCATTGGGAAGAAAGCGACTCTAGAAGTTGGACAAATGTTGCCACTTTTTTGGTTTTTTTTAACAGAATCAGGAAATACTAATATTATAACATTGTTAATTAAATTGTGTTTTCAAATTTTGAAATGAATAGATTCAACAACTTGCAACTATAATTTTCCCAATTTCTAACTAAATTTCAAATAAAATCAACTCAAAATTCAGCCTAAGAAAAGGGGAAAAAATTACCTCTTTAGACTACAACCTATTTTATCTTGAGAGTTAATGAATGATTCCTCATCTCAAAAGATTTCATAAACCCCCTTTAGTGCTCGTCCTTAAGCACTAAGCTAAAATCTTACTCTGCACCCATTTCAAATATCCAGGTGATGTGTCCTTAAATTGTCTTTAGCTCCATAGTGGTGGCTGTGCTTGAATTCCCATTATCAGGGTTATTTTGCAAAGAACTATACACCATATAAAATGAATTATTTTCGCTCTATGAGTTATGCATAGAGCAATGATTATTTCTCAGAAATGTCCAATAAAAGTTTTGGTATCATTAAAAACTCCATATTATTGAGTTATAATCAGATGAAAAAGTTCATATTAGGTGTCTCCATCAATTAAAATAAATTTATAACTGATTTATGTCTCTATTTAGGTTCTTGTTAAAGAAATCAAGTTTAGATAACAGTGATCTATAATAATTAGTGTGTTTGGGAGCATCTTGAAGTACCATTTTATCTTTTTCTATAATCTATGCAAAAATATTTTACTTTTAATTTCCTCTAGATATTTTTTAGTGGAAAAATAGTGTTAATAAAGCTTTCGCCTAAAATTAACTTGCTCATCAATGGTCAGCTCAGAACTCTCATTGACATGCTTATGATTGTAATTGTGCTTTCACAACTTTTGCAGAATATACACCCCCTACTCAGCACTTCTAAACAGAAGGTAACTGAATTGAATGGTGCTAAAGGTAAATAAGAGGAAACCAGTTCAAAAAAACATTTGTTTGAAATATTTTCCACAATTAAAGGATGGTGTAAACAATCAGCCCATAAGAATATTCAACCTTATTTCTGTGAATAATGCATTAGAATTGCCTCAAACTCATGAAGAAAATTCATAACATAACAACTTTAAATTAATCTTAGTTTTAAGGTTCTCACCTCTAGTGGATGACAAATTTGTTAGAACCTCTTACTTTGATCATTTAGAATTCTATCATATCTTAAGAGATTGGAACAATTAGATGAATCCTATAGAAAATTAGGCTTCCAAACACATTATATCAACGCTAAAAGGGAGTGGGGTTTGACTGTAGTTAAGTGGCCAAGCTAATACAAGAATTGTAGTTATAGTTGGACTTGAGATCTTCCTTCCCACGGTCTTTGAAGAGGATTACCATATCAACCACCATCTAAATCCTACTAATCCTGCCACAAATATATTGAAAACAAAAGGACAGAAACAACTCCATCTCAATCCTATCAATTCTTCCAGGAATATATTCACAATCAACATAGAGCAGCAAATTCAACCAATCATTTAACTCAAAAATAGTTTTAAAGTGGACAATCATCATGCAGCATACGCAGTGAATATATATTTATTATCGATTTCCATCCCATGTCCAGATGATGTCATTGAGGCCAGGATTTAGATCCTGATTATAGAAATTATTGTATTCCAGAAAATCCCCTCCGATCTTCCTAAGCTCCACCATAAAGAGCAAGGGCGTGACTTCGAAAATATAGGTGTCAATAGAAAAATGCCCCTGGTCCATCCCCTGCAACTTCACCTTACATTCTTCAGACTTCTTGAAACTGAACCAGGAAAGACTAGCAATCTCCTCCAACATCGACATTATGATACAAAATGAGGTGTAAAAGCATTTATTACAAATGTTGCCAACGAAAGGACATAAGCTCATTCTTGCACTACTCAGTTCAGCTTTCCACGGACGCTTTCGCAACCATTCCTGGACTTTGCAAAGATGCTTTCCTCAGAAGCCAAAACCATGCAAACATTTTAAGTGAAGAAAGCCTTCAGCCCATATCAACACCATACTGTGTTTTTCTAAGGGAATCAACGAAATAATGTGTTAAAGCCTCAACCATAGCAGTGAGCACCATAGGTGCTCTCAAGGAAATATCATCCTCACAGAGAATCAATGCAGTGATAATCTCACTTAGGAAGCTTGAGTTTTTCGGACCACCGAGGCATTCAACTCGAACCTGTTACCTATAATTCTTTATTACAACCATGTACTGGAAACAAGGCTCTCTTAAAGGGAAAACAAGTCTATACCCACATGCTTTCGTGTGGCTTTGAGCCTGATATTTTCTTTAGCGTGTAATTCATGCACTACCCAGTTCAGCTTGCCATGGATGCTTTCGCAACAATTCCTGGAATTCATAAGGATGCTTTCCTCAGAAGCCAAAACCGTGCAAATGGTTTACATGATGAATGGCTTCAACCCATCAAAACACCATACTGTAGTTTTCTAAGGAAATCATTGAAATAATGAGTGCTAAAACCTCAACCATAACGAGTGCCATAACTACTCTCCAGGAAACAACATCCTCGTAGAGAATCAATTCAGATATAATCTGGCTTTGCAGAGAAGGGAGAATGAAGGAGGCAATAGGAATCCTGAATTTTCAAAACCACCGAGGCATTCAACTCAAACATATTACCTATAATTCTTTATTACAGCTATGTACTAGAAACAAGGCTCTCTCGAAGGGAAAACAAGTTTATACCCACATGCTTTCTAGCATCTTTTAGCCTAATATTTTCTTTAGTACGAAACTTGTGAACCTATATGCCATGTGCGATAGTCTGTCAGATGAACACTTACTGTTTGACAAAATTCCAACAGTTGTGGAGCAGAATCAATCAAAGAAGGAATTAGAACAAGTTTCATCATTCAAAGAAGGAATTATAAGAAATTTGAAACTAAGTAAGTAATTTCTTTTCTAATTTCTAAGTAATTAGAATAGAGTGGATATGTACTACATTCTGGAATAATAGCATAAATCATTAGGTTGGTTTATTATGTAGTGAAATGCTTCATCTCTTTTTGATGAATTGTCTAGTTGAAGTCATGTTTAGCCAATTCTAAAATCTTTTGGTTGTTTACTCTAGGCAGCCTGAAATTGGATAAAAATGGAGCACCTGGTTAGTCTTATTATTATTATCAGCCAAGCACGAAAGGAAATAACCTACAAATTATGCTAAATTTGGGAGAAAGGATGAAGAGAAATTATGAAAGTGAAATTGAATCTGGGGTCTCACTTACTTATAGAAACTTCTGGCTAAGTGTGCATAATATGAACTATACCCTTGACAATATCTCTTTGCTTCTACTCTGGAAACACTGGCATGCCAAGAATTCTCCAGCTCCTATTGAATCTCGCAATGGTAAACAAAATATTAGAAACTCATTCAATCACTTCCATGGAGAAAAACAAATAAGTGAGTCGACATGTCTAGACAGTAGGTTACCTCCTGGCTTACGTTTTTCTTGTTGTTCAATGCAATGAAAATCTCACTTTTCTTAAGAGATTCTCTTAAATATTTTGTGGAAAAGTCTCTAGCTTGATCCAAAATAGTTTATCCAGGGAATGCGAGTTGGGAAGCTCTATATAGGCTCAACATGCTTGCTACATTTTTGTTAAATTGACTGGTTGAGAAAAAGAAATGCCCATTGGCATCTTTGAAGTTGTCGAAAACGGCTGTTAATACGACGTGCAAAGGTTAGAAGAGAGAACAGAAGATGATGACGATTTAAAGGGTAAGTCATATTTTCCTAGTTCTATAGAGCACTGAATTCTCTATTGCCAATTTAGGCAATATTTTGTATGGATAGGAGAAGCATTTTTATGTTATTTTAGATTTCTCTTAATCGTCACATTCCAAGATATTTTTGGAATCTGGAATAAATACAAGTTTAGCATGAACATAAATAATTCTAAAATCTGCCATGGATATAAGTTTAGCATGAACTGGAATAATTATGGAATTGTATAGACAAGAATGAGGTTAATTTTTGACCTCATTCCTATCCCTGCCATTCTAGAATCTTTCAGAACAATATACATACTATACGCCTGGGGATTTGAACTTGTACCCTTTTGCAAAGAAACACAATCCATAGTACCCACCTAGAGTTACACTGTATCGATGCAACCAAAGAAGTCAAAATCCCAAAGCAGTGATCTCAAGATCTGCAATGGGCTTCAAACTTTTGTTCCAATGCCTGTATGCAGGACATGTCATAAATGTTACGTTGAAGGATTTTTCAGAGAAAATGGTGAAGGGAAGAATAGTGAAATTAAAAATTTTATGATACCTATAAACACAATCGAGAATACAAAACTTGTGAGCCTATATGCCATGTTTGATAGTCTACCGGATGAACGCTTACTGTTTGACAAAACTCCAACAACTGTGGGGTAGAATCAATCAAAGAAGGAATTAGAACAAGTTTCATCATTCAAAGAAGGAATTATAAGAAGTTTGAAACTGAGTAAGTAATTTCTTTTCTAATTTCTGAGTAATTAGAATAGAGTGGGTATATACTACATTATGGAATAATAGCATAAATCATTAGGTTGGTTTATTATGTAGTGACATGCTTCATCTCTTTTTGATGAATTGCTTGGATAATGTTGAAGTCATGTTTAGCCAATTCTAAAATCTTTTGGTTGTTTACTCTGAGAAACCTGAAATTGGATAAAAATGGAGCATCTGGTCAGTATTATTATTATTATCAGCCAGGCATGAAAGGAAAGAACCTACAAATTATGCTAAATTTGGGAAAAAGGATGAAGAGAAATTATGAAAGTGAAATTGAATCTGGGGTCTCACTTACTTATAAACACTTTTGGCTAAGCATGCATAATCTGAGCTATACCCTTGACAATATCTCTTTGCTTCTACTCTGGAAACACTGGCATGCCAAGAATTCTCCAGCTCGTATTGAATCTGGCAACGGTAAACAAAATATTAGAAACTCATTCAATCACTTCTGTGGAGAAAAACAAATAAGCAAGTCGACATGTTTGGACAGTAGGTTACCTCCTGGCTTACATTTTTCTTGTTGTTCCATGCAGTGAAAATCTCACTTTTCTCAAGAGCTTCTCTTAAATATTTTGTGGCAAAGTCTCTAGCTTCATCCAAAATAGATTTTCCAGGGAATGTGAGTTGGGAAGCTCTATACAAGCTCAACATGCTTGCTACATTTTTGTTAAATTGACTGGTTGAGCAAAAGAAATGCCCATCAGCATCATTGAAGTTGTTGAAAACAGCTGTTAATACAACGTGCAAAGGTTAGAAGAGAGAACGAAATATGATGATGATTTGAAGGTTAAGTCAGATATTTAAAGGTTAAGTCAGATTTTCCTAAATCTCTAGAGCACTGAATTCTCTATTGCCAATTTAGGGAATATTCTTTATGGATAGGAGGAGCATTTTTATGTTATTGTAGATTTCTCTTAATCTCCAGATTCCAAGATATTTTTGGAATTTGGAATAAATACAAGTTTAGCATGAATAGAAATAATTCTAAAATCTACCATGGATATAAGTTAAGCATGAACTCGAATAACTATGGAATTGTATAGATAGGAATGAGGTCAATTTTTGACCTCATTCCTATCCCTGCCATTCCAGAATATTTCAAAAAAATATACATATTATACCGCTGGGGATTTGAACTTCTACCCTTTTGCAAAGAAACACAATCCATAGTACCCACCTAGAGTTACAATGTACCGATGCAGTCGAAGAAGTCAAAATCCCAAAGCAGTAGTCTCAAGATCTGCAATGGGCTTCAGACTTTCATTCCCATGCCTGTATGCAGGACATGTCATAAATGTTACGTTGAAGGATTTTTTAGAGAAAATGGGGAAGGGAAGAATAGTGAAATTAAAATTTTTATGATACCTGTAAACACAATCGAGAATTTCCTTGATTTCCTTTTCAAAGTGTCTATCGATTCCAAGGCATACAATATTATCCACCATTAAGAGGCCTTCCAGCAGATCCACGGGATACAAGAAGGGAACTGCATTATGCATAGTTAATTAAATTTATTGAATTTTGAAAAGTAAAGCAAGGATAGGGCCAAGATGCAAACAACATGAAACCTCCATACATACCAAAACTTCCAAACTTAGTGAGCACGTTGTTCAGGAATTCAAGGCATTTGATGTCTCCAATGTGCATGAAGACGTAGGCAGTAGAAGCAGGTGAGCCTAAGAAAGACCCATCTTGGCTTTGAACATCAAGTATTGTTTCCCAGTCAACCGTATCTTGTATGCCCTCCAAAGATGAAAACAATGTTCCACCATGACTTTCATCCCTAGAGAGGGAAGATGAAACATTCATTTATTAGAATTTGCATAACATTAAGTAATATGGTCTAATTCGGTTGTTAAATTGACAATATGTTAATTTGAATTCACATACTCGGCTAGCTTCTCTTGCCCTTTCATCTGGATCATATGCACATAAGGCAAGTCGTAGGGAATTCCAAGGTGCAGAGATTAGGCTTCTCTTATCAAGGAAGGAAAGATGATCTCAAAGTCTGTTACACAGCTATCTTGATCGCTTTCATCCTTTATTGCTTCCTGATTGCTTTTCATGAATTCAATGCATTTATATACAGATCAGTGGCAATTGTCATTACAATTAATGAAAATTGCATGATCACGAGGTTACTGCAAGGTTTATATGCACAAAAGTGGCTCTAGGGAAATATATCCACAACAGTTGTTCAAAAATTGCTCTCTTGATGCAAGGAAATGAAATTTGAAGGATCAAAATTTTGGTAAATATTTTAAGAAAAACCATGAAAGATTAACCTGATGACTAGTATGAACCCTACATGATGACAATGATAAAATAAAAATAAAAAAATAACTCTCAAATCCCAATTTTAATTCTTGCCCTACTCCACTCACACATCCCAACTTTCCATTTAAGGAGAATTAAAAAGAAAACTCTCAAATCCCAATTTCAGTTCTTACCATGCTCTACTTGCACATGCCCAAATTTCCTTTTAAGGAGTGAAATAACACATGAAAGAGTGGCAAGCAGGCAGTTGGACAGGAGAAAGTGTGACTCAGTTCCCCATGAACCATCTTTTAACTAGTTTTCAAAATCGAAACAACTGTTTAGGGAAATTGCAGTCGAGAAGCCATCAATGGTGGGCACCCTGGCTACCCATGCTATGTCATAATCACATGGGGTGATCATTAAAGCATCTCCTTCACCTGTAAGCATCAGCTTAATCTCCCTAATAAGTGTCTTCGTGCGTTCTCCATAGCAAGAATCCTGTTCAATTAACACAGTTAGTGATCATTATCAAAAGTGATATAAATACTTGATCTGATCAGAAGAAAGAATAGAATTACTCATAGTATAAGGGGATTGAAGAGATTGCACAAAATCGTAATCCCAGACATTTGGATGAGGATTGGACATCCTCCTGATCATGGTGCTATTACTTTACTTGTCGACAGAGTAGAAGAAGCAACAAAAACACTAGCCATTACAGCAAATATTAGCTATATGCACTGGAATAAAATTTGGCAAACAAATTTTTCTTTCTTGATTGGCTTGCTTCGTAGACAACTGAGTCACTTGCTAGTATTATATAGGTATATATAGTGGCCTATGTCGATGGAAGGAAGCTCAAGCGGGGAATGCGATGAGTTGAGTTGAGTGACTTCCAAATTGTGCATATGGTAAATAAATTGTTACTTGTGAGTCAAATTATTTTTCCCCTCACACCAAGCAGACAACGAAAATTACGCAAAAATACTTGCACTACTCAGTTCATCTTGCCATGGATGCTTTCGCGACAATTCCTAGACTTTGTAAGGATGCTTCCCTCAGAAGCCAAACCCGTGCAAATGGTTTACGTGATGAATAGCTTCGGCCCATCTCAACACCATGCTATGTTTTTCTGAGGAAATCATCGAAATAATGAGTGCTAAAACCTCAACCATAACAGCGACTACCATAACTGCTCTCTAGGAAACATCATCCTCGCAGAGAACCAATGCAGATATAATCTGGCTTTGCAAAGAAGGGCGAATGAAGGAGGAAAAAGGAATCCTGAATTTTCCATACCACCGAGGCATTCAACTAGAACCTGTTACCTATAATTCTTTATTACAGCTATGTAATGGAAACAAGGCTCTCTCAGAGGGAAAACAAGTCTATACCCACATGCTTTCGAGCGTCTTTGAGCCTAATATTTTCTTTAGTATGAAACTCGTGAACCTATATGCCATGTGCGACAGTCTTCCAAATGAATGCTTACTGTTTGACAAAATTCCAACGAGAAATCTCTTTTATTGGAATGAAATGCTGAGGGGATATATGAGAAAAGGAATGTTTCAAGAAACCCTAGGACTTTACTACCAAATTCTATGGGAAGGTGTGTGGTTAACTGGTACAATTTCCATAGAGTCACCTAATTCCCAAACTATAACAAGAATATACAACCCACATTTAATTGTTAGTGTTTTCGTGGTAAATTTTGATTGATTTGCCCATTCAAGGGTTCGAATAGTTTTCCGGATTTAAGAATTTTGGGTATTTGTTTTAGATAAGTAAAATTTAATTTTGGGCCTTGGAATCGCCGAGAGTTCAGTACTATTTCTGAGAAAAGACCACATTAATTAAGAGGGTTGGTATACTTACAAGCACTCATAGGTTTTCACGAGGTATCGCAAGAGAGGCTCCTGAAACTTCATGTTGGTTACTATCTATTGCTCCTGATTATTATAAACCATTCCCTTGTTGTAGTTCAATGAATTTTCTCTGCCCTTAGATGCCAGAGATAGAGCGACGAGTGGATGTTGAAACTGAATGGAAAAACTACAATAATAAAACCGCATAATTTGAAGACTAACAAAATACCGTATAATTTTCAAGCTAACAAAATAATCCAACGGATGATGACAGCTCCTGAAACTTCACTCTGGTTAGTATATGTTGCTCCTAATTATTATCAACCATTCCCCTGTTGTAGTTCAATGAATTTTCTCTACCCTTATATGCCAGAGAGAGAGCGATGCATGGATGTTGAAACTGAATGGAAAAACTACAATAATAAAACCGCATAATTTGAAAACTAACAAAATACCGCATAATTTTCAAGCTAACAAAATAATCCAAGGGATGACGACACTTCAATCGTCTAACACATGATATGATGGTGCAGAAAGGTACACCTGGCACATTAGAAATTTCTTTTCAAAGACTAACGCCTTATGGTGTAATTACCTAATTCGCAAACATAGAACATCACACAAAAGCATTAATAGTAATTATTTTCGTGCTGATAGAGCTCACTTAAATAGTTTTAAAAGTTAAATATCTACCATCCACCTAATAATTATTGATAATTGAACCAAAAGTCTAAGA